>CM073777.1:25600789-25936860 GCA_037158775.1 Hetaerina titia | reverse complement strand
GGAAAAAATCGACGGAAAGATTGGAAGATAATAAGCAAGACTAAAGGAGTACCTACACCCATTTCATGACTACTTACAATCTAGTTCAGATAAACCCGGAACAATAATTAAAGAGGCAGGAAATAAAGAGGTTAAAAGTAAATAACCTTATTTTATTATTTAACCGTTTGAAGAAAGCATTTTAACAGTAGAGAATTAAATGAAAGAGCGATCATTCACACGATTTGACTAAGTACATACATGTAAGTCCACCACTGAAGAAATTACTCCTCCTCACGAGGAAGCGACATTTAAAATAAATTTACAATGTGCCGACAAACTATAGAAAATGAACAAGCAAAGCTTACGACACCCCTCCTCGGCGAATATAAATGAAGCCAAAATGCAATTGGTAACGATCACTTGAACTGAAATGGCCCGGGTGGTCCACGATCAAAGAATTTCAGAGAACATCCTCTCGTTAGAAGAGAATATAATAGGGGGCGTCAAATCCTCGGTCGCTAGCGATCCCGGTAGCGGTAAATCAGGAAGAAAACCTAAATGAGAATACCTCTCCAAGTACTACCAAACCCTTAACCCCATTTCTCTAACGATGCAGTCTTGACCAATTAGTAGAGAATGTCCACCCTTACCGAGCGCCAAATTAATATCTTTGCTACCTTATGAATTCCGACCATTACAAACGAGCAGAACCACGTCGAAGCACCAGACCTCCATTAGTGAATTCTGAATAAATACATCATCAGGGCTCCCAACACACACGCGACCTTCGTATGGGAAAGAGTTGCTTGAAAACTTATTGCTGTACTCGCAACTACCACCACACGGAAAAACGTAAAAATTTTCTCCAACGGTGGACCGTTGAATGGATCAACGTATCTGAGAATTTGCGAGAGTAGTGTCTCAGAAAAAATACTCCTCACTCTCGTACGACGAGCACGGAAGAGGGGTAAGATCAGAGGATGCTAGAAAGCTGGCAAAAAAACACGAAAAAGAGTGCAGGAAAATGCCAAAACTATTATCTGAAGATCAAATGTCGAATAACGTGTACTGCGCCACCATACTACCAAATTTTGCAAACGAACGCACATTCCCGTCTCCCTTTCACATTTCAAGTAAGAGGAGGGATTAAGAAAACATACAATTAAGATAAAACGCGAACTCAAGCTCCTGGGTCCGGAGACAAGCAACAGATACCAACTTCCAACAAATTCAAACCCCCACGATCGTATCGGCGAGACGGAGGGCGAGGACAACCTGCGCGAAACCCTCATTTAAGACTATTCCGAGTCCTCCCTCAAGTGCGTTACAAAATCCGTATATTGGAGAATATCTGAAGGGAGTAAGGCTGGTAGCGTATCAGCAAACTTTCCTTCCGAAGGTACGCTTAAAAGTTCCCAAAACCGCGAGAGAATTGCGCTATCGCGAGAAACGTTAGTTCGGGATGCAGATTTGATTACGGCGCGATCCGCCCCGGGTGGAATCTGCGATAAGAACAGGATCAGGGGAGGGAGGGGTTGTTGGTAGGGCCTCGCATATTTCTGCGAAAGCCAAGAACAGTGAGAGGCCCTCGGCAGCTACCTCTTCCTTCCCCTGACGCTCTCCCCCTTTCACCCGCCCTCCCCTTACGCCTCCCACCCGCCCCGAGCAGTAATTCAATCCCAGAGAGATTATTGATCTTGCAGAAATCTTACACTCGTGTCACCCTCCCAGAGGCGGGAAACTACTACACGCTACGCTTCCACGGGGAGAATGAGGAACAACGAGCAGGGAGGAGGGTGGCGACACGGAACGGACAAATCAAAGGTGGTTACCGCCCCGGGCTGGCACGCCCCCGATTCCCACTTACCACGCGGTATTGGAAAATTAAATCAGAAGAACATTTAGAGGAAGGGCCCGTAAAATAAAATAGGGAGCTAGAGGGATGTCAAATGCATGAAACGCCTGGAACAAAAAAAACATCGAAAATTTTCTAACGTTTAATTTTATATAATGTTAACGGATCAGCGTTTTCGAATCAATGGCGTGCGATAGTTTTCAAAATAAAAGCCGCGCAGGGAATCGGCATACAAACAAATCGCATACATTCGTCAATTTATTAGATCCAATTACATTCCGCTGCACTTATTCATCAGGATGAAATCATTCAGTATTTTATCACCAAGTGTCTTGGTCAAACAGAGGCGACGATTTTTCTGAAAAACAAACGAGTCAAATACTTCCGAATACACTTTTCTTTCACTACTTCTCCATTTTAATACACAATACTCCCTACCCTTCTGAAACATCCGAAAAAACAATCAAAAATGTATTCCATTTTCAACTTTTGGCCAACTATATACCAATACATGACAGCGCCAGGGCTTTTTCGGCATGAGAAATTGCAGGAAACTACCATATGCGAGAAGATTCCCCACGAGGGAAATACTGCGGTGGACACACAACAATGTCTAACCTTCAATAAGCATTCCAGAGATAAGAACATCTGAGACCGCAGGAGGCAACATTCCGGCATGCAAATTATAGAAAAAATACAGGAACAACCAAACGACTACAATCAAGCCGTTAAGGGGCTCAGGGTAAGGAAAATCAGTCATCTAGCCACATGCTATGAATTCATAAAATCCACAAATCGAAGGACCCTCCGCGAAAAGTTATTCAACTCAGATACGTGACCATTTTCACAGAGCAGATTTGTTCCCGACACCCTTTCTATTTCGTATCCAATTCGTATCCCCAAAAAGAACATGCTTCCCCTCATCCGTCTCCGTTTGTTCAGTCACTTCTAGATTCTTCACCATCGTCCAACTTGCCTTCCCGCGACATTCTAAGTTGAACCAATCGCAAACACGACCGGAATAAAACACGGGACTTCACATTAGAATGATAAAACTACATACACAGATCTAGCGTCCTCTAGCGGCCCATAAAGATAGGATGTAATTACAGCCACGAATGAACGTTAGTGAACGTTAGTCATCTGCGTGGTGAACTGGAAGATTCCCGACGGGGAGGAGGCAATCCTCTCACGCTGCCATCAATAATTCACCGAATATAATGAATCGCGGCATGTTCCATGGGAGGCATCGCGAGCAGGACCTAGATGAACCCTAGGGGCTCACGTGAATCCGTACATTTCTAAACCTGGTCTTCCGTATACATTCAAAGTGAAAATATCACGCACAAACATATTTCACCACATATAACACGAACACTATACCTTCGAATTATTCATACCTTTCAAATGACACCGTCCCTTACTAAGGATACGCAGAACCTGTTCTACGGTATGAAAGTACTCGATATCTGTAACCGCTCAAGACAGATTCCATTTTGACAGAAATAATTCGAATGAAAGAAAGTAACATGTATTTTTATCAAATAGATGTAATATCAAAATCAACCAGTGGTAGTGAGGCAATCGATAATATGGTCTAGCGTATTTCATGAGTAAGTGCAAATTCAAGGTTATAAAGCACGTTTGCAAAAAAAATTCAAAAATCAAAAGCATTAAACTAAAAACGTAGCCTACAATCTATGGCTTGGCGCTTGAGATTTTATACAAGTTTCAATAGGGTTCGGTCTAGAGAATCCTTAATACAATAACTTTTCCCTGTACTTAAGCAAATTAATGCCAAAACCTATAGGGACCACGGTTTATTACCACGAGCAAAAAACGCGGGAACGTGAGGAATGATACGTCCAAATAATGCTGGGGGCATTAGAGAAAATCGAGGCATATCGTACTGCAGTATTGTATACACTACTACGGGACTATCTATACATATCTATCATAAACGTCTTAATTGGCAGATATTTTGCAATATGATAAACATTTCTTTCATACCAGAATTTTCTGTCATTCCAGAAATATTTTCTTTTGGTAAAAACTATGCTCCCTGTCATCATCTAGTCACAAAAGCGTACCAGAGACCCAAGTAACGTGGTAGTCGAGGATATTGTCGGTTAATCGCTCTGCATTGGTAATACTTAAAAGAAACACAGCTTTTGCAAAAGCAAATCCGTAAAGCTAAACGTAAATAAAAACATCGTTCATCAGAAAACAGTGGCCATTAAATTCGTGAAAGTGCCTACAACGGAGAAATCACCATTTAATAACTCTTCAAAACACTCCATATTTGCTTTGGTTCATAGTTAACTGAACTCGGAACAATTTAGTGATTCAATTACTTGATAGCGATCACGATACAAAACACATTTTCAACTTTCAGGGCTACAAAAGAATACGCCGAGGGGTTTCAAATCAATAATCAATTTCTTGATGGCAAAATGTGCACATCTGCAAAGAGAGATTCCGAAACAGCGAGGTGGAAATTCCGATACCGATACATTCAGACAACACACGACCCTTATCCCAAATAAATTTCATCCCTCCTTTTTCACATGCCTCGGGGAGATTCCCTTCTTCATCCTCGAGGGACGCAACTTGGAATTCGGCGCGCACGCGATTACTCCAATGGCAAGAGAACGTTACTCATGAAAGCCACGAGGCGAGTTGGGGCGAACGCACACGTATACAATCATACGATCCAGGGTCGCGTTCGTGTCGAGTCCAAGAATGGGGAGAGGGGGTGACGTATTACGTCCCACACATTACCTTGGCGTGCGCAAGCCACACGTAACGCCTCGGAGACTCGAAACTTGATGACACTCGGGAGAATTGAAGCCAGACCAAGGATCGTAAAAAAATAACACTCGTTTCCACGTGAAAGGCGAAGCTAAGAAAATGTGAGAGGGGGGATCGACGCCAGTGAAGGGAAGACGGAGAGAATGCAAGACTGCGAATCAGATCATCATAATTTATCATGATGTGAATTGCAAACGCAAGAAAGAAAGTTGGGACGGATACGGAATCGACAAAGAATACTCACTCGCCACTCTCAATTTATTACTCAAGACAATAAAAACATATTACTCCGAGATAAGCCTAAAATTGAGGCAAGAGCAGGGGCGAGGAAAGAGCACATTTATCAACTCGGAAAAGACACAAAGAGTTTACAATATTGGTATCACTTTCTTTTCAACATTGCTACCTACCAAAGCATTCTTTCAATGATTTCAAATCAGAATACGTGGGTACTTGCGTAAGTTGATTTATGAATTGAAAAATACACTCTTAGACAAGCTAAAGCAGTAAGCTCAACGGCAGGTATTCATTTCAAGCTAAAACACATGAAAATACGTGCAAGTTTATCATTATGTGCCTAACTACAGGATGGAATACGATTAGGAAAAGCGTCCCCGAAATAATCGCACCCAGGATAGTTTTTGTATATATAAATTATGCTTTAGGATTTTTAATCCGACAACAAATGTAGAATTGAAAAATGGGCTGCATACAATGTTTATGCTACCGTTCTCCCGCAACCTTCATTCTGATCCAACTGGAGGGTTGATGGCCCGAGTCGAAGTTAAGCATTTATCCCACGTTCCCAGAGAGACGAGAGCGAACCTCTCGGTCCCCGAGAGGCGAGCGGCGACTGATTCATACGACATGGAAGTCGTAATCAAGAGACGAATTAATCATGCAAATGCCCCCGCGTCTCCGCCACGCACTCCCTCCACAAAAATAACAACTTCCACTTTTTCATATAAACAAGAGTGCCACGGCCGATTTCCATGCACCGAGGCGGAAGACAAAAACGGGCCGCTGGCAGTGAAACACGCTCACACTCGAGTCGAACGGGACTCCGGAAATCGGAAGGACCCGAGTTGGGAGCGGGAGGCCGGGGATTGCGACTCGGCTTCGGCGGCGACATTACGACCCCCCACTCCGCATACATCCACCCGTTTCTTAGCGTTTCCCGCACCCCTTTGTGCACTTCAGCTTCATGCCCTGCCGAGCTCTAGTTCACAGCGCTCACAATAAACCGTACACGTGGTTACTGTTCGCAGACGTGGTGGCATAGCGGCAGATTAAGGACTCGTGAACCACACAGAGAAACTGTAAACAAGCAAAAACAATCCAAGCCCCAACCATTGACCATTATGACATCCAAACAGCTCTTTCTCCGTGCGTACGTTTTCTGCAGAGTGGCAGTCTCCAAACAAAATCCATACAAGAATATATATAAAAAGTTTTATTGAAAAAAGAGAAAAATAAAACCAGACATTAAAGTTCTACGTTAGTTGTTTTTTTACGTTGTTTAGTGCTCCCTTGCCAGCCGCTACGTTTATATTTACTTTCCAACTAGACGTACAGAGCATAAAAGGAGCTCTATGGAAAGTAGTGTCTGAGGGTGGCAGCGGCTGGTGCAAAGTGAAGATCGATAGAGGTCGTTAGCAGGCTAGGGGTGTTCCGAGAGGCACCACTCACCTGCCCCGACCCATTCCACCACCACCACCCCCTAGGCCACTCCTCCCTCCGCTTCGCACGCCACACACCACCCTGCCTCATACCGGTCCCAACCTCACCTGCCCGCCCTCCTCCCCGAGCCATACCGGCCAGGAACACGCACGGAGAAGAGGCCAACTCCTCGCCACCCGACGCCCTTACCGCCCGTCCGTGCCAGCCATTCCCTCGGAGACGGATGTGACACGTCTCCCTCGAACATTTTCGACCTTTTCGGATATCAAACGCGGAGTGGAGGGGTCAAATGCAGTTACCAACAAATCCCTCATCCTCCCTGTCCTCGACTTCCCTGCCAAAACAAAGCGCCGAGCTCGCGTGTGGCCGACGGAGGGCGGCGCGGTATAGAAGTTGACGCACCCGTCAGCCCATCCCCCACGACGATTAAATCAAGCGAGCGACGGCGGAATACATTTGCCGGATATTCATTGAAAAAATATATATATCTATAAAAGAGTATGGGGAAAAGGTCGGAGATTCAAGAGGATGAAAAATGAGCTTATCGCACGAGTAACGCAGCATTCTTTGGATATAATTATCGATTTAAAAGACGAGCCTTTCCGAAGGTCACGACGCCGTCAAATCCTCCTCCATTCTCGCGACTTCCCCTGCCCCACCCCCGAATTATTTCCCGGGATCGCTGGATTGGGAGATTAATAAATCAACGCGATAACAGGCCCCAGAAAAAGTAAATTACGATTAGAATTACACGGGGGAGCCTGGGGAGTGAGCCACGTCTACCGTTCCATTTAATGAAGCAATCAATTTTTAAGGGGCATTCACAACACCGTCGGTGACAACGGTGAAGAATATACGCCAATCACATCCCGTATTTATGAACGAATCTGTATTCCACGGAATACCCCACGCTCAAGACGCCAATCGAACTACCAACTCCATGTCTGGGCATAACTGAGTAGCCTCCGTGCCTTAACAACTGGAGCGGAAAAGCGTTAATTAGTTTTCTCCCGCCTTGAGCACTCTTAGACTTTATGGAAACGAAGTAATGCACAATGGACCCATAAACACGGGCGATACTCGTGCGCGACGAATATTTGGCAAGGATTCAATTGGGGGACTCCTGCTGATGACAACGTTTCAAGACGACAATGCAAAAGGACCAGTCTAGGTAACTCTCCAACAGAATTCACATACAGGTGCCCGGAATCCCTCGGACTGTGGCTGACGGTGATATTTCTGTCACTCTCGCTCTAATAATTACACAGCAATTAATAACGAAGAATTTAAGGAAAATAACAAATATCAGAGAGACAAAATCTGGAAAATCTTTAAATTGATGCCAATAATGAGGTACTGTTGGAGAATAATAATGAATTTAATGATTACGCGATACAAATTGAAATGCTAGGCAGTACGCTGGACATATTCTCCCAAAAGAACTTTTCTCACAATCCTCCGTGAACAATTGTTTTATTCCGAAGCTTAATGTCCTATTTCACCCTTAAAAAGATTGCAATAAATTACAATTCATACTCAAGAGGCTAACTTCAAGCCGAGTTTGAAGAGCCGCTCGAGAGAAGCCAAGGACATTCACAACCACATGATGAGCAAGAGACAAAAACGGCAGAAGAACCCCGTCCTAAAGAATCAAACTGTTTTAATTACATATTTTTTAATTAACAGAATTTGGAAAATACGGCATTAGTCACGACAGAAGTCTAGCGTGGAATCTACGTGGTTCTACACGAGCAGCAAAACACAGAAGTGACCCAAATCTTCACTGTGCTATTGTTCCCATTTACGTATTCACAACAAGCTCATTTATTACAACACTGTTATTTCTCTATAAAACCGGGGTCGTGTTGACCGTAATGAGAAGATATATTCTATAAGAACGACAGCATCTTTCTCTATCAAAAAAATCTCGTGAAGCTGAAAACGAGCACATACACGTTCCTCAGACTACATGCAAAGCGAAGGAACAAACTCGAGGGCCGACCGAGAGTATGCATATCACTAACAAGGCGGCGGTAATGAGAAGACGTCGCGCTGCCACGTTTCCGATTCGCAACCAAGGGGGCAAGAGGGCTCACAAGGGAAAGGACGCCTTGGCGCTTAGGCCACGCCGCGTTCACGGAAGAACAACGGGGCGGGAACGCGCTGAAACCCGAGCTTGGCGCAAGAGAGAGAGGAGGCACCTTCCCATGAACTAAGGGTCGCCTCTTCCGTAGTCTTCCGTGATGGAGTGACGAGGCGACCGCAGGCAAAAAAAGGAACGAACAAATATCAGGTCTGCACTAATACCTTCTTACAAATGTAATCCGTCACGGTCTAAAAGTTAACACTTACCTTACCTCACGGTAAAAAAAAACACGAACTCGCTAGAGTACAGCGTTACGCCCATAACTTACAATCATGGCTCCGGCGTAGACAGAAAGCCGATTCTTTCAACATACGATCCATATATTACTATAAGTACTCTTGCCTTTTGACTATCTAAACAAAATTGACAAATTCCAGCTGATAGTCGTCGAGCTGGACGTGCATGGCCGTGCAATAATTGGCAAATGATGGTTTAATAAATAGGACGCCCAACTATAGGAATGCATTGCTACGTGGGTAGAATAGCAGGGAAAAAATCCAAGAGAACTCTGATTAACGATGGGTACGCAATCGAATACCAGAGGGGAGAGATCAATCGGCCCGATAAACTGTAGGTATAGCACACGCACACAATGAAAGGGAAGGCAATGAGAAATAATAAAAGCAACCGTTTCAAAGTGTAAAATTCATTCGCCCGCATTAGTGGATGACTCCGTTAAAAGTTACTTTACTGTTGCGGCATATCCCGCAGTTTCCTTGAATTTGTCAGAATTAATGATTTTTTCAAAAGAATAAATAAGGAAAGCCAACATCACAACTTTATCTCTGTTCGGGACCAAAATAATGTATTTTTGCCGTTTATTGATGTCAAAAAAAAAACCTGAATATTTTGCGAGTTTAGCTGACTGATATTCTCATTACATGCGACAATAAACCTTGGAAAATATGTTGCATTGTATAGTACACAGAGGACGCCGTTGTAAAAATAGCTCCTTTCCGTCAATGGCCAGCTAGAAACAGTTAAACTGGCTGATCAGACACAGCCACGGAGCCCTTGATCAAGGCCACCTGCATTTTGATCCGAAACATAATGCGTCTCTTTGGGAGATATTCAACACATAACAACATGCTTATCTGACAGACAGTTCTTTGGAACGTACACATTCCACATCCACCGATGACATATGCATAATCATTTCTAAATTGAAGATTATAAGCAACGGTGTAAAATTCCCGATGCCTTTTTCCATCGCTTTCAAAACCAAGCAATGCTAATTTATATATATACTTAATCGAGGCAAAAATACACGAACAGAAATACAGAATTCGAAGCTGATGGACTTAACGTACCGATTATATCATAAATATGGAAACAGGATTAGCGATATACGACAGTGTGCCCATTTGTCGACACTGCTTGAACACAATTCCATTTTTTTACGTCAAAACGTTAGTTATGAGCTCCTGACCTCTTTTCACACGAACGACCTCTTATGCAAACGCCAGGATTAGCCACCCCACAATTGAAACCTCTCCCTCGGGAGTATTTTAACCGTTAAAGCAAACAGGCTCACTGCAACCTAGGGAACTGAATTTTAACGCTTAGCGTGACCATGGCAAGTGATGAAGGCCGGACTCACGGATAGAAACAGAAACAAATGTTGGCACTGCATCTGATATATATATTAGCAAGTCATACGTTTGCAGCAGCAGCATTATTTCACACTAAGTGGCCCCATTAATTAGCAAAAACTATTCAGGAAAACGTGCGTGCAAGGACAATCCTCCGTACAAACGACGGTTACAAAACGGACCACAATTTTAATAAAAATAACGGCTCTCTGGAGCGTAATTCCAAAGCATTAAATGTATTCCATGAAAACAACAAACATATGTTATGACAAACCAAACGTTGAATTTATTAAGGAATTTAAGAGAATAAAACATTTTTTACGAAACCGAAACTGTTTAAGTTATACAACAAACTAACCGGTGGGCGCGGATAGCTAGCCGTTCCGAGGGGCACGCGGAGGTGCGGTAGAACGAGGGAGTGAACGGGGTGAGCGCGGAGGAGGAAGTCAACGGGGGCGGAAAGGCAATGTGACCGGCACGAAAGTCACCGCAGCGAACTTTCCGTCCCCCCAACGCTCCTTTTCACGTTTTACTTTCCCCCACCCTCACCGCGAAAGGGCTAATTTAAGCCATGAAAAACTCTTCAATGCAGAAAGCTTTCATAATTCATGGAGATGGATTCAGAATCGGACGACGCTAATTTCATCGCTCTCCCTCACTTCCACCGAAGTCACTTCGTGAAAGGCCACTCGTGTAAGACCGACCGAAAATGTGGGATTGAGGAGGAGGAAGTTATTCGGTGCGAAGGTGAGAGGGAGGATGGAGAAATGGTGGGAATTACCATGCGTCGACGCCTATTAGTCGATTCTCGTGCACCTCAATTGACTCCTTACAAATTGAACTACAACTTCAGGGTGAGGTGCGCTCGGAATTCAAAACGAATTGCGAGGCCATGCTCGCTTACAATGACGCGTCAGTGGAGGAAATGCTACCTCTTTCAGAACTGCTGCAGCCGGACTTTCGTAAGGAAACTACATTCGTAAATTACGAAGTTACTCGTGTTTAAAAAAATACAAGACCACCTGGAGGACAAATAATTTAAGCAAACGCAGGTAAATGTTAAACCAGGTTAGACTTACTTCCTTGTAATATAATCCCCGTGATCATCAGATCGCCGAGGTGCAATATTAATTAACTTTTACTACTAGACAACGAAACCTAGGTTTTATTTAATAGTTACCTTCCATTTAAGGATACCTGCTGAAGTATTAGACGGTAGTGTTTCTTTTGCACGAACATACCACTGTCCACGTAGTTGATTTTGGATTAAATAACTCTTTCCATTGGTCCTCAGAATAAGCATAACAATGTCATCTCACGGTATATAGTCCTCACAGTTGTATTAGTCAATTTTTCATGAAGAGGGTGTTAAGATCTGAAATTAACGCTTCTCCCGCAGGCTAGCGCGTGAAAAAAATTTCTAATTTTCCCATTTTCCTTTTTTTACACATCAGGGTACAATTTGGGAAAATAGTTATCGTTTCAGGTAGTAATTAGTTCAGCGTCGAATAAAAACTTAACATTTTGATTGATATATTAAAATAGTAACACATCTTTTGGCCACACTAATTTTCTCTATGACAAATAAAATAAAATCTAACTAGCGAAGAAGAATTTTCCAAAGAATTGAATAATAAAGATATGTGAATTATGTGATGACTAAGATTATATTACTCTAGAAAGTGTTCCTTCCTATTAAACATATATATCCCCATTCCGCGCTTCCGATTCCGTATATAACATGTCTTATATTACATCCTCGTACACTTTATTTCCTACGAAGAAATCCACCCCAATACCGTGCACTGACACGGGAAAAATTCATTTAAATGGAAATGAAATCACAGATAACCCGTGACAATGAAGTGCCGAAGTCACTAGATACGACAGGAGTACTAGATCCCCGCCGTGATTTAAAAATAGAACGCTTTATCTACTTTTACCATTTAGTCACTCGTTCTACCACCTCCACGTAATGTCCTATAAAACCTACACCACATCACCAAGCTATTTTCAGGTTTTTCACCTCTGACCTAAATAGATGCCCTAGAGTATGCCTCCATTTTTATTAGTATGACAAACACGCAAACATTTAAAAACGTAACCGAACCCCAACCTACTTCGTAAGAGTAACAACTAATACACTACCATATGCAATAATACAATGAAATATTTATCCAGAGAGACCACATCATAAAACGAATAAATTAAATCACTTCCTCTTAAAAGGAATGTCACTACCACGGTAACATGGAGTTCACTTCTGTTTCCATATTGCACTTATAAAATCACCCCAAAGAAATCGAAAACACCATCGATGAAAGGATAAACTCGAGGTATTCCTATTCAAAGAGTGCTTAATGGTAAAATGACATGCTAGTATGACGTTGAAATAAAACAATAAATCGTTTTCGACGAAGAATAACAGTGCCCTTGAGCACAAGATAATGACACACGCAGAGATACTTATTACCAACTTTCACCGACTTGTTCGAATGCTCTGTCGCTCAATGATTACCGAGAGCCACCCATTGTGCCCGAACACAGGACTAATTTGAATAATTACGCAAGGAATTTATCAGCCATGCAACTGCGTCGAGCAAGAGTTTGATTCGGACGAGGGAAAACGCCGAGAAAAATAGCAATTATCGATACCGTGTGGAGTATTTATTTTCCATTAAAATATAAAAATAATTATATCACGTACGCCGATAAAAATACACTATTAGTGGCAAATAAAAACGCACCAAAACGAATTTGGAAGACCAATAATACATGTACGTGGCACAATAAGTTCCACACAAAACCTTAAATTAAATATTTCGATCGAAACCTCCGCACCTGCTTCCACCTGATCGTCCGAGGGGATATCATGAAGAACACCCATGCGGAGGCCAAACGTAAACAAGCCGCTACCTACGAGTTTTGGACCGTAAACCGGAAAATAGCCGCGCGGATGCCAAGCGGATTGACTGAGATTCTCTGAATTTCAGCCCGTAACGAGCCCCATGCATGAAATGTTTTACGACAATACTCCCAAGCCATTTCTCAATGAATGTGATTAATCCGGTGATGAGTTTGTATGTGCCCTCACATTCGTGAAATGAACAGGCAGGAGATATTCGAGTCGATTCACGGTTCACCGGCCACCAATTCACTGCGCTTGGTCAACTCTTCCAGCTACGTGCACCAAGCTCTCCTTAATGAACAGGAATGCACTCGATGACAAACTTCGGAATGAGCGCATCGTGTACTCCAGCGAACACGATAGTGAGACTCCTAGGACGCGCACAGTCGGCACAGAAAAAACTTAACTCGTGAACGAAACTTCACAGTATAAATTGATACTAACTAAGAGTACTAACTCGACCAGTTGACCGAGACATTTCATGTTGAAACAAAGTATTTTTTTCAAATTACTATTTACATGCATCTACACTACACTAACAACCTTACAGTTACCACGCCCCAAGAAATATTAATATTCCAATTTTATTGAAAACACAAAGATACCTGGTTTGAATATAGCCAAAAATAAAATTCAAGTAGTCAACTTTCAAATGGATTGTAGAATTTAAATTACCCAAAGTATCTCCGTGGCTTTTCATGTACTAATAGCAACAAGAAGAACATTTTCCATTAGCCTTATTCGCGAATAGTGTGGAAACATTCTCATTATTGGTCAACCTTAAATGGGGAGTAACCCACATTCGATTTGTTCTGGAGGCAGTTGTTCTAAGTGTAGTGTAATGCCCACACCAACGGTATATAAGGATCTACTGCTTCAAAATTTCACATCAGGACTACAAGAAATACGTCGATAACAGTTCCACAGGACATTAGGATAGCAGGGTCTACACCGGTACAAACTGTCAAGGAGGAGATTGAGGTAAGTTTAATGTCAAATCAATTTAATCAAACACCTGACCACGCCTTAGGCGAACCGCAGATGTACTAGGTACAGGGCAAGTAATTTAAATAAGGAGAGGGAATACGATTAATCTATTTTAGAAAAGGAAAAATGAAGACAAAAATAAAGGGCTTACGAGGTACTGGTCACAGGAAGGATTAAGAAAGTTTCCAATTTTGTGTCCATGACAGACGGAAGGGTGGAGAAAAATGCCCGAAAAGTATTGTAGATTGGGTAACGCAGGGAAAAGGGAGCGCGGGCGAAGAAGACTAACATTCAGAAGTGTACTGGCTGTAATGACGAAGGAATGTGTTTGACGCGAAGACGTATATAGAACGGCTACAGGATGACCTTCGAAACGTGAAAAGCTCTTAAAAGTAAAATTAAAGATTTTAAATACAAGACAGGCTATGTTGTTAGCAAAAAATTGAAATATATCGTATTTTTATGTATTCCTGTAAAGAAGAAGAGTTAAAATAACGGCGCACGAAGTAAAAACACTATTTTTTTATTATCCTCGAATTCCAAGGAGTCAAATAATCTTTTAAGTAACATTTGAGTACAAATAAAATGTCTAAATCTTAAACATCCTGAAAGATGGTAATTAACCTCATTAAAAATTATAACAAAAATATTTTCGAAGATATTAGTTGACAAAGAACAACAGAAAAAATAACTATCAATGACAGTGTCACCGCTCCAGGCACTTAAAGGGTCCAATTAACGTCGCACGACCACAAAGAATTTCCTTTCGTTCTCTGCCAACATTCCCATACTATATTCCATTTGCTAATTTCTAGCGTGAACATAGAACTAGACGCCGTAATTACTGCACGATGAAACATAGACACAAATTGTCAGGTAATCAAATTTACCGCCGGGAAGCGACTTCATTCCGAAAAGATATGAAATGAATTCCACTGAACGACAAAGTAATTATTACGCATAGGTCCGGTGGAATTACTCATTCACCCTACTATTTTCTCCCTTCCTTACCACCGAGTAGTGTCGCAGCAAGCTCTTTTCAATTGCACCTCGATTCTTACACGGCGTACACCCGCCTTGGTAACCCACTTGAGTAGGAATGGCTCTAAAAGCCCTAGCGAGGCCATATTGTGGTCTATTTCAAGAGCCCCTTTTAGAAGCAAGAACACGCTACGCCAGGTCATACTAATGAAATGGATACATCTACAAATCACGTTTCGTTGCAACAATATCATTAGAGATACCAAGCCTAAAAAAAGTTAGCATCGCGAATATCTACAAGTCATCCAAAACCCAATGAAAAAATTATTCAAATTTGACAAATATGAAATCATCGAATGTAAATGTTAAATACCTCATCCCATATTTTCCAACGTTACACTAATCTAGCGTTAATATGGAAGTTCCATCTCAACTCATAATTGACAGCCTCAACATTTTAAGGTCGTTCATTAATATGCAAAAGAATAAAAATAAATTGCGCCTCTATTCTAAAATAATAATTTACAAAAAAGGCAGACAAATCTTTCATTAACACATATCTTATGATTAAATAACATCTTATGAGCTATGCTTCTGTAAATAACAAGACAAAGATTACCTTACCCAAGAGGATCACTCATGCGCTGAGAGTGTAATAACTTACGTCCACTGTTTCCACAGACCTGAGATAGCGGCTTATGTGCGAACGGAACATAGACCTCGAAACATTTAGTGCAGTAAAAGAGGGAGGCTGAATATGGATAAATCCATTGCCCCAGTTCACTTTTGTTAATGCAACTGAAACTGTTAAAATTATTTCACTCAATCGTACATCACAAGAGATTATAAAACAACCTCTTATGATTCCAAACCACCCAGGCGGAAAATTTACCTTTCGATTCCCTCCTCAAACTGGGCCAATGGGACTATGCACAAAGAGGACTTTAACAGCATATCGGAATTCTCATAACTCCTACTTTCTTGGCCCTAGTTCAGTCGTCCTTTTGGCACTGCGACAATTCTTTTCCATCTCTAAAAATTCTTTACACTCCCAAAGGAAGGTATTAAATATTAAAACATAAACCGGGCAGGGCATTCAGCGCAGCCGTCAATTATCGTTTATCATCGGCGTGATGGCAGCGTGAGGGCGTTCACCTCCGATCAAAGCTATCCGATTAGCGAACTCAATGCTTTCGCCTAAGAAGTTTCGACGGGATTGAAATCTTATTATGAACTCCCAAAGCAATACTTACTCCGCACCGCATGTCTAGGAAACATGATGTCACTGGACGATGGATTGACCTGATACATGTACCACACTCCATGGCGACGAGGCAAAAAAGGACGTAGAAAATGCGAAAACGAAAACTAAACAATAGTTCTTGAAAGTAATATTGTAAATGGGACATCAATAAATCAACCATAACTATAACCCAACTGCCTATCAATGAGTATAATAATGCAAAATTTCGAACGTATTGCGTGAGACGAACAAAGCTCGCCAAAAAGGATGACTACTTACGTACTTCAAATAACCTCTGGCAAATTGGCAACGACGCTGTTTCATTGATCAAGAATATAAGCGCTATAAAAAATACGTAGTAAATCTTAATCAAAACATTTCGGCGGAGCTACTCGTGAGGATGACGCTTGATAAATAAGTGTACACTTCCAAATTCTCTAAGGTTATCTCATTTTTCACGACATGAACCAAAAAAATGGGAAAACGAAACGAAATGAAAAAATAACAATACAAGCCACTACATACACACCAGCAAAACAAAACGACGCATTCAGGGTTCTAAAAAGTTGATTGCGTAGAATAATAACCCGGAAATCCAATGATTTTTTATTTTATATTTTTTTATATTTAGTACCCTGCGAGCCACCGATAGAGTGAATGGCATGAGGTGATACACAAGAAAAAGCCATCAAATCACGTCACGTACATTAAATGACAAAATTTGACATTTACAGAGCGGAATGACATTGGTCTTATCGAGGTCGTAGTGCCAAACACTGACGGAAGGCAAATCTTACGATAAAAGTAAACAATATAAAATGATAAGCTCGGCTAAAATACATTTATACACTATTTGCTCAGTCATTTTTTTCCACGAACGAAAAGGGATCAGAAAACTTTGTCCCACCGCGCTAGGGGTATAAATATTCGGGTCAAAATCTGTCCGGTGTATTCAAGCCCCTGCCACCCTCCCTAGCAGTGGCTTGCAGGGCATTTTAATGACAAATACAGAAGGGATGCTAGTAACTTGGACTGCTGAATTGTTGACTGTTGCAAAAAATACCATACCAGAACTACACAAAGCAACTATTCAGAACACATTCAAAAACTACACGTGCCAAAAAAGAAACAAATAATCGCGCAGGCCACGGTCGCTCAGAAAGGAGATGGATCAAAACCTGAATTCTGTCACTACGTGAGCGTTGTCGCTAACTTGATTGTCACCGTGCCCACTCGTTCTCAATCCGGAGGGAACTCTCGCCGCCGAGTCAGGAGTTCATGCAAAATTCTAGAATAAATAGACCGGAAGTGCGTCCCCACACGTCTTAGGGACACACTGCTTAAGCTTGTTGGCAACGGTGACTCAGAAATTCGCAAAGAAGGTGTGGGGAATGGAACTCCACCTTCCGCACGCAAAATAAAATGATTCGGGTGACATCAGACAATGGCGAAGGGGACTGGCATCTTATACCCGAAGGCTTGAGAGAAGGTCGCGAACGTACTGTTAATTCCCACACGTGGGGAACCAGCGAGCGCTGGGTGTCCGCTAGCAGCTTCCTGGATGATCGACCACCGGGTCCCTTGTGCGATTCAATTTCACAATGGCGTGAGACAAACAGACAGTACGATCCCATTAACGGTTTCACGTGGACAAGGGGTCACAGGTATTAAAGGAGAGAGAAAAACCAAACCAAAAGTGAAGCTCCTTATTGGATATAATACGTGACGAATGACCCTCGGGGATTTGTGCCAAGACCACCGACATTTTTGATCCTTTCCCATCATATTCCAGACCTTGTCTTCCTTCAAACACTACTACTTCTATTGAGCACACTGGGTCCCCCGGTGTTGAGGATACCGGATTTTCCCGGTTCGAGTTACCATGTCCTCCCCTCTCCCAGAAGTACGGCACCATTCTTACACGGGTAATCCTGCGCAGACAGTCAGGTCGTTTAATTAACTCCGGGAGCCTACGAAAGTAGATGAATCTCAAGTATATTTTATAAGTGTGTATATCTTTAACCGATTAGAACGAGGATCAGTTCACTGTTAGACGGTTCCGGTCGCTCTACGTAATCCTCACAGCAAACCACACCACCTGCACCAGTCACCAAGCCCAAGAAATGTTTGACGTTCCGCGGGATCTCCCAACTTCAGCAGTAACTAACAACCCTAGTTTCCCGACGAATTTCCATTTGAACGCAAGGGTTCGGGGCCAAATCAAGTCCGACGCTTGAGTAGCATTTCCGTGAAAAAGAATGCGGCGCAATTCAATTGCTGAAAATGAAGTCATGAGAGTGGGGCAGGTTACCGCCGCCTCCAACGAGTCATGTCCTCTCGCGGGAGTACACGCTGCCCCTCCCGCCGTCACTTTCCCCCTTCCGCGCCCCGCCCAGGCGCTCCTCGAGAGGGAGAAAATGACTGCTTGCGAGCCTCGGGAACAATGCACAGACTCGGGACTACAAAACGCTTCCGAATGGGACGGATGCATATTTTACTTTTGTCGCCCTTCTCTCGAGTGCTGTTGAAGTTCGGCCAGTGACCGGGGTGACTCTGACACTCATGGCCGCCCCCCGAGGGCTGTTCAAAAACGGAAGGGGAAAAAAATCCAGGGGGAGACTTTCCCTGCTTGAGGACCGGCATTTGTGAATGAATCATGTCGTTCCGTGCACAGGAGAAACTAACGCCTTTCTTAGTTTTAACGAGAATGTGGAAAATTAGAGTTTGAGGTCATGCAGATGACACTTAATTGTCGACAGGCGACATGACGATATGTAATACGCAAAAAATAACAAATGCCAACACAGCGTGAGGACTGGCACATCAGCAGGCAGACACTTTGTGCCCAAGTGGACGAATGATGTGAATTAAATAAGTAGCATCGTAATTATTATTTAAGAGTTTCAGGAAAGTCTTTTATGGGAGCAATATCGACATAATACTTATGTGGATATTTTCCAATTTAAAATGCTCAGTAGCTTTTGCATCAATTAACGAAGTGGCTGGGTTATGTTAAATGCGCGCAGTCTCTGTCACTTCACTGCACAGCTTAAGTAGTCGCCTTCTGAATGGTAGCCATTGAATGATACGTTACGAAGTACGAAAGATAACACAAGCAAATGTGCCAACAAAATGTGAGGCTTCCGTCAACTGATGTGGTTTGAAATATTGCAAGTAAATATATTGAACAAACGTATGCGTAATCTTATGAAAATAAATGCTCCCTCTTTTCCGTTAGTTTACTTCTCAAAGAGATAAGAGGCATGGGTGTTCACGAAATACCACATAACACGAAGTGTCAAAATCAATACGCTTATCAAGTTAATGAAATGCCATTCAAATTACAAAGAGAGAAAAAGTTACTCAAAACTCAACACCGAGATTGCAAAGAATAACATGCTAACAAATCAAGCCTTTTCAAGATTATGTTTTTACTTCAATGGCTCTTGAAAAATCTCATGATAAATTTATCATCTCCAAGTGGCCAGTAAACAGGGATTAGACAAGGAGAAATGGGACGAAGAGACGAGAGTGAACATTCCAAGACGGAGGGACAAAACCATTAGATCGCGCTTTAGTTCGAACCCTCCGCGAGAGACGTCCCGGACTCGCATATCAAACTGACGACAGAGGAGAGGGGATCAGGGAGGGGAGAAGATCCACTCCCGCACGGTCTTGCCAACTTCTTTTTCCCCGAGCAAGAGGGTCCGACCCTCCGTCCGTCCCAACGAAAGCCCACCGAATTCGCCTCAGCCAACGCAGCTATGGATCCGGAAAGGTTCCCCACCCCCCTCTTAGGCCCTAGGCGCCACGACCCGCGCTCGGCGGAAGATGGGGGGAGGGTTTAGAGGGGGAGGATGCTTCGGACGCGGGAGGGCGGGTGGTCGGGGGTGTGGGAGAGAAAAGACCCGGTCGATGGCAGCGGGAAGGGTGATATCCAAACAGACGCATGGGGCCGCCGGTGCTGCAGCCGCAGCATCCCAGAGGTCGCCCCGGGAGAGGAGGGAGGGGACGGGACCGAAGGGGACAGGGGGTGGGCGGCACCGCAACCCCTCCCCTCGCCAAAGACAGGCCCATACAAGCTCCCCCACCACACCCGGGACTGGCGCCGCCTCGGGACCCGAGCAGGGGGCGAACGGGCGCTAGTGGGCTGTGTACTGGATTGGAATGGGTGGAGATGGGACAACTTGGAAGTCGAGAGGGGGGTAGGCGGATACCCCAGGGCCCATCCCCGGCAAAACCAGTCCCTCCCCTGAAATCTCATTACATCTGCGTGGGAACTTGGAGCAAATGGATACAATCCCAACCCCCACTCCCCCAACCTCAGCTTCCCGAGAAAATACACGCGGATGGGGTAACAAAACCGCACAGCGCCAAGTGGAATACCGAGGTTGCGTCCGGTCCATTCCTGGGAACATGAGTCTAAAAGGAGAGGAAAATATAAAAAAGTAAAACCTCGAGGGCTCTTCTCACGTCTCTTATTCTACAAATCGGCTTATCGGAAACACAGAATTCAACTAATGAAACGGTAACATTTTCCGGGATGCTTAATCAAGGCGGGGTTGGGATTGCATTGGAAGAGGGACGTGGGGGATGGTTGCCTGGATTAATGGTCTGGTTGAGACGATCGGCGTTCACTCGGAATTCTCCGGCCGCCGACGCCCGGATGACGCCGGGGACGTCTATCCTCCTTCCTCTCCCCCGTGTCACTCGTCCTTAATTTGTCGCCGTCAACCCGCATGGGCGGGCGGCGCTAAACAGAAAAAAAGTTCACTCCCGCGCTGTCCAAGCGCACTCCACTCACCCTCACTCTAAGGCGAAAGGGTGATGCGACGCCTCTGCTTTCGGCAACCTACTCGGCGCGGCGGGCACCAGGGGAGGGTGTGTGGGGGAAGGGATTACGGGAGGAGGGCAATTGAAGGGCGTGGGTGGCAGCTCCACAGTTTCCCAAAACCACGAGGCGTGAACCTTTGAAATTAACTCCGAAAGCACCCAATTTTGCCTCATTCAGTATTCAGGTTTTTCCGGCGCAAAATATCAACTAAATCAAGTTTCCTTTCCGTCTGCAATTCCATTCGTCCAAATATAGCAATGTTGAGGCGCGTAGAAGGGATTGATGAGAAATCGAGAACAAAATCAGCACATTAGTAATATTTCTATTAGAACGTTTAGGAAAAAACCCTATTTGTGCAACAGCTCTTTTCACCAAATCAAAATTTAATTCATTCGCCGAATCGGAAAATAACAAAAGTTTGCGACCGAGGACGCGTAATCGATCGAAGCAAAAAACATCACAATTTGAGTAAAATGCTAAAAGGTTTATGCAAGTGAATTTCAAACTGGTGGCAGATCTGAACAAATATGGTAGGGTTCGAAAAATTCTGAAATATAGTTCAACGAGATTTGAAGCTCGGTCTCGCCACATTACTGGCGTAAATAGCATTACATAATGCATATGCCCGTGAGGCGACTGTACTAAACAAACTACGGTCGAATTTTTATTCGTCGTTTAGCCGATGCTTCGGAAACATTTTTCACCACGCTCAATAGACCAAATTATAAAAAAAAGATAGCGATGCAAATATCCCCATCACCGTAAATTTACTATGCCATGTGTTTCCCTTCCGGAGTAAAGTAAAAATCCCGATACACCAAGTTTCCATTACAACAGTCGACAGTTTCTACTAGGGGAAATGGAAATAAATGTCGCTAACCTATTGCACAGACCAGACGCAATTTGCGTCATTTAGCATCACAATGAGAATATGCGGAGGATGTCAGCCCGGATGACTGGCGTGGATCGACGGAACGAGGGCAAAATGGATCGCACCACCAAGGCGAATTAATTCGCGCGCAGGACAGGCGCACGCAAATTCCTGGCATGACGGGATTCGAAAGTGACGCCACCGAGTGAGGAGCGATCATAGCACAAATCCCCCAATGGAAAGGATCTCGTTTTCCAGCAAAATTGTTAATTTTATTTCCACCTGAACCGGCTTCAGATGCAAGTGAACTTCGCACGTGTCCCCCCCAAGCCTTACTTTGTTGCGACATTAACTCTCATTTGCCACACCAATTAAAGTGCCAGCTACCACGCCAATTAAAAGTTAATTAAACGATGAAACATTCATCCTCGAGGTAAGAGGAGCGCGAATATAAAAAAATTAAATTCCACTCATAATACACGAAGTTCTCGGTACGAAAATTTCCCAAAAGCTTGAGAAACTAATGTCATGGTAAGACCGATCTATTCGATAACACCCGAAAGAAAGACGCCAGTTATTTGAAGCAGAGTGCTGTTCCCAATATTTGTGAGAAGGGGGAGCTGAAGGAGGGGGAAGATGCCTGAAAGATGGAATTTGGTGGGGGGAAAATAATTTTTTCGAGAAATTTCACATAGGAGGCTTGGGAAAAGCGATTAAACCTTCGCATTGAACAATCAATCCACGATTTAGCTACCTTCCGGCGCTATTCACGGAAAATTTCAAAAAATATTGATACGCCGCCTTCTCAACAACGGCAATCAATATCGCCAGTATCCTCCCGTGAAAAATATTTTTTCCATTTTAAAATTTATTCGAAATTTAAAAATGCAACTCGTGCCCAGTGGAAGAAGGATTGCGGATTCGTCTCAAATTATGGAAAGGTTGCTCAAAATATAAACACTGCACCATGGGAATGGGAAACCACCCGGGTGAAGGGGCGAATCGGTCGGGTGTGCTTCAAACACGCGCCAGCTTTTTGTTTAGTCAGCACGGAGAAGACGCGTTTTCTCAAAGAGCTTCGGCAGACACTTCGGAGAGACGCCATGTTATCAGTTTTAGGGAATTCTTTTCATTAGTCTTTTCCACGAAAGGGAGGAAGATATTTACTTCACACAAGTGCCAGAAGGAAAAAGGTTTCCACTTTAAATATTCTTTTAATTAATTCTTCGTTCATTTATACCCTAAAACGCAGTAACGAGATAATACATTGCAAATTAATTTTATTAAAAAATAGCATTGGCCGCAGTTATTCATTCATTGACTGACATTGTATTCCACCTGATAAGGTAGGTTTTTGGATGGTCTCAAACGCCTATTGCCTTCCACGTATCGCGAGAACTTTCTCTTATTTGCCTTCCTTTGCTCACCCCTCAGAGCGAAGTTTTCAATTGCAAAGAAATCTCGCAAAGGTAGAAATGCCAATAAATTAACCAATCAAATGTGGTCGCTCAAGGGAAAGAACATGTTTCACTAAACCCCCTAATCGAATACAGCACACGCCACTTTTCTGCTCTGAATTTTATAGTCAGACAGCCAAAAATCACACGCCAATCCGGGTCGAGGACATGTGTTACCGAGCCTTTGTCCTATGTTCAAGCACGTAACTCTGAAATGAAGGCAAGACTTATGATTAAAATAACATGCGAGTGCTACTCAAATTCTGTCTACTGCACACATTCCGTAAATCACAGAATGACGTGTTTATTGCTACAACAGTAGTTGGTTTTCACGATGAAAATGGATGAATTCTTAAGGAAATCTATTCCAGATTAAGGAACGCAACGAAGCTATAAGACGATCATAATCTCATTCCTTCGTATTGCTTGAACTACGCCGTGTCTTTCAACTGACGCTAGTCATCATCGTTTGTTTGCCCTCTGGTTGAAGTAATCGCCGCTTCGCTGCCGCCTTGTCGTTCAGTTTACAATTCGATAGCGAGGTTGACTCCGTGCCATGAGCGAACTACTGAAGAGAAACACATGGCCACCGCGTGGTGTTTCTCTCCCCCGCCCTCCGGACCCAGAGCAGAGTATCCTCTTAAAAAGCGACACCTGAGTAGCTGTTTCACACTATAAAACGCCATTCCTGCGACACTAGAGAGAAACATTTCGTCGCCATATTGACCCATCTTTCAGCGCGAAGCGAGGCTGGGCGAGTAATTAGAATGGCTTCCTTCCCCGCCCGATTATTTTCGGAAAACAGTCGAGCGCATGCCTCGCGCACCCCGCACGAGGGGATGCTATATTTGCATGCATGGCGGTTGATAACACCCCCCCCCCCCGGCAACGAGAAAACCTTACTCCATATCGCGGGCCGCGGGAGGTGGAAGGAATCCATTACAACAGGCACTGCGTTTCATAAGAGAGGGCCTAATCCTACGCCTGTCTCTGGTCCATGTCCCAGGAGTCCACGGCATGCGCCTTCCTCGAATCCACCGGCCCCAAAAACCTTACCAGTCATCAAAAATAAAATATCACTACCGAGAAAAAAATCTGAATCCCCCTCCTAGAAACTCTATGTATAGTATCCTAGAAGCAGCACGTTTATTATGTCCAAGGACGCGTGTCGCCGTGTTTCTCGGAATCCGTCCCGTCGACACCCAATAATTTCTTCGTTTCGTCGGCGCGGGTGAATAAAATGCGAGTCGGGAGCACCCGCGCGCATTTGTCGACATTTTCGAAGTCTTTAGTCACGGAGTAGAGCCCAGGGTGGAGGGAAGTGGGTGTGGAAGGGGGGTCGAGGGGGCGACGGGGTGATTTTAACAGCGATGTCACTCAAAGCCATCTGCCGCAACACTCCCTCTTTCATCCCCACTAACCGCAGCGCTACCAACCACCAGCTATTTCACGCAATCCGCACAAAAAGAATACGTCCGCCAATATTTCTTATTTTTCTTCCCAAGAAACTCCATTGCGGTTCGTGTCGCTCTAAAGTATCGCTCTAAAACAATTAACTCATCAAACATGCGTCCTTGCTTGGACACACAACTACAGAATTAGTACGCGAAAACATTGCTTAGACTATTCTAGTCGGCAAAAGTACGAGGGTGTCTAAAGGTTAATATTTAAAGTTTTCCAAATGGAAGAAGGAATTCCTTCTGAGGAAAATCTAGAAGCATGCATGGGAATAGATATTTACATATATGCCTCTTGCGGCATACCGTATTCAACCAAGCCTCGACCAGTTAATATATAAAAATTAACGGACAAGGCATGATTAACACGTTGTATACGTTATTTTACTAACGGACACTTCAGGCACTTTTGGCCCCATTATACAATACATAGGAACCGGATGGCAGGATCTAAGTCTGTGTTATACATCCCAAGCGAGAACCAATTTAACCATTTACTTGGAAGTCCAAGAAAGGTCATATTCGATTTATTGTGAAAACGGAAAGTTAAGGTTGGTAAGAGTCACCACCAGCCACAGCATTAGTAGTAATGAATTTAAAACGATAACACAAAACAGAACGTGTCAGTCATCAAAAAACCATCCGATAGCTACTTCCACGGAGTAGATAAAAATAAATTGGCCGGCGGTTGGCAGCGCCGACTATCCTTCACACCCTAGCGTGCATTCCCCCTCGCCTTTGCCCCCACCCCACCGCCCTATCTCCCTTCTGCATCACCTCCGCCTACAAAAGCACTTCAAAAGCAGCTGAGTGTACGTTTCGAAAACTTATCCGAGAATGCCGTCTCCCCACTCCCAGCCCACCAAACGTCACCCACTTCCTCTCGCGCGTCGTGACGGTGAGCGAAAGGGTAAAGAGCTTTCCTCCCCCCCGAACTCCTCTTGGTTTCACTGTTTTTACATTTTTTTCAGAGAGGGGGAAGAGGGGAATTTGGGGGAAGAGGGATTTTTACTGCACTTACAAAAATTTGGTGTGTCTACCGTGCGAGTCAGGGCAAAGTAGAAGATGAGTTTTATCGGTTGCCGAGTGCACGGGTCGAGATGGGTATTTCACTTCCAGTGAATTGTTTTCTTTTTATTCTCGGTCACCGTGACCTAAAGCAGAGCTTCAAAAACGTCGAGGTTGCGACGGTACAAAGCACAATTTTAATTTCACATTAATTTTTCAGTTAACAACACGAAAATAATTTTCTTTCCCCCACAGATTAATCCCATTGATTTCCATTTTTTTTGTTAAATTTTAGTGTGAATGCCAACGGTCTTTTTCGGATTAAAAAAAACATTTAAATGCTTTCGTAACGACCAGATGACTTTTTGACGCATTCAAGCGGCAATATTGGCTTTTCACACTTCAAAAGAACATTGGACGCGTCAACTAACAGCATGTGTCGCAGTCCAAGATATTTCAGGCAGCTGCGGAGCATATTGCGGACTTGAAAGAGAGAGAGAGAGATACAATGTTTTAAAATCCATAACACCAACCTGTCAGAATCAAGACCTCAAAAACAAAACACGGAAGTCGAAGGAAAAGAAAAACAGAAAAATACTTGGAAAAACTTGTCAGCGTGAACTATTACCACACCCGTTTTCGAAAGGAAAAATTAAATGGAAAAAGTTCTCGATGAATAAATACTTAATTTGGGGGCGACTAATGCTTAGCCAGTTCTAATAATGACACTTGAGTCAGAGGGCCAACTACTAAAATTTTAGCACACATCTCACGCCATCTAAGTGATAGCCACTATATTACTTCAGATTATTAACCGCCGTACTAGGCATTTCCACTCCAAAACAGACCAGACAAAGGGTAAAAGAAGATAAATACGGGGTCAGCTGATTATACAAGAAATGGCGATCTCAAACTCATCCCTTACACCGCACTCCTTCAGATCCACCACCGTCAAGAGTATAACTACCGCCGACGAGACGGTCGCGTCACGTACCGGCTAGCGAACACATGTAGCGAGCGACCAAATAAGGCCTACAAATTAGTTCTAAGGGCGGTCCTTCGCCTCGGTGCACTCCATTCCGAAACTATTTATCCCACCTATTAATTTTCTTCCCCGTCTTATCGGAAATCGACTGCGTAGGAGGAGATGCGATGGGGTCGACCAAATTGCCTTCAAATTTCACTCCATTTCCCACTGGCTCAATTTCCGAGGCCGGCAATGCATTACGAAGCCCTTTTATCCCTCCCTCCGAGGCAGTCCCACGGCCGCTTGCAAATTACCCAGGTCAGACCGACCAACCTCCCCCAGTTCCCGCGCAGAGGTGTCCGGGACGCCGTCCTATCTCTCGGAACGTGGGACAATGAAGTCATCGCGGGCTTCGCCCACACAAGCGGACAAATACAAACACCCCTCACCCTCCCCGCCAACCGTGCTGACCACAAACCCAGGGTCGCTAAAATGGGTCCGCTGCGCCATACCAACATTTAGATAGGCTCGTAAGGGAGGGGAATGGCGGCCGATAAGGTCGGGGAGAGACGGAAGACGCTCTTAATAATCCCAATCCAAAATGGTGAGGCACCTCATGTGTGAAAGAGAGAGAGAGCAAGGCGCGTCAGAGCAAGAGGGAGAGATGGCTGGAACGGGCAATGGAAAAGAATAGCACTGGTCCGAGGGAAAGGGGCTGGAAGTTGCCCTATGCAAAGCAAGAGCCCCACGAGGGAGAGATAAGGAACCTCGCTTGAAACCCGAGTTTTAGGAAGAATAGGGGTCGCGGCAGGGAGGGACGCGGGTCGCTCGTGGAGACTTTTTAATGGTCACCCGTGCACAATCAGGAAGCCGGGCCAGCTATCACGTTCTTCACAAAAATACGACTGTTTTGCTCTGCCGCACCGCTAAGAAACAATTGCGCCGGACGGGAAAACCTACTGACCGAAGCTACAAGAGGACAGGGACATGCCATAGTGACACATTGAGGAAGCACCGACGAACTCAAATAATTCTGCTTTAAAAAATTCAAATCCCTGTGACACGGGTGATTCGCGATTCTACATTCTAGCCATGACTACTTCAGAATGGGAAATCAGGTTCGAGCAAAATACTGTCCACATTTTTTAAAAATTTCGCTTCAATTCAGAATGTTAGTTTAGTCCATTTACATACGGAAATTAAAGACTTCCGACTCATTACGTAAACCTTATACATTTATTAAAATTTTGAATTTCCAAGAGTCTTTGTAAGAGCCGCTCATCGAGAAATGGACAGTCTGGTATTCCTACAATTACAGAGGGTTACAAAAAAACAACAGTTGATATGAAGTATGAGAATGAGTAAAAACTGTACCAATTGAAGCCGCAAACATATCGAAAGGGGGGAAGAGAGATTTTCCCTTCGCTCTCCTCGAGCCGGATGTAAATTTTTTCAAAAATATCATGTTTCCAAAGCTAGTGATACTTCAAATAGCACAGGTTTAATTCGATAAACACGCAATGGGCAAGAATGAAAATCCAAGTGCCGATAAGCATAACTAAACTACACACACACAAGTTTTTAAGTTCATATCAAGTGGCATTTTCCTGGATGTGCATTCAATTAAGAGGCGATATTAGCGTCTGGCACCGTTTACAAGCCAGAATGAGCTTTCCTACTTTTACGACTATATTTATGTGAACATTCATAGAATCGTGGGTGGAAGAGTCGGTCCGTTGGGACTGGCAAAAATTAGAGGAAATAAAAAAAAATCAGCAATCCAGCCAGAGCTAATATTCGGCGTGAGAAGCCACAATGTACGAAATTGCTTTCCATAGGAAAGAGCCACGGGGCGAATTCCTTAAAGAATAGATCCAGGGGAATTAGGCGACAATAACGCTTAGAAAGAGGAAAAGAAACACTCCACAAATCCCATTTACAATCCCCTGAAGTAATTTTCTATTCCCGGCGATAACGTCGAATACCGGGATGCCCTCCCCATTGCTTTGAATCCGTAGAGGAAGAATATATCAGTGCCATCAAATTAGCGATCTTATTTGATGGCAAAACAATCCTTAATAGAAGCAAGAGACGTTTGCCCAATGAATCAAGCCCAACCCGCATCGAAAGAATGCACGTTACCCTTACTTTCTTGTTACCATGTTCAGAGGACCAATAAATCACCTCACCTATTGGATTTCCTTGTCCTCCGATGGGGATTTCCATTACGAGGCTCCAGCCGTGGACTAGAGGGTGGACACGGGAATAAAAAGGCCAGTCCAATTCTTATCCTTGGATGGTATGCCTTCGCAAAGGGTGGCATTTGTAAGGAGAGGTCATTCTCCACCCCCCAGCCACTAACATCCCTTGTGATGTCGACAAAAACGTTGTTTCCCCCGCTGCCGAAGATAGAGGCGGATATCGACAACCCTTCCCGGGCGTAGAGTGACCCGTTGGGGGTGAGGTCGGGAGAGAATTTCGACCATTCCTGGATGGGAAGTGCGCCCTCTTGTGGGCGTGTCCGGCAGAGAGGACGGAACAAAGAGTGAAGAGGAAAAAGATCTAATGTCGGGAGGGACGATCAAGGAGAAGAGGATGTGGGCTGGGACGCCTCAAGGCTCGAGAAGAATTGAAAGGGCGAGGGCCCCGGAGATAAAAAGGAAAGGAAGGGAACATCACAAAAGGGAAACTAGCCAACGCTGATCCTCAAGTAAGGACCGCAGAAACTTTTCCTTTTCCCTTACAAGGCTTGACCCGTCGAAAAATGTCCCCAAATCATCGTGGTGTGCCAGGGAGGACCCACGGGATGACAACATAAGGGAGGAACCCGAAAATGGGACAATGATGTGAACTCCACGACCCCCACACCCCATTCGACGACTAACGGGCCCCTAACTAAATGTTGACTTCAGTGGTCAAAATGATGGGAGGCATACACTAAATATACCCTGTGCTTAGTGTGCTGTGAATACCATCATGCGGCAGTTCAGCATTTCTAGAAATCAAGTACATTCTTTCAAAATAAAAAATTCAGTTTTATTTTTTCATTAAATTTCATTATTTTGATTGAATTATTCGGATGTGATTATTTTGATTTAATTATTTCGATGTAATTATTTTCATTTCGTGAGGGGAACTTTTCGCAGATGCAGACCTTCATAAGCCCCTGAGCAAGTGAATGTAAACGATAACGTTTTGCTTAGCGCGGGTTTTCGTTAATGATAAGACCTACGAATTGAATATCATCCACACAAGCGTAATCTAAAGTGGGAAGAAATACTAGGTCTAATCTAACGTCTTTTCAGAAGCATTTTGTCAGAGAAATGCGAATTAATGAGAACTGTTGTATTAATTTTGAGAGGGTTTTTTTTAGACTATGTTGAGAGAAACATGGGGAAATTTCACATTGTGATTTATTAACGTGGCACAAGGCCCACAACATGGGGCAACTCAAGTGGCAAATATGAGCAAGATATAGATACTCTGGAAGTCTAAGTACCACAAAATAAATGTATTCTTTAAGTACATTCTAAAATATTTCATTGGCTGGAAGTAAAATAAAAATTGTTTTCGGTCCAGTGGGAGAAACGCGTTAACTCAAAAATGAATAATTTCTTAATACACAAGTGCCTACTATATAAAAAGGAGTTCCTAAACAGTCGAATGACTTATTTGGAAGACCATAGCAAATTGATGCCAAAGCAATTAATATCAATCGAAACGCATGCAAGCTCAACACTTCTCAAACCTCACAGATCAAACAAGATCGGCAAGTAACACCATTTTGAATTGCGCAGACGGATATAAAATACAATAAATAAATATACTGCCGACAATTCACGTGGATTTTTTGCCCAAGTAGAAAAACTTGCATCACAGTTTCCAAGGGATCGCAAAAACATTTGCGCTAATATACACAATAGCTCGATCACAAAAAGAGCCGCCAGCCCATTTCACCACGCCACAATTCCTCCCGGTCGTAGAAAAAAACTACTTTCACAATGATGCCGTTCAACGTTTCTTGTTGTAATCAGATCCTGGAGCATAACTCTGATTTTCAACAATGCGATTACGGATGGCCAAACTTTTCTTCCCAAGAGCCAATTACTGTTCTCCATTAATTTAATTCAAAACATGACGCATGACAGGCAAGGAATACGTCATTACTAATTTAGATATATCTACCATCGAGGCCAATATCTTCAAGGGTAGAATTACCCCGATATACCCGGATATAGTATGCCATTAAAGCAAACTCATAAACCACAACTATTCCAATGATAATCTGGGAAATAAACTTCCCACATGAACAAACAGAAATAGCTCGATTCGACGATTAAAATTAGGAATAATAAAAAAAGAATATATTCCCAGAAGGTCTATGTACCTGCTTAAGGTACTACTTGTGTATTATCCATCAAAATAGGAAAAAATAGTCGAGTCTACTCAAAACATGTCAAACAACTTTTACTTTAAAGTTAACTGACTTAATAATGGATTAAGATACCTTGATACCCGAAAAGTCACGTAGAAATGTGGTACCTTTATAATAATATACATTAAATTATATTTTAATTAAGAACTCGATCATATTTTTTCCAGATTTGGCTGGGACTCCTTTAACACGACAAGAAGAGGCAAAATATAAAAATTCTTAACAATTAACACAAAAACATACGGTACATTTCAGTAACCACTCGAGTTGAAGGGGAAAAACTAGGTAATAAAATAAACGCTTTTTTATCGCGTCTAGATACGTCTCTGTTCGAAAGCAATGTACAAAATAACGTGAACCAATCCCCTAAAGTGTGGCACGAAAACTTTAACCAACACCAAATTTAAGACAGACAACCAATTCCTTTCCAGTTGTATGCCCGTCTGAATTTCCCAAACAGATTTAAAACGTTATTCGCAACCCAAGCACCCTGACTTCGCCAAAAGGGTATCAAGTTCTTCGACGTTGAAACAAGGCGTAAATGCCCGACACTTAAGAGCTGAAAAGCCTGTCAACGGTGGGTCCAGAACGGAGAGAGAGTAGAATGTAAGGCTTGAGGGGGTGGAAAAGTATCCGATCGTTCGCTGCGGAGAAATACTGAAGGAAACCGCAGGGATCATTACGAGTCCACCGTACTTCCCCGCCGGGCGAACAGCTGCGCTCGGGGAATGCCTCTTCCTCAGGCTCAATCGGGGCAGCGACACAAAGTGGCCGAGTGGTCTCGCGGACAAAAGGAAGGGCCCGGGCTGGCGAACAGAAATTCCCGGGGCCGGCTGAGGGGACCGGTGACCGCGCGTGAATGAGACGGCCGGGCGGGAACGGAAACGAAGGCCTTGGGGAGTGGCAAGAGAACCCTACGCCCCGGGCCGAACTCGATAGCACTCCGGAATTCAAATGTTTTTAGGGTCCTGGTCCAATCTTTGACGAGGGCCCGCCACACCCGCGTCAATCTGGGACCAAAATGGTGCCGCCGTGCATAACGAATGCCGAACATGCCCAAAGCCTTTCGACCGAATCAATCTTTGTTCGATCAAGTAAAAGGTTTTTGAATTTAAAAATCAGGATTGATTGGTCCCACCAAATGATACTCTCGTCTGTTCTTTAACGTCATGACTAATTTGAAGAACAAAACCTGTAATACCATTTGCTAATTAAAACAAAATTGCAGGTAATTGAACTCGAGCGGTAATATATAATATTCAATCCAAACAGCAGACCTTAGATGAAATCAATTCATCTTGATACTGACAAAAATACCATCCTGAACACGTAAAACTTTTGTCCTATACTACGAATGTGTTCTGCCAAATAAATTAATATGGCAGAAATATATTGCAAAATAATTTCCACCACTTCTCCGAAATCCTACACTCCTTCACTTTCTCTCGCGGTTGAGAAAGAAATCAAATCAAAAGGTGCATGTTGTCCGATTCTACCTGGAGCAAATCAGCACCGAATTTCCGATTTACTAGACCTCATTTAAACAACAACCAATTCGCCGATCTCGATCCACGATTTAACTCTGGGAAAATCAAAACGAAGTGCTACTATGAATAGCCTTAGAAAATCATTGCCAAATAGGTCCTATTCCCATACGAAATCAAACAAGAGAAAAAATCAAGATTCAAAATCAAATCATTAACAAAGCATGGCGTTGCATCCATGGACTAGTTCAGTAGAGGGTAAAATACTACAGATGAAGAAAAATCAGTAAATAGAGAAGGTTCGGGAACAATACGGGACGGGAAATAGGCGAGGGATAGAAAGCTTGGAGAAGAGAAGCGATGGAGTAAACCTCGGTTCTGCCCGGTTCGACCCCATTGAACAATGAACCCACCGTTCGCCAAATGCGAACATAGTCGCTCAAGAATATGGGCAACGCTGAGAGCGCTCGGGAAACTGCCAGAGGTGATGAAGTCATTTAAAGGCGGGAATCCGATGTATATCCAACGACCCATGTTGAGACCGCTAGTGAATGGGACACTGCCCAATTTATGCCCCGAAAGCGGGACCCTGTCGTGCACAGCCGCCGTTTACTCACGAATCATTTTCTCCATGCGGCAGCCCAATAACAAGGGACATTCTCGAGGATAGTAATCAGGCGTCATCTCAAAAGAATGCGACTGACAAGAGCGACGTAAACAATTTTAAATCAAATTTTGAATTTGTGCTTTTTCGGGGGCTAATAGCCATCCGCTATCGCTTCCATCCATATGTTTTCTATTAGGGAGGACGCCTGACATCGCAAAAAGATGAACATCACAGAGTTAATAGAAATGACTTTCAGACGGCTTATAAAACAGCACGCGAGGTCTTCTTTCACGAGGTGGACCACAAAATGAAAAAGACATCACTCCCGGGCCATTGCCAATTGTTATGATCGTATATACTGTGAACAGAATAACAAAATTGTATCTAATCCGAGAAAATATTTATATGCGCATTCGAGAGATGAGCGGTCTCTTGTTAGCTCAACAAAACAGCAATTATGTCTCGAGACATTCTAAAGGCAAGAGGCCGGAATGAATAGCCACTCCCCGGGTCATTAATTTCAAAGCAGAATTTAGACGAAAACATCAAAGACGGAACAAATAATTGGCTTTCTTGACGAAACAATGACGACTGAACAATGCAATATCTTTGTTCCCGGAAATGAAACATATGACTGGAAAGGCTATTGCGATCAATATAAATGTTTGAAAAAAAAACAATTGTTTTCTTGAATCAACGTTCCTCCTAAGTAATTTAGCCATCCAATGAGTAGCTTCCAGATTTGACAAATATATCCATCCCTCTCATGCAGAGCCGATTAATATGATAATTAAGCTTTAAAGATTATTGAAACAGATTAAAGTAGTACAGAAAGAGGATGCAATTAGCTACGGAGGAATTTCATCTCTAAGCCACACACCGGCAATTCCAAATTTAATCAAGTGAACAGCATACGTAATATTTACAAATCACCTAAAATCAATTACCGAGTCTGTGGAATATCCACCTCAGACCACTGACAAGAATGTGACCCAAATAATACCACTGATATTGAACGACCTCTTGTGGTACCTACTCGATTCACATTACAGCATTTTACACGTTAATTTCAGTTTATGTTTGTCTAATTTCATTAACCGCAAATGAAGCAACAGTTTGCGGTATATATCAGATATCCTTACTCATTGGAGTTAACGTGCTGACCAAATATGTGAGAAAGAAGCCCATAATTTAGTATTGCCATCAAGAAGATTGGTTATCAGATTAAAGATTAAGAGCTCTAGGACCTTATTTTAAAGCAAAAAAAGTCGTATAGCGTCCCCTGTAACAGCTCTAAAACTATACATAATATACATCACTAGGGCTTGCACGACAGGATATTAGAAAAACAGCATATTTATTGCATAACGTAAAAAAGTAATGGAATATTTAACTGTTAGAGTACACATTTCCCCGGAAATCAGCAATAGTCATTTCCGTTTCATTTTATGGAGTGCATAGTTTTACCAACCATATGTTCCAAAAGTCATAGCAATAATTTTGTTACCTCTCGCAACAATTGTTAAGCTTCCACATTTTTTCCGCACGAAAAAACTACGTGCTAATCAGTTATTTCAACTGATTCGTGCACAAAATAATGGTGAATTTTATGCCTCGTATATCGGACACCCAAAATTAAGTTAGTACAATCACTTAAGACGCAGGCCAGATACAAAACGGGCAGGAAATGGCCGCGTAAAACGATATATCATATATAAGATCCAGATATAAATTATTAAGAGCATGAATGCATGTTTGACGTAGTCACTCATTAGCATTTGTTAATCCGCCCAGAATGATATGAGCACAGCAGAAAGATTGGAAAATAAGGAATCCACAGTAGGAGATACAAAGGAAGCATACACAAGCCGATAGCCTGGCAGATATTAAACAAATCTCGTCAAGCAGACCTTGTATAAAAAAAACCTCACTAAGACCTTCACTTAGGAAACACAGACTGCCAACTCGCATGCCTCCAAACATCTGGAATGTAAATGAGATCAATGTATTTTCACCATACCAATATTTATCGTGTCCTGTTACAGGAGAGTTGCTAACGGTTCCGCTGTACCTAAATTACGGAACCGAAACTCAGCAAACGAACTTCAGGGTCTTATTTACAGTTCCCGAATAACTCCCTCGTTTCAGTATCACCTTTTCCAAAATAGCTCCTCTCCACGAATTACCAGTTTTATTCCCTTCCTTTAACTCGGTAAGGAAATTCCTTCCCAGAGAGATAAAGAATCCCACACGGACGTACCGTGCATTCTACCACTGCTCTCGATTTATTTCGCATCGAAATATACAGATAACACACTCCGAAGGCACGTCGAATATAATGAAATTTACTCATATCCCCTCCAACACACAACAGAAGACCGGGAGAAATAAATTCCCACAATCCCTTTTATGCGGAGATTTCCCTTCCGACAGTGTTAACGCCCCCGTTTCCAGATGGCCGGATAAATCGTTAAACGGATTTCACCTCACCGCCTTCAACACGTTTAGCGGAAGCGAGCGCCGCCTTTTAAATAAGACGACTTTTATGTTGGCCGCCGATATTCGCGACTCAATCCGATTGCATTCATCTCACATCGCCTCGACATCCAGAATCGCTCCCTACCATTTTGGCGAGGGCCGACGCCCCAAGCGACAGCGCTTGCTTAGACATGTCAAACAGTATTAAGCCAACAAATCCTACGCGGGGGAGAAGGCAGCACTGCGCAACGAACGCGCCCAAAGGGGACCCGGTAGGGCAAATTGTGCGACGACAAAAAACTTAACAGACAAAAGAAGAAATCTCCAACCCAGATGACGGCTCGATCTCCGATCTGGAGGGTATGAGACGACAGCAAAGGCAAAGCTGCCAAGTCAAAAGAGAGTGAATAAGCCTTAACGTATCAATGAAGCAGCTCCTCCGATGTAAGAACGGAGGCACTGATACGACCATTACTACAATACTTCAGAAATGGAGTGAAAACATAAATAGGAGAGCTAAGAGTTTTTTTCCGATGGAATGACTATTTTTCCAAATAACATTTTAAACACAATATCTTTTAAATTCTTTCGAAGCTACGAAGCATACAACGCTACCTTCCTCAATATGTCTCCTGAGAGACAAAATCGGTTCGATTTTGAATACGCGGCCTAAAAAAATACCCTTACTTAGTTAGGACTGATGCCAAGTGCGCCAGTAAATTTCAATCCTTGACTTGATGGTAAACATAATCGGAATTCCATGGCTTAACACAGCCGAAACCCTTCAGTCATACTTTAAAATTGTCTGTATCCACCTTATATAAATGTGGGCGACAAGATTATGGTATGGTAAATGGAATGCTGCAGCTTTTTCGATAACTAGAAAATGGAGCAACAGAACAGCAAGGTTGACTGTTCCTTAAAATGACTTCAAGGCCACTCCCGGCGTATATTTCCACAATTTATACGGAAACGCATTTTGGAGGGAAAGGTCAGTGACGAAGTCCAGGAAAATCCGTCAGATCAAGTAAATCGCGATGTTTATCGTCACAGGCGGGCTGGGTGCCACCGGCGGGAATCCCGCGAGTCCATACGCCGGAGACCTTCCCGCCTCCCTCCTCCAGGTAATGATAACTCAGCCAAATCGGAGAATAATTCGGTGCGACGCCTTTCGTAGACATATTTACCATCACCTGCAGCGATACACCCCAGCCGCCGCGACACAAAATCAAAACCCCAGCGGGAAATCCGGCCTCCCCGAGGGTTAACAACATCGCTTCGTGGGTTTACACGTGGCCGTCTGAGGAAGAGCACCCATCCAGGGGTGGCCGCCATACATTTCCCACACCCCCACCGACAACCCCCCCCCCCCCACGGTCCACCGAACACGCTGGCGGGTTTAAGTGACAACCCTCACTCTGCGTCCGTCGCGGCTCTATTTCCGTCCCGCGGGACTTGGCCGCGGGCCACGCATTGCCGGTGGGAAAGGAGGCGGGGGAGAGAAGACGGGGTCGCCCGACCGAGTGAGGCGGAGAGTGGGGGCAAATCATACATGCCTCCGCGAGGTGCGTGGCGGGTGATGCTCCCGCCCCCAAAACGTTGCCTCCCGACGGACGAGAAGGTGGTGCACGCCAAGGAGTGCCCACGCGCACCTGACCGGCTGAGTCACAGAGGAAGATGCCGTGACGGCCGGCGGGCGGTCGGGGAGGAGTCGCGAGTGGGTGGAAGGACGATTTCCACACAAGAAGGCGCCTATTACGCGGGCAGGCGCGCGCACGAACCCGCGTGCGCTTTGAAAGATGGACGGATCATCCTACCGCCAAGTGACCCAAAAAAATGAAAGTCGCCTACTGTACAAACGGAAGTGATGAGGTTGGCGGGAGAGAGGGGGGGGGCAGAGGGGAAAGAAGACAAGAGAGCTTTTGAAAAAAATCCTTTGAATTGGGGAATTGATGACCTCCATACCCTTTAGTGCGCGCCAAAGATTTAAGATGCACCAGAGCGACAAAGTAACTGCGAGAGAGATATGGAGATCGCCAAGAGGATGACACTGGGGACCTCGTTAGCATTCCAATGCAATACTTCTAAAGAAAACCCTTGCGCCTTTGTTCATTTCCACCGCGAATGGGGACCCTAAATTCCTCTCCATGTTAGTCATCCGATGATAACACTTCCACGAAAACTCGATTAAGTAGCTCCGAGAATGTAATTTCCTTTCACAAAATGAAACTAACGACATTGTACGTAAGGATTTTATTTTAGGAAAGTTCGCATAAATACTTGAGATCCATCAAAATGGCAAGGCCTTGCTTTCGAAACATTTTAATATACAGGAAATAATGACGACATAAGTCTAATTAAATACCAAAGTAAATATGGGAAGGAGATAAATAGGAATTCGTTATTCTGTTACAACCAACGGTAAATCTCTAATTACATTATCAACTCAAATTACGCTCCTAGTCATTCAAAATGTGCGGATATAAGTACCGGTAATGACTGTAACCCGACAATGGAATTAAAAAAGCTTGGAAGGCTACAAAAAAATATTTTGAATGCCTGCTAGATTTATGTCGCACCATCTAAACTCCCAAACGAAGTTCATTCTTAAACTTGCTTGTTAAAAACGTGAAATTGCTAAAAAAAATATTTTGAATGGTTCAAAAACAAGGGTGCAACTAACTTTGAAAAATAAAACCTAGCTTAGAGAGACAATAGGCACTTCACGGCGAAAATTATGGAGAGTCGTATGAAAGTGAACACTCAAAGCGGACACTTAATCATTAAAAAAAAATTTGTCACAAATAAAAACGAATCCGAGTGGCTGTATGTTTAACGGATGGCTAGCCATCATTCGCTGGGTTTAAATGGCAGACGTGAGTCAGCACAACCAATTCATTGGAAGAACCCGAAAAAAGCCAACCGAGTCAATCAAAAACCACCAGAAATAAAACATCTTTTCGCGCTCCTCACCCGATTCCCCAAACACGAAGAGGACGGCTGCCCAACCGAACGTCTGAACGCTTGGACTAAACCATATCGCCTCAAGTTATAACTCCGGCGTATGAAAGAAAAAGTATGAGTTGGGAGAGGAGAGAAACTGGGGAGGGGAGAGTAGGGGCTCCTAGTATTGGGTCCGTCGGGGAAGAAGTTTTGAAGGCCTTTTTGGAACGGCAAAATTTTTCGGTTAATCGTCACCTACATTAACATTCCATGAGTGGGAGCATAAAATAACGTAACCAACATGATTCCCACCTTAAACCAATACGTATAACATTCCTTTATTGTCACCGGCAAAGGTGAATCCTTTTGGGCATTTTCAATACGCTAATATCAAAAAAAAATTCCTTATCCATTGAAGCCACCATGCATTAGATAAATTCCGATCGACTACATTGAAATAAGCCAACGGGTTCAAAAATTTCTCTGAAATACTTCCGGAATTTACGTACCAACTTATTTATCTTTAAAACGGAGATGAGGCTAGAAAATTTATTAAGAACTCTAACAACAGGGTATGTTTTTAAATCAAATATAATATCTGCAGTCCTATAAAAAATAATTATTTACAACAATTTACATCAGGGAGCTCTTCAAATTTAAGACATTTGAATGATACACCTAAAATTAACAATAAAACGCGGTAACTATTAGCACGCTAGTCGACCGAGCCGACTCCTGGTCACCAGGTATCGCTCGATTCATGGACAAAATAGAAGACTGAAGTGATTCTTTTCCCAGCGAAAGCGCTGAAAAATGAGTTTGACAAACGAGTGTTCAGAGTCAGCAGAGGTGATGCATAATCTCTCTCAAAGCCTGAAAACTCCTCTAAATATACAGCACCTGCGACGGAGATGAACCGCAGCAGCTAAGTTACGCCCTACGGAGGCACAGGATTTGCTAAGGCGGAGGAGTCGTTACGCTGCAAAGGTAATCGCCGCGATGACAACCGAACACCTACTAAACCTACATCTTGTGATTCATGCGACTATATTTAACATGATTCAGAAAGACCCATCCAGCCGCAGGGATTATAAAAAAATAAAAATGGATTTCATATTTATTTCATGAATCCCATATCGCCACGTGAAATCCTAGGGCAATGATTAACCTTGAAAAATGGACTACCACGCATTCAAAATTAAGATAACACTGCACTCGGTCAAAATATCCACTCGGCTCACATTTAAGAATAATTTAATGCGCTAAACGAAATAATTAATCAACAAAATGGTTACGATCAACTGATAAAAATATTCAAGAATGGCATCTATTGAACCCCGATTACATAGCATACGTGAATCGCTATCACCAGAGCAAGATTATTGGAATTCACCCCGATAAGTATGCAGCACGCGAAATTTCTCCGAGAGTGTTGGCAACCCTCGCGACACGCATGCTCTCTCTGTGGCCTGACAATAAGACAACTGCAAATGAATACTTGGGATGTACGACGCAGATAACATTATTTATTCCTCATACCCCGGAAGGGACTATCTAGTCTCAATCTCGCACCAATGAAGACGTATCATTCATAGTTTTTTTTATTTTTATTATACACCCCACCCCAACGCGAAACTCCCAAGGACGCTTCACACAAAACATTTAATTCAATTTAAATCCTTTCTTTCCACGAAACTCATTCGCTACACCTATTTTCCATACATGGCGCGCCACGGAAATTGGTGATTAATATGACTGCAATCTTCCGTAAAATCAACAGAAAAAGATCTTGGTCAAAGAGTGAATCATTCTTTAAGTATATCACGTTTTCCATCATTGAAATATAGTATTATAAAAGCAAATGAACTAAGCAGCATCTACTGCTCCCTAACCGAGCAACCCAAAAAAGACTTGAAAATCTGTCAGCATAAATATGAAATTTTGTCAATTTTAGGTAGTAAACGAATGCACGTCAATATGTAACTACAAATATATACACCAAATAGTGCCATGTGCTTATACTAATTTCAGAAACATGCTTCATTAAAAACTACCAATAAGTCACATTCCGATGAGCAACCAAAATTAAACTTCTTTCGTACGTCACGGTACAACGCGACTACAATGTGTCGAGGAAAACGGGTGAAAAGTTAACAAAAAAAATTATGGACAGAATACTATAATTTTAAATATTTAACGTCAAGGCCATCACGCATGTGCAATGCGGAGGGTACTCGCATAATATTCAGCGAAAAGCATACCATGGAAATTTACGTAGACATTTTTTTCTTAATAACCTCAGGCCTCCTTCATGCCGGAATGGCCGGCTCGGCGGCCGACGGGATCAGCGTTATGAGGTTTAAGCAGATTAGAACCAGGGGATGACAAGGGTTTCCCCCCTCCCACATAGCGAAGGCCGGCGAAGAGTACGGCCGGCCGGAGGTCGACCGAGGCTGAAGGGACGAGACAGGACCGGGAGGGACGCGCGAGGGAAGCCCCGAGTCTGGGCCCTCGACGACTGCGAGGCATTCCTCGACGGAGGGGGGGATGGAGAGGGAGAGGGTTCTCCTAGAGGCGGCGACCCCCACGGACAACTGCCGCCGCATCACGAGAAGATGCCTCACCAGGGGCCGCGCCACCGAGGGTGGAATGCTTTGGGATCAAATTTACAGCTGGTCGAATCCCATTAATGAGCACACTATATGATGCCTGGAGGGGAGGATATTCTGGCGGAGGGAGTAGGAAGAGCAGTAAGACAAGGAGCGGGGTGAAGCGAGGAAGGAGCCCAATGCCTCTCTTTGGCTCTTCTCCCGGGATTATTTTTAGTCGATCTTCGAGAGCCCAGGCCGTTGTATGGGATCGGAAATTAGCGTACGGAACGCGCCCGGGGTATGGACGAGGGAGGATGTGTCACGGTTGGTCCGAGCGTGGAGGGAACGGCGCGAGAGTTCGCCGCTGGTCGAGGGAGGATCACCTCGGCAGTAGTTAATTAACGTCAAGCAAAAATGGCAGAATAACTGCAACGGCCGTTAAGTTTTAATTGCTTCCCCAACGAGCGTGACAGTTGAAAGAGCCGAGAGTTATGTATCAACCTCCCTTAGAGGCAACCATTAAAGAGACAACTGCCGACCACTACGGAAATTTTAAAATTTTTTCAGGTGATGAAACGCAGAGCAGGGTTACGATAAAAACGGCGATAAATGCGATAATACAGAAGGGCGTTTTCCACGCCATTAATTACACACAGACGTTCAACGAACCCCAAATCTCACGATGACGCATTATTCATTTAATAACCTATATTATTATAAGGTTTAGCGAGACTAAGACTTAGGAAGCTCGGACCCATAATACCCATAAAACCACTGAATAGTATCGCCCACGGAGAGAAAAGGACACGTACCAAAAAGAGACATACCTAATCATTCTCGGTCCCACTTAATCATCTTGCGTATCAAAGAAAGAAAATCCATCCAGAAACGATGCAGTAAATCAACCGAAACTACCACGGCGGTCGGTAATAAATCCTCGAAATCTATGGCATAAAGAAAACCCGAGGAGATATATCGCAGGAGGGGGAAATAAATTTGAAAGAAATATGAAATCACGCGAGTCTGCCGCGAACGAAATCGATCCCATAATTACACTGACGGTACCCCTTTCCCGACACTCAAGGGGACCAAACAAGAGACGAACACACAGAAGTAACCATCTGAGTGTGAAAAGAGAAGGTTAACCGTTTCACTTGGATCCCCACCACCCCGCGATAAAAAAGTGGCACAAGCATGCGTAATCCTTACCACTTAAGCGTGGAGTGAGTTAGAAAAACAACACAGAAATACAAATGTACGTTACTGACAACAAACAACACGACCTAGAACCCTCCGACCACCACGTCGACTTAACCTAAACACGGCCACTGGTCTCGAGAGAGATTAAGACGACCGAGGCATAAGATGCGCAACTGGGAACGGAATACTATTCGCTGGAGCCCCCGTCGACCGCCACTAACGCAAGGGAGGGCAAAGAAAGAAATGGACCGCAGGAAAAAGAGAGCAAGAATAGTCGCGGGTAGAGAATAGTATTATAATTAGAGGAACCTCTGCTTGCCCGCTCTCTTCCGTTTTTTCCACCTCTTAGCCAGGGCGGGGTAGCGATCACAGACGACAAGTGAGTGATGGAGTCTGTATTTTCGCTCTTCATGTGTCACTCACGAATAGACCCGAATACCTTCGCGCGCCCCCACACATCGAGATCCTACCCAGAAAACGAGGAAAGGAAGGAGGAGGTTTCTTATATATAAATATATATACATATACACATACACACACACATACTCAAAGGGTTTTCACACTTCCAAGGAGGAGTTTAAAGAGGGAGTAAAAATCTAATTGGTCCAGCCCGAGTCACGCAAAGAGAAAAGGATCCATTAAATCGATAAAATATAGGAGATTTAGTCGAAAGAGAGTGCCATGCCAAGGAGGGAGAGTTAGAAATTCCTAGATGGGGTGGCCGGGTTTTTAAGAAGAGCAAGAAGTGGGGAGGAATGAGATACGCTGAGGGGGCTGAGCGAGCGGTGAGGCCTATATTAGCCAGGGTGATGAGAGAGGGGAGGCGGTGAGGGGAGCTGGAAGATCAGAGAAGGGGAGAAGAATAGAATGACGGGCGGAGGTAGGGGGAACAAGAGGCAGCAAGAAATCAAGTCTCTACTAATGCTATCCAGGCAATGCGTCCAGCGATTGCGGCAACCCATTACGCACATGCTAGACAGCACACACGGGTCAAGACTATTTTGCGAACGGTTTCGAAAGGCGGTCGGTATAAACACGTCATACCCTAAGAGGGCAAGGTGGGAGTGGAATACAGCAACGAGTACTGAATGACATCTATTTCAGTGAAATACCCTTGGATACAACATTACTCTTTCGATCCACAATTATTTCCATATTAAGTGCATACAAAATTGGACCGAAAAGCTGCGATACATTTATTTGATCATATTTATTGTTTGCCTGATTGTTTCAAACAAAAAATTAATTTTACCACAAGCTCTGCAGATGTCTACATTCCGAGATTGAAATTATGAGTAGACCCTACAGTTAGGTCATTTAGAGTGCATTCAGTGTCACTACATTCATTCCCTTCAAAACCACTCTACTTTTTTCGCGGGAGCTAATTTTATATGAATAAATGTATCCCTGATGTCAAACAGCTCAAAAACAAATCAGAATAGAAGTGCATTGCCACAAATATATGACATAGTCACGCTTTTATTTCCCAATAAATGTTTAAGATAAATATGTTAACAAAAGAATAATTACGTACCCTTTCGCGCAGGAGAGAAAATACGAGATAGCGAAAATAATCATGGTGTTTTTCTGCCATGCCGAAAGCATCTTACGCTCACTTTCAGGAAAAATCCTTAGTCAAGGGAGGGCTGCAAAAAATTGGTGAATGGAATCGTAGTTGGGGTAATTTGATTCAAAATAAAAACGAAAATCCCGAATCGCTTGAAGGATTTACAGACCTTTCCGTCCCGCACTCTCAAGCCCAGCATGAGAGAAGTTCCGCAGTAGCACGTGTTTTCATTTATCTTGAGGGAAACGATCGTTTGTCTACACAGGCCAAATGGATGAAACATTCGGCGACTCATAAGACCCCATGCCTTGTGGTTTAAGACCGCTCCAGGCATCTCCGTTCGGAAATCTTCCAAAAACCACGAAGCCGGACTTTCCCACAACCTACACACATCCACGGAGACAACGCCGGTGGGAGAAATAGGGACAATTCAAAGCACAACGGCGAAACGAGGTCGGGACGATGAAATGCACAATAAGCGAGGAAGATTGGGGGGAAAGGATGGGATTTTATGGAAACTATAGGGACGTTTCCGAATGAGTGTATTCCAATTCCGCAAAATATTTACTGAACCGGGTGGTTTTCGACTGAGGGATTCATGCTGACAAAACAAGAAATTACCCCAGTTTGAGGGGAGCGTTGAAGGGGCGGACGGAGGGATGCTGAGGGTTAGGAAAGAATGGAAAAGGGGGCCGGCGTGACGTTAAGGGCTTGATAGGGCCGGAGAGAGAGGATGGGTTGTTGGGCGTAGCACGCAAAGGCGGTACAACCTTTTTCCGCGAGAAAAAAATATTTATGCAAGGAGATGCGTATACGAGAAGCGAGGAAAGATGAGGGAAGAGGCAAGTGACGTAAGACGGCGCTGCGGAAGAAGGAATGAATTATTTATAGCCCCCCCTCGCGCTTTCAATAGCTCTTTTCAACTGTTTGTTCGCGCTTGTATCCAACCAAATTTCAGATCCCTACTCCCTCCTTTTATAAAATATTATAGTGGCCGGGAGCTGGCTTGGAAACTTTACGAGCGCGTCCCGAGACGTGCACGCATAAGCAACCGAGTGAGTTCGGAATAGATGATGTTATTAAAAGAGGGATGCGGTCAATGAGGGTGTGCGGTAACCACTGCAATGAACAGGAAGCACATGTCGGGGAGAACGCTTCGGGAAATGATAGCTGGAAGGAGGAGAGAGGAATGCGGGTCAAGGGAAAGGCGGGGGTGGAGTCGAAGAGAGGATGAAAGATTTGGAGGAGAGGCCCGCGAGGAAGACAAATGCAGGGGCGCGATGGATGGACGGATGGTCTGTCATTTCAATAGCGGGGGGAAGGGCGAGTGCCAGGGTGACGGTGCGTGGGGAAGAGGAGAGTCCGTGGGCCGCACCACCCACGGCAGAAACCACCCAAGAAGAGTGTTGCTCCACTACAACCGTTTCCAGCCATGTGTCTTATAGGTTAGTTTTTCTACGAGTTCAGAGAGTATTCTTCCAAGGTATTAGTAATTCGGAATTCTAACGTCAAATACTTATTATTCTAAAGCTTTGAAGCCAATGCATTATTTATCAATGAACATAGAAAACCCGTGTTATTAATCTTAAATTATATTCAAACAAGAATTTTGCCCGTTAGAGAATATTACGCATACTACCCATTCACATACACCGATATGCTCCAGGGAAATAAATAAACAATAGGGAAGTTCAATTAGCCTCGTTGTAGGATCACCCAAAATTGAATACCAACGTTATAACCTAGATTTGAAAAGAAAAATGAACCTTGCTATCCATGCTAAATATATCTTAGGAGCTGCGTGAATGAAAGCATGTATTAAAAAAATGGTACTGAAATATTGCCACAATTAATATGACCACAATTAAAGAGCATCAAGCAAAGCATTATCTGCAATTACTAGAACTCAAATAACTTCCTGAGGGATTAAAACGATCATTTCTTCTCCACTTGTGAATGTACTTTGTGACCAGAAATTTTTAGCATGAATTATACTATACACACATCAGTTTGGGTAACGAAGGGGAAAGCGATAAATCACTTCACGGCAACTCCTGGAGGAGCCAATTAAGGATGAGGGTAGGTATTTCGACGTAATGGCAAATCAATGGTGAATTTTCATCAAAAGCGGATGGCATGGGTTATACTTGTTACATTAATTCTACTCCCTTTTCAATTCTTACAACTCGATTGGCAGGAAAAAACCAACTTAGTCCCTGTCCTACCCCAAGGTCAACACATAGCCATAGGGTAGTCAGGGGTCGCTCAAGGAAATGAATCCAATAAGCCCGCTCACTGGCTGGAATTGGGTCGCGTTGAATTGCCATGCTTCGGACAGAATTGAGAATGCCATAACGGAAAGCCCATATTCCTTCCCGGCGGTCGCCGTGAAATCAATACAGTAAAATCCCGATTCCCTTACGTGCGGTGAATAATTAACAAAGGTCGTGGGGAGGCTTGCATCAATGGAAAGCTTCCATGTATTCAATTTTCGCGGTAAAAGAAAATTCTTCTATGGCATTGTGGCGAAAGTCTTTGGATTTGATGAAGTCTTTGACCGGAAGATTCCACGGCCTTTTTTGACAATAAAACATGCGGTCGCCCAACAATTCGCAAACACGTCAAATCGTAATTTTAACGATTCCCGAGACACTAGATTATCTACCATACATATATACAACTCAAGGATAAAATTATCGTAAGGCCTACACAAACATGGAACTTCTTTCAGAGTTAAAGAAATTACTTAAGAACACTAATAATATACTCTGCTTCCGAACGTTTTATTGACGGAATAATTAGCAGAACTTCTAAGCCACACATTTGCTCCGAGAAAACAGGATTCATTCATTGAGAAAAATGACGCAGCCAAAACATCAAGACCCGACCGAAACAAAAACTCCCTCGTTTAATAAATGGAGAATGTTAAGTTAAGGATCAATAGCGAGGACATCAATATTGTTAGTAAGATGATGGGCAAGAATTAAGGCTGCGAGTTAACCGGCAAGCATTAGGATGACGATATATTACTTACGGATGTCTTTGCCGCAAAGGAATCATGTCACACGCACTCCGATAAAACAAAAATCAAATCGGCCTAATCAGTCTGTCAACCAAAGCGAACGCAAAGAAAGGCATACTGCACATAGCCTAAGATCTCGAAGAGTCTATAAGAGTATCGTAAAGTCAGAGAGTACGGTGAAAACCTCTCACTAGATCAAAATAAAAATTACCCAGTCGTTCACACATGCTCCAGGGTCCAATTTTCATGACCATACTCAATTTCATTTACAGTGCCCCTTGCCATGGGGAAAGAGACGGGACAACGAAAGCAGAGAAAGGAGAGTGTAATGTTCTGGTTTACACATCATCTGTAATAACAAAGGAATGGTAATGATAATACAGAGAATACGGAAACGAGGTCGTCCGCGCCCCTCCCTAAACACTTGCCGAACAATAGCGTTATGCTCAAGTATTCACCCCAAACAGCACTGTTCATTGTCATTTTTGTCAACTACTAATGAGTAACTGCACAATCACGCAACACATTCGAGATAAAGGGATTTACATTTTTAAACGGGAGTCAACGCTCGAGTCTAACACATTTTACGGGATTGAGATCCTTGAGACCATTACCTTCCCCAGGCTCGCCCATACGTACTGAATGGCTACGGCTTCTAAGGGTGGCCTGTAAATTAAATTCAATAAACCTTCTAAGTTTACCATAAAGAAAGCACTTCAAGACTAATCATTATGACCAAAGTAAATTCGGATTTGACAAGGCTTTGGATTTTAGGACAATCTCCGACGTTACTTGGTTAAAACGTCTAATTAAAATTTTACTAAAGACTAATAAATGCCAATTTCCACGTTCAATACTCCCCCATTGGTTTCAACAAAGTGTCAACTTAAAAATAGTTTAGCTAAAAAACGTAGTTTTAGTAAAAAAAATAACATCTGCTACAGAATGATCGACAATCGAATACCGTTCAAAGCAATTCAACTTTACATTTAGACATTTGATCGATAGGTTACGAGTGGTGTCCATTGCAGACAAGGCGCTGCTGGCCTTGGAAACCCGTGGATACGATGGAGTATTTAATGGAATTAGTCTTAAGCCTGGCTTAAAACCTCGACCTAATATAGAAGTAAGATTCATTCAAACTAACAACATGCAGTATGAACTACTAACACCCAGTATACGGGTAACACAAGAGCATACACTGTTCAAGCCGGGCTCATCCAGTACATCCCTTTTAAATTCTTCTAGTACCTTCACGGGCACTAACCTGGTCAATAAACCACGTAATACCACCACGACTCAAGCTCTAAACAAGTTCCTCGTGCTACATGATCGACACCCGAAAGGGTTAGCGCGTACGCAAACCACTCCACAACGCACTGCTAATTTAAAATGCAAATTCCAACCTAATCGCTGTGCGTGGCGAGACGACATGGAAGTAATACCACCATCACCGTTCCACTCCACAATTCGATCACTGCCAAATAAATTCAGCAGAGATCATTTCCAAAACCTCGCTACGAGTGCCCCGTCAATCACTGACGGCGCTTTAAAAAAAAATCTAATTAGAGCCAAAGGCAAGGAGCTTTTTTTTTACATCCCTTCAGGAGTCGTTCAAGAGTAACACTGGATCCACGGATTCCAACCCTCGATTCTCTCTGAACCCCCTCTTCCCCATCTCGATGAGAAAAAAGTCGGACGCGGGCGAGTGATGGAAACAACACGCCCAAAGGGAGGAGGGCCTGGAATCTAAAACGAGACTAAAATTACGAAAGCACTGATATCTGAGAGTGGAGAGGGCGATACTTTTAATGAAATATCTCCGCGGGGGCGATCGACGGGACCTGAAAAAAGCCTCCCACACGCGTTGCGGCGCCGGGCGGCTCTGATCGCAGCGACCACATATCCAATTATAAAGCTCGGGCGGGAGGGATAGATTTTGGGGCGGGGAAGAGGTTGTGGGAGGTTGAAAGAGTCAAGTTCGATGGAGCGGGGCTCATAGAAATTCCCCAGATGGTCGGCGGTCCGGATTGGACCTCTGACGCCGTTGTGCATGCAAGAAAAACGCCCAAGCGGGCGGAGGACAACCAACACCAACAATCGATTGCGGGAACCTATTAACTCTCAACTGGCAGTATCCATGGAATAGGCGGATGAGGGATTACCCCTAGGCGATTATTGCAGAATGTCGGCGCTTTAGATGCTTGCTCGTTTGCACCACCATACACATTATGTCTATACTACGTTGATGGAAAGAAAAACGCCCAATAATTGATATTTCCACAACACGACTTCAAATGCACCCAAATATTTTGTCCAAATTTATCGGAAAAAGCTTCCACTCCGAAGCTCTGGCCAAACCATCTGAACGGTTCATGACGCAGTATTCCAAACCAGTTTTTCTAATTACAACCAACAATCTAAACATCCACGATGTAATCAACGTAGAATAATAATTATACGAAATGTACTTCGAGAAACAAAAATCATTAGGGAAACGCGAATGACCTTCAACCATCTGGAATTTTGTCAAAATTGCCACTGGACGTCTGATGAACCATTGTACAGGAAATGTTGTGCTAGATTACGTCAACCTTGATAGAGAAAACGCCACTGTCTAATTATTGGCGATAACTCTCTGCAGTCGTGCTGCGAACATTAAGGTTTATATATGTATATATATATTTATATATATATATATATATATATGTTCTACACAATCTCTTTAATGTTATTGACATGATAAATTATGACCATAATGCACCCTTGACAATAAAAAAATCGAGTTGCGTTGGAGCCCGCCGGACAGAGCGTTTCAACACCAATCTGAAAACCCCTGAATCTTATTCCAAGTAGACCATGGACGATTCAGATAAAAATAAATGTGGTGCATTTTATGTTTACTGTAACATCGTGAGAAACCTGGCACCACATGGACAGGATCTGGATACATACCTTAACTACCAACAACCATTTGGGTTAATTATGCATTGGCTATAACTCAGTGCAAATAACACAAGAGTTAGCGAGATATATGATCACACGTCACTCAAGGAGCATCACATGAAAAGAGGCACAACGAATTAGTCTAAATAACAACTCTTACAGTGAAACTAAGATACTTTGACAGATTACGCCGGCTTGGTCTAATCCTGAGAACGCTCAGATTACCCTTACTAAATGGCATCCAAAATACGAATGCTGTTCGTGCTGCGATTTTTTAACGGCATGGCAAAATCTACAGCATTTTCACCCCTGCTACAAGTCCCTTATAACCCTTATCAGATGAGATATTGAAGGGTAACCCTTCAAAAATCTCACAGCATGGTTGCAACATCGGCTCTAAAGGGCTAAATATAGGAGAACTGCACCTGAAAAACCTAAACATTGTAATCCTTAAAGGGTGCCTCGTGCATAGACACACAAAGAAATTCAATATAAGTATAGTTGTTACCCTATAACTATGGCTATGCATCTTTGGCGATGCATTCGATTGATTCTTTCGAAATGGATATTAGATCAGAGATACCGAGAAAAAATCGCAAAAATAAATGTTTTACATTAGAATGTGAAGTCTCCCAATTCAACACGGCTCCTAAGTACCGCTAATTAGTTTTGTACAGTGACCCTGCACTATATTATTCGGCTATCAAAATATTATATACATACATACGAATAACATCAAATATTACACGTGGGGTGAGGAAAATGTTGATATTAAGAGCAGGATATAGTGCAGCGTCCGTGACAGTTCCATAAATAGAATTGGAACCCTTCAAGTGGCATTTATTTCATAGTCCTTAGAAATTTGTGCAATTAGGAACTCCGCGATAAATATGAGGGACCCTAAAGCAGATTACTGTAAGACATTCTAGATTCCACACTCCAAATCGGCCACTAATCATCGTGAACCTCTTATAACCGACTATATCCGACCACGGGCACAAAGGAGATAAAAAAACTTCTGTTAGGCAGCAGCGTGTGTCCTCTCCACTTGAGAAAACCTAAAGAATAAATCGCGCTCGCATTGGGCTCTCTGGGCCCGCTCGGGTGTCGTCATTTCCGCCGGGGGCAGACTCAGCTCTGCTAGACCGCATTCCGATCGGGCCCGATACCGATTCGATACGACCCGCCGCACGATTCATTGCTTTAGCTTACTCCGGGCATCGGAGAGGTTATGGATGAATGGGCGCACCCCTCCCCCTCCACGCCACCACTCCTCCGCCCCCAGAGCACGGAGAAGACAGAAATAGAGGAAAGAGTCGGGGGCATTGGGGAAAGGAGAGGGAGGAGTTGGGGAGACGCTGGCATTACGGAGCGTGGGGAGAGATGAGTTTGCGGAGTTTGGATGGCTGACGTGCCACGGAGAGAATGGCAGAGGGCGGGAGAGGAAGAAGGGGTTGGGTGGGGATGGATGAAGGATTTGAGCACAGGGGCGGGGGGGAATGGCTGAAGGAAAACGGCCGCTCTTCCGTCTCCCAACTGGAGTCGCCACAGACATGAACTTCTCAATTCTTCCTGATGTTCCCGAGATTTCAAGGCCGACCTCAGTTTTTTTTCAGGCGATGCTCTCCGAAGACGTGACGTACCAGTAGGAAATTTGCATACCACCCCGATCAGTACAAAACCAGCACTAGTCGCAACCCCGCTGCAAAACACACTGACTCGATAAGTACACAGCTAATAGTCGACGCAAATCAAATTCCCAAAAAATACGGCGTAGATACTGGTGGGAATTACGGATTATTGATGTCAAGAGATGTTTAATATAGATTAATTAGTAAACATGATGGCCTGCGGAATTTTCCTTTAACGAGAGATGTGAGGACGTGACAAGAGGTGCGAGCGCATGTTAATGCACCTTGCCAGCACATCGCCAAAAGCACTGTATTCTTGCAAATCAATCCAAGAGCCAAATAACCACGATTGGATTCCAACACACTATCTAACTTCATGCATGAAGCTTAGGGAATACGTGAAAGAGTAAATTAACTTCCTTGCGCATAAATTATTAGGGATTCTAATGCTCCCATTCAGAAATCTTCAACCTACTACGCGACGCCTATTAACGCGTTGAGCAACTCAAATTTGCTTGTCAAAATAAGGCAATTGACGAATAGCACACTGAAAATGACATCAACCATATAAAACTGATACCATCGAACTATTACTTAGGTTATATTACAATACTATTACTTGCCCTTGCGCTAGCAGGGAATCACCAAACTACGTTAAACTACAGAAAAACTTTACCGTTAAGCAGGAATCGAACAAGCAAATAACTCAATACAGCCAAGAGACTAATTAGACTCCATTAAAAAACATTATTCCCAATATGCATACTCCACAACACGATGATTAAATCAATATGTGACATTGCAGGGGGGAACCGCTACTTGGTAGTTAGTACCTCATCGTAATGTAAAGTATCTTTTGATCGTCATACAATAAAAGAAATTCAGAAATTGAGATAACACAGGAGGTTGTGAATCAATATCCATATTTATAGGACTCACCACAGAGGACTCACACCGGAAGAAGAAACCATCAATGAGCAGTCAACTTACCTGGAAAAAAACAAAGTTGAGTATATTATTTACAGAGAATAATTATCAATAAAAATAAGGCAAACTTAGCAAGCGCCATACAATTGGATAATATATATCATCAACCACAACGAATTCGATACAAGAGTCGATTGAAAAGTAACAAGTATTTGAAACAAAGAAAAAAGAAACATTGATATAAAACAGGAGAATTTCATCTTCACTTACGTTGTTACTACACTATCTATACATAAATTACCAATACCTACATATTAATTGGGCTATTAACATTCTTTCAGGATAGTTAAATGTCTTAATGACGAATATCAGCATTGAAAGAAAATGCTCAAGTGCAAGATGCAAAGGATAAAAGATTATAGTTTTAAAATAATGTATTTGTTTTATATTTGTTACCATGAAAAAGTATCAATTATTAATTTCATTCATTAAAATTCACTCGAGGGTTTACATTTTGACTAGAGAAATACATTACATGGATTCGTAGAGTAATATAATCTCTTTGAAACATGAATAAATTTCCATAACAATAAATTTTAAAGAATAGAACAGCAGAAAAAGGTGATAATGAGCTTCAAATTACTCGGGTTGTTATATCAGAAAAATATTTTCCAAGGTTGGCCGTTGACATATCCAGAAACTCGAGAAAGGAAGAAACCAAATAGTGGGTCACCTTATAGTTCATAGCGGAAACGAGCTCTCGACATTAAACCGAATGGGATGGAGCTATGATGCAATCGACCATATTTCCCCCGGGGACTCCGAACTTAAAAGTCGGTGCTCTGCACCTCTTACTTCTCCGAAACACATTTCAACGACATTTATTCAGAAATAAGCCTTGACCTGAAAACGTAAGGATGTTTCTGAATTACCTCTTCCAGCCCTCCTCGTACATCCTCAAGTCTCAGAGGAGGGATAACAAGACCGTGATAGATGCTTTGTCTCCACTAGTCTGGAACAAGGCTAGACTTGAGCACGTGAATGAACCTTGTTATGGTAAACCATTCGAGCAAAATGGGTCAACACAGCATCGAAATTAACGATAGAACTAATTACTATGAATACATTCCCGAGGGACCGATTGCGTCTTCGCACTTTCCGCAAGTCATTCAACAGATAAAAATCTCTTAAATAGATCAAATTCTTCGACTGGTGAAAATTTCCAATATACCGCAATGACATAAACACGCTGAACATTTTTCAACCTAGTCGTGCAAATTTTTCTCCATGTCCACTATTAATGCCCCGACAAAAATAAAACATTTGTAATGAAAGTATAAAGGAACTCATATTAAACAAATACATAAATCAGCAGCTAATCACTACAGCTATCTCTCAACCATTTCTACTAAAAATTAAGTACAGAAGCATGTCGCACATTGTTAAACTTTGTGGAAGTGAGATAGTCAAGTATTTCCCAGAAAGGAGGAATTTCTCCTACTGACTAAATATGATCATCTCCACCGCATTTCGTTAGAAACAAATGTTAAGGTGTATTTTATCAGATTGCAGCACCTTTGGGGAATAAAGGAAAAAAATACAAATTATTATTTTACTACTATTACCAACGATGGTTAAGATTCTCATTTTTCTACTTTTATAATACTAAGGACTAGGCGAAGTGAATAACTAATCCAGCTACGCAAATTGAAACATTTTCTTCTATACATAATACCACTCAGCTGAAGGTAACCGCTATATAGCTTTAGAAAAACAATTTTGAAATAAATTATTAAGAATATTCTACTACAATTTTCCCTAGTATGCAGTTCTATAGACTAGTTTTCTTGGTAAAAATCCTCTCTGTGGTCTAAAGGCACTAACGCTAAACAAATGGGTAATTCTTAGGCTTTCCAGGGTGACAGGAGTGGCGTTTCGCAACCATTACAGCGAGGCCCAAGGTAAAACACTCCCGTCAGGGTGGGATGTTAGAAAAACGAAAAATGGGGCATCGCGGAGAGAGAAAAAGCACTAGAAGATTCACCGTCGCAGTATAAAAACAGGGAGGGCCGTTGAGGTTGCAGCGTCTTATTAATGCGGAGGCGCCTCCCAACTGCAGTAAATTTTCCCTTCAACCTGGGAAAGAGGACACAGTAGGCCTCTTGATTCGTTTATGTTTCGCCGAGGGGGAAAGATTGAGAAATTCATTTAACACTTCTCCGAGGCGGTCGGCAAAAATTACACGACGATCTCATCAGTTGAAAGCCGAAGGCCTTCATGCTGAAAAATAAAATCTTTCGACCGAACAGAAGCCATCACCCACTCTATGGCGACTCTATATTATATGCCGGCCCCCGTGGCGGCGGGGTAACGTCCTCGTCTACCAACTGAGAGGTCACGGGTTCGATTCCCATCTGGGTGGATTTTTCTCCATCCAGGGCTTGGCTTTATGTAATTGTCTTCAATGTAATGTATGTAATCTAAGGGTTAGGTGGAAGAAGGGACTATTTAGTCTCAACCTCGCCCAATTAAATCGATAATAAATAAATAAATAAATTTTTCATGAACGTGCATTAATATTTAAATGGAACTCGACATAGCCTTGCAAGGCACCGCCTGAAAATTTATGACGAACACTGAAGTGGCCAGCAGTGCCGCTGTGACAAGTTAATTTGCTTTTTAGGCCAATACCCTGAAATGAACTCCCACGCGAAGGGATTACTTGTGGGACCGAGGGTATGCTGTTCCTATTAGTAGTTATGGCACAGTACTTTGCCCCTTCAAAACACTAATTATCGACCTCGTAATCTATATTTAACTAAGCAGCAGCGTTGCCTCTTTAAAATGACGCCCGTGACTATCACACACATGCAAATAGCAACTAACCAGTCACGCAACTCCCGCAGCGATTATTCATGATTTTAATTCGAGAAGCTCGTGCGCTTCAAGATGTGAATTCGTACCGAAAAATGTAATTTGCTCACATACAAAAGGAATAAATACTGAATACACTTGAAATTTCCAGGCCTTCTAGAATTCATTTTAAAATAAAACTTACAAGATGACGCATGACGCAGCAATAAAGATATAAATCTAAGAAGTGCATAACTAACTTCAAGCACCCCTTCTCACATGTCCATCTAGCATAACCATATGATCATCATAAACTAACAGAATTAAGTCAAATAAAATTTGCAGCATGAGTTGAGTAAACTATACTTCGCGTTCATTCATTTCCAGACAATTATTAAAACAGAACGGAACAAAAAATTCAAATAATTACATCTTATTTGTAAGAATAGATACGAAGTTAAATGTGAGCTCTAGGAACGGTCATACAGATATGACGACGAATTCCATTTTTGCCAACAAGGAGAGATTCCGCGGACTTTAAGTATGTCATATATGCCGACATAAAAAATTTTTCTGCAGGGCAATTCCTTCGAAATGGAAACGAAAGATTTTTATTTGAAAAAAGGCAGGCCGCAGGTGGTTTTAAAAAATGCGTGGGCAACCGAGTTATTCCAATTATTAATTTCACTGCTCTCACAAAACGAAACTCGAAAAAAAAACTAGCCCGATTTATTTCTCTTCGTGGGGGAGTGAGGAAGAAACACCGAAAAGCTTGAGATTTTCATCCTGACGCATAAGAGCCGACAGACCGGAGGGTGAATTGGTACGTGGGCGATAAGAGGAAAAGCTGAGGCGGACAAGAGGAAATAAAACGAGTGGTGCTGTAGGAGGGGATAAGAGGTTCCCTCCCACTCAGGAACACGCCCGCCACCTCATCGTATTTCATTAGTACCATAACGATACTTGGATGAGACGCATAATAATGCATGGCGCTTTACATATTTCAATATAATCTACTTTATTCACGACTCCGCACCTACCATCGAATACATTCAACGATTTCCCATTCGTGATTTTAACTTCTACAAATTTGAAACGTAAACAAAAGCAGTGTACCTTTTTTACGACTGCAATAAAGTCTAATCGCGAAAATTGAATAAAAATATTATCAACTACTCCCTATCAACTGCAGGAATTCAATTAATTACGACAATATGCTGTAGAATCTAAATTTCTCGATGTAGCCAGGAAATTAAGCGTATGATATTAAATATTATGCATGTAAGACATCATTTCACACCATATTACCTAACTGGCCCATTCCTCTCAGGGATGGTGGCTAAAAATAAATTCAATGACATCAAAATATTGTTCCCACGCTCACTAACACCTCTGAATTAAAACTGCAAAAAAATCTTCCCATTGGCAAAATGAAAGATGTCACGGGGAGGCACTGCCCAACACGGGCCATACGATTAGAAGAGATATAGTGTGGCAGGGTGGCATCTCCACCACGTTTAAACATGTCAAACCAACACGCAGTAAAAGGAAAAACAAAATTAAGTTAGCCGGACATATAAAAAAAAATGCCGGAAGTGCCGAGAAGGGAGTCGGAGAGGGGTTCCAGCGTTGGAGAGTCACAGCTGCTCTACATTGCGACGATAACTCGCTTCAAATTAGCGTCACCAGGACTCACAAATTTAGATACGCACGTGGATACACGGCAATACTCTTAAGACACCATCCAGATGGAAAAAAACTCCTCAAACAGTACCACGTGGTTACAATAAATGAGGATTTTCATGGAATGCCTAGGACTCAGATTAATATTCGATAAAAAAGAAACAAAACTACAAAGATAGCAGCACGCACGCACACACGGCATGTAATAAACAGACGAAAAAAATACGAGAAAAACGTGAGCTCCCGTAAGCGCTAAAAATACTAATATCCAAGTGGAAATTAAATCTTTAGGTTAGGTAAGTCTACCTAATAATAATAATTAATTACCTAACATCAACTACGCCCCAAAATGAAAAAACTTTCGATAAATCAAATATCACACACCGTAGGCACAACTAGGTTCACCTATGAGCGACTACGCTACGCAGTTGCATACATTATCGACCTCTCTACTTAACAGGTCATGTCTCAAAATAAGTTATCTAAACGCATCATTCCCTGTATTTCTCTCTGCCCTCTTCCTTCACATTTTTTTTATAATCCACAGATATTGTCGTTAAAAACGATTAATAGGCAAGCCCAGTGGCAACAGGTTAAAAACATTTAGCACGTACATGTATTGCGGAATCAAAAGAAAACATATGAAATTTAATTCTCATACAAGGAAGCCTAAGCTAGTATCAACAAGACATGTTGGAACCCAGATTTGACGACGCAAAGAATACCAGTAGAAGTGAAACGCAAACTATGATGGAAATCGATACAATAGCACTCGATAAAACAGAAATTGCTCTTTGGACGAGTATACGTTTAACATGATCACACTATTTTAAGATAGCTTCGCTGAAATAATTCGCTAATCCCACTGCCACCCAAGCGCAAAACAACTAAAGTAAACCCCATAAATTCACTATGTGCCGTAGTGACGATATCGCAACAAAAACCTACCCCAGCACCTTAGTATCCTTCATGCTCTGTTCTAGAACGCGGTTCCAATAAACACAGCTAAGTATTCGGCAAATTTATTTATCCACCAACATCGTCTCATATGGTTCGGTATTAGTTAATTTTCTTTGTGGAGTCAGATTAAGTCATTCGAATATTTTCATTTTCCGACTCCAATATTTTGATCACCAGAAAAGATCATGAGCAATGAGGAATTACCCCTGGACAATAGTTGCTCTCACGGTGTAAGCGATCGAATAATACTAATCTAACTTCACTTGAGCAGGGTACTTGAGGCAAATTATTACATTCTGACTAATTGCTCAAGAAGAAATTCCTACCAGCGTCTTAAAGCAGCAAATTTAAACATTTATACACACACACATTTGAATATTACATATTATTGGGACATAAATATTAACTTTACGCCAATTTCTAGAATGAATCGAGGAATTTACTGATCAAGATTTCGGAAGTGAATTTCTCATCGCAATATCTACATTCAGACTAACTCCAAAAATCCCGGCGGATCCGCATCATCATGTTGAGACCCTGCCCCAGGGTCGTAAAACGTTACACAAAAACACAGGAGATTCGCATTGGAGGAGAGATAACAATTTTTTTTCTCCGCCCGGCACGATGAAATTCCACTCGCCTAAACCTGAACTTTCACTTCAACTCCTCCCAGAGTGCTTTAAAAGATTTTTTTTCTCTCAAGTATCTTACGAAATAGAACAAAAACAACGGAAATGCATAAACTTCACGAAATTCTGGTAGGTCTACCCAGCTGCTGGCACGAAGTCGACAGGCGAGTGAAAATTATAACAAGTGGCTGACGAAGAATACGAAAATCAAATAACATTAACTTAAATTCCGTTCTATTTTAATTGTGTACAAGCAAAATCTACTGAGTATCAGCGTCGTAGGAACTTAACTGATGCATATCCACGGACAAGCGGTCAACACGACCACACAAGAACCTCTTTACTGTGGTTCTCATTACTTTTTCAAAAGTAGTAGAGCAATTATATATTCCAATCTAGTCTTAAGAAATTTCAGAGTGTAAGAGGACGTCTCGGTAGCTTAAATGGTTAAAGCACTCGGCCGGATATCGAGGGATCCGGGTTCGAATCCCGGTCAAGGCGAATGATTTTTACTCTCTGAAATTGTTGCATTGTAAGGAAATAAATTTTCGAAAGGCAACATCCCAAGTCGCCGAATTTCAATCCACTGATATTGGCTTATTTAGCTGGGAAATAATCCAATATACTTATCACAAGGACTTCCACATTCATCAGAGTGAAAACTGTAGTTCCGATTCACCGGGGACCTATGAAGCCGGATCCACTGTGCGAATGACAAAACTGACTAGCCAATTACCATTATATTCAACAACTTACACTTAAACCGAACTATATACACATCTAAATAAGCGCAAAGCACCGAAAAATACGTACGATGGGGCAGCCGATGTGCTACGCCTCGTACAGGGATATCGTATCAACTGCCACATTTTTTTTACCAATTCTCAGTCAAGCACGCGAAGAAACAAAAATAAATATTTCCCCCAAAAACGGGCGTGAACATTCAATTAATATCAGAAACGTTTCCAATTCTCAGTAAATCCGAAAGGATGAAATTCATACAACGGAAAAACCCAATATCTTGAATGGCCAGGCCAGTGTTCAGGATTAGGACTCCATCGCGCGGAATACTATTCGTGCGTACACCAGCGAAAACTCTAGCGATAGTGGTTAGCGCTAGGGGTAAGCGATCTGATAAAAAAATTGTACCTGCTCCTACGTAATTTAAACAAAAAACGAATCATATCACCCAGAGAAACTTCAACGGATGTAACTTGTGGGCGCCAATTTTTTATTCCATTTCCGAGGACAGAGAAAAACCGTGCGGAGAAATTGATGTCCGGGATTATCTCCCTGTCCACCGGAAAAAGGCTTCCGATGCTGCGGATATCCAAACCACCCCTAACATAGTCGCCCACCCACCCAGCACTCAACAAAAAACATTCGGCACCTACTACGATCCAGCCCCACACCCCCCCTCCCCTCACACACCAGAATATCGGGCGGTAAACATTAACTGACCTTACGCAATTTCCCATTCCGGATGATCGGGGCGCACCTGGCCACCTAGCGAATTACCGCAGGGGACCACAGACGTTATATCGGAACGGAGTGGCGGGTGGGTAACTCGAGTGGGCGGAGAACGTGAGTTAGGAAGCGAAGGAGCCAAAAAAGATGCCTTTTCCCATTACGGAAATAGAGATGTGCGAGAATAAAATTCGTAACAAAGGTGGCAAAAAGCATGAAATTGCGGATCACCATACGGAAGTGAAAATTCACACGTACCCAACATTCTGATTTTTACTCCCATCAATTACCTATTCATTAAAGAAATCGAAGGACGGTATAATTATGTAGAAAAAAGTCATTCACATTATCAACTAATTAAATACAGCCAATTGCTTTCAATGTAATTACAGAATGTATAATGAACGCAATTTACTAAGGATGCATTACACTATTCCGCTGTATGAATCAGAATACAGTAACGTGTGAGCCTGGCAAAAACGATGGTTCACCACAATATCGCAGACTCGTTCGCGCGAAAAGGAGGAATGTGGAGGGAGATTGGAATAAGGATAAACGAGGCAGTGGGGGGTTGAGGGCAAACTACTTGCGAAATTGTGCCAAACGAGCGACTCGAGTGAATAGTGGGCGGAGAGGTGGATGAAGTGAAGCTGAAATATATTTACTATTACCGAAATATTTAGCCTATGCATCACAAAGGGGATGCGGTCGAAAAAACCTGTTATGCTTTTCAAACACCGCTTTACACCCTACGTCTCATTACTTAATACAGAAAGAAATTAGAAATAAGGCCACTGAGTAAAAAGAAGCAGAATACACTTAGTTCGTTAAGAACATCGGTAGTCTGTTTAAGCTTTCGGCCTACTCCGAGGCTTTCTTCAGATCCTTCTACGTGTTATCTATTTTATTCTGTGTTTAATTGCGCCGTCCAAAAGATATATGTACAAATATATATATAAATATACATATATATACAAATATATATATATACACACATACATAAAACAAATCAATGAAGCAAATAGCATGATGTTCCAAAAAACAACTTTCGAGAATAACGCAACGGTAAATACTCTCAGTTAAAACAATATATTCGAAAGTAAAAACGAATCGAGACAATATAAACTTAACTGTTTTCGGACGAACTGCAAGAATTTGCAAAAAAGTAAACACAAAATATATTTCAAAATACGAGTAAATTCGAATGCGGCTTCAAACCAGGGAATAAGAAAGTTTATTCTTTAAAGGCAATTCACTGATACTTCCCTAATCTGAGCTTAAAAATAAAGTTTTTAAATTAACTCCCACCATGGAATTAATTTAAAAATGGATATATAATTCCAATGTACACGAAATCATCGAATGAATGAGCTGAACGCATACGAAAACAAAAAGAAAAAGAGTGAAGGCCCTAGAGGTCGGAGTACGGGATAGAAATAAAAGTACACTGCAGGAACAAAACACGTTAACACTGAGGTAGATTAACTATACGACCGAGGCTGATCCAGAAATAAACCCAAAACTCGCGAAATGAGAGGCACCGCTTTATCATTTAAGAGGTTTACCGCTCTTTGCCATTCTCTTCGCGAAGGTAATAGAATAGGAATGCCATTAGCCACGGTTTGCCGAGCATGCTCCTTCCAAAAAGAAATTACCAATAGAACCGGAAGCGTATTATTAGCATTTTTCAGTGAACGGTATCCCAAAAACTTTACCCTTGATATTCATCAAGAGGCCCCACCGGAGGACAGAAGAGCCGGCAAAAAGAAAATTTGGTGAAAAAATCTATTTTTACTGAGCAGGAAGAAACAATAATAGGCTTGGGAGCTGTAAATTTGGTCTCGACCACGATACTTTCCCCGGTACGAGAACAGCGTAATCGGCAATGTTGACACCTCCCATTCGAGAGAACAGGGCCAAATACATAGCTTTAGCAAGGGGGGGGGGGGCGACCTTCGAGGGAGGGATTCGATCACACTGACATAAACCTACCCCACTGTAAAAATGATAAACCGCATAAACGTGTCCAAATAAAAAAATGAAACGGCATAAAACGCGCCTATCTTTAAGAAACGACACTATTACGTATTTAACTTTCTGCACGAACTGAGGGCGTTAGTATCGACCAACACCTGCGGATTGTGAGATAGAAGGATATCATTTGATAATTTAGATGATTTGGAGAAATGACTTCTGTTATCACACGACACAATTCCTACGTCGCTGCTATTTACATATTCGAACTTATCAAAAATCCCAGAAGAGCCTTGCCACGGAAACGACCCCCCGTCGTTCCCAAAGGAATCGAGTGTCTTTCTACCAAAACGGTCGGCTGAGAAATCCAATGACAAAAAGATACAATTCGTATTCAAAAAGATAACGTCTATTTTATAACATAAATCAAAAGAAGGCAGGCGGGATGAAAGGAATAAAAAAACAACCAGATCTGGACACTAGTATTTCCATTTCAACGTAAGACATAAACATAAGGATAAATCGACCTTAAAATGGAATTCAATTTAGCCCATCAATTGAATATATAATATATATTTTTTTATTTATACATATATTTCAACACGAGTTCACATATGTAAATACGCTTTCGATAAAATGTGAAAGCATTTACCTAGTTGGCAATGCGATTTTCGCAGAAATGGAAATGTAGTAAAATATATTATGGAATAAATAAACTAGTACAGGAGACATCGTATCTATATGAGTATAAAGACGAGTGGCCGTCAGGATTTCTATAAAAATGGAGAAGTTGATAAAAACAGGAAGTGATATCGTTAGAAAGTTGGCCATTATGGAAATTGAAGTGTGAAGCAAAAGGATCGAAAGGAAAATGTGTTGATTCTACTGGAAAGGAGATGGAAAAAATTCGAAGCATCCAAAAATGTAGATCGAGGAGATATTTCGATTTACCTGACTAAAGTAAGATCAAAGAGGATGAAAAAATGACGACTACACGAGGAAGAATAGGAATTTCGGATGATCATGTGGCGATCAAGTGCTTTGAAGGTCCCAAGTCTAGAGACAGTTAATAAAACAGCGCCGAAAACTTCTTCCACGGTAGGTCACTAAATAGTACAAAGTGAATAATCGCGTACTTTGGCGAAATATTTTGGTGATCATAACCTTGGCATAATTATCTACTATAAAAGAGGTAACTTTACACCACCTTGTCTCCCATACCCTCGAGTCAAACACCTCCCCCATGGAACCACCTTTATGGGCCATTAAAAGTTTTAAGATAGTAATACACGAGGTTACCGAAACTTGCCTCTTAACATAATGCTACGGAAATGGAAAGACCACCAAATACGAAGTCACTTACTTGTGCAGAATGTAACTTTCTTTTGTATATTCGTATCTTCAAATACTTTATTACACGTGTATGCACAACTACGCCTATGATATACAAGCAGTGTCCACGGAGAACTCTTTAGTCCACATTTCACTGCTCATGAAATTCCATAAAGTTAGAGTCAACAGCGCACCCACCAAGTACAGCGGGATGAGGGCACCAAATACTCTCTTTAACCTCGCTCCGCCTCACGGAAAATGGTGAAACTGCTGGAAGGGACGGGCCAGCGAAGACATCCCTCCAGAGAGCACGAGGAACGTCGTAACAACGCCCAGTTCCTGAGGAGCACGTATCGCGATCTCACTATCAACACCCTTGCATGACACACACATTCATAAAAATGTTTACCCGGGGCAACGCACGTCTACCGAGCCGCCATGGTCACCACCAGGCGCCAAAAAACCGGATAATAAGGCCAGGGCAAAGAGCGAACGAAACAGAAAATGAATGAAATGAAAAAATGTTAAATGAAATCGGGAGTAATTTCCTTACCATAATCACGTTTTTGCCGAAGGCGACGCGCTATATACCAATCGAGCCAAAATTCCCCCCAAATTCTTAATTTGCTTACCCTCTTCGCAACTTGACAGATATCTCTAACGAGAAGATGTTTACCCCAAATCCACCGGGCTTATCCGCACTCACTCTTGCGAAGCATCCCATCGCCCCACTACATACACCGGAAAACTCGTCCCTCGCACTTGAGCAGTCATTACGGTAAGACTAAGTGAAGGCAGTTTTCTGCAACGTCCATAATTTTAGCGACCGTTATTTGTGAACTCTTCTCGAATCCGTTTCGACACCTTAAGCTTACAAACCTTTCCTTCCCTGTAACACCAGTAGCCACAAAGTCATCGAATAGGAGAACTTGCCGTGTTATTAAGTGCTCCCCCGTTGAAAAACGCTCCTGTCATAATCTTAAACGCGTAACTGCTCTTTGAGTGCTCACCACAAGAAGCTCAAAGGTAGCGACAAAAAACCCCCGAGAAAAAACTGACCGGCGCTCAACAGCATGGCAGTTATAATAATAAGTACGGCCCTCGCTCTGACGAGGCCTTAAAATAGCACGCACATTTCAAACCCAGAAACATAAAAAAACCAATGGAACTGTCTCAACACTAAATAAATCATACGAAATACGCAAACAAACTATAGCTTGAGTTACACGCTTTGATAATCACGACATTATTTCACTGTAGGTGAATAATGGTCAAAGAATGGCTAACCAATAAAATAAGGATTTTTTTAAATGCTGATTGAAAACATTTGGAACCATTTGGAAAATTTTAGCGGCAGCCGATACACCAAACGCTCTCAGAACGGCCAGTCATCACAACCCAGCAGGTGTAGTGGTGCCAGACTTGTAAAGAAAAACAATTACAGGGGGCTGGAGACTTGATGAGAACAGACGGAAGAAACCATTTTTTTTCGCGCAGAAAAGAGAAACCGAATGCAAAAAGCGATTCCTTAACGCGTTCAAAATGTATAGACTCCAAACGACACGAGGGAAATCATGAGAAAAATCAGGAGGCTAAGAATCTTTTTCCAATTTACGGAAGCGAGCGTGCGGGAGGGGTATAGGAGGGGAGAGGTTCTCGGGGAAGGTGGAGACGACAGAAAGGTATGGTGAAGGGCCTCGCATGCATGCCGCAGAGCGATAGGAAAAGCAAACAGAGGATTACAGTGAGAACGAGGCATGTGAAGGGGCTGTGGAGGTTGGCAGAAAAGACGGGCGAGAGATGGAGGAGGAGAAAGAGAGAGAGAAGGGAAAGAAAAGAGGGCGAGATAGAGTGTCGGGAAATCGCACAACAGATGGCGCCGACGCCCCCGGGCCGAACGAAACCCGAGAGAATATCGCGCTTGAATTTCAAGATTGCGGAAAACGGTTCCCCAACTCTCCCTCCATTTTCCTCCCCCTCGCAAGACGAGAGATCATTTCTCGAAATGGAAATTGGGGTGAGCAGTTGACACACAGCCGGCGGAAAAAAAGAGCCCTTCCACCGGCCTCACCGAAGGTCACAGATGCCGCGTCGGTTTGCCCCCGGGGGGCGGGGTGGATGGAAAAGGAGGAGGTTAAGACCCGGACTGGCGCCAACGAGGGAGGGGGTGGGGCCATAGGGGGCGATGGGCGCGTGGATCGAGTGGGAATTATAAGCGACAGCGGGGCGTGGAGGGCTCGTCGCATAATCCATAAGCCGGACGTATCGCCTCCGGGTCCCGCGGGAAAAATTAGTGCGAAAGATATGCCGCAAATAAGGCCGCCACAAAGCCCCACCGCCGAGCCGGGACCTGAATATTTCACGGATTTGACAGCGGATTTAGCGATTCCCTACCACTTGAACAAGTGAACGCCCCAATTAATATTAAATAATCCCAGTCCATTTTTTTAATTCCCGAAAATACACCATTATGTCCACTGAAGCAGGAATTTTAAGCTTTTGAAAAATTGGACGGGCCCCGTGCGAATTTTCAAAAACGATTTTAAAAAATTGCGACAGGCCTTTGCAACCCTATGAATGATCCATAAAAGAGATACATGTCCGCCAAAAATGTGAATGAACAGAGAATAAGTATGTCACTTAGTTTAAGTTAATTACAGTAATATGCGTAAACTACGACGTTGCAAAATAAATATCACAGAATAAACTCACTTCACCTTCAAACTCAATTTTCCTCCAATTAGGATTATTTCCTCTTTATAGAAACGATCCCTGAAAGTTAAGAGTACTCGCCAATTAGCTAGTGGAGCCACGGGTCAACGATACAGCAAACCTCCAGCGACAGTGACGCTTGAGGAAAAAATCTTTATGTTAATGAGTCACTAATATTGATTTGCAGTTTCCTGCCATAATTCCTAACCATTAATGATAAACACAACCAAAAATGGCAACACGAGCTCCGTTAGGTCAATTGATCAGCAACATGTTTCCACACAAGGTAATGGCTCACCCTCCTATGACATTGACGGAAGAATAATTCACCTAATGATTACACCGTATATTTACATATAATATACATTGGAAAACCGTTAACCCCATGGAAAGCTACATAGTAATTCGATAAATATCGCAAATACATTAACCTCTGAACCAATTTACATCGCTATGGAACAGGAGACACCGTAGCCGAAGCGAAGTTTCTCGTGTGCGTTCTAAATTTGGACCTAATCAGGGACACGAAAGTGTACCCCAGATCATATTGCAAGACGAAACATCAGCGAAATGAAGGAGTTCGATGCGCAGCCGGCGACTGACGGGCGGAAATTACTTCCAAACTCCGAAGTGGGGGCAAAACTGTTGGGAGGCCGAAGTTGAGAAATGCAGCTTGAAGTTTCAAAACCAGACTGGAATTCTAAGTTCGTGACACGCAGACGTCATTCTGCTAGCTAAAGTGCCAATTATTCAAAGCTAATATTTTCGAACTGACTGTTGACCGCACCCAATTTCCTCAGAAAAAAATCAAATACACGGTGGGCGTATGCCTTTTATTCACACGCATCACCGACAATGGAGTTGCCGATGGTAGAGGGGAATAATAATTACCCACCAGAATTCATTTGCAACCGGAAGGGCGTACTTATCGGCTGCAATGGACAATGGTGATTGAACGGCAGTGAGGACTACGCTGGAGCAGGAGAGGACGATCGATTTGGACCACTACACTGACATAATAATCGAATATCACGAGGTGATGCTAGGTACATGACCAGTACCACATTTAAGTTCAAAAGTATTTAGTATTGTTACGGGAGTTAACATCTCCTCGGCATCTTTGGCACTGATTATCTGACAATAAAATATAATTTCGTACATCCAGCACTAAACCACAAATCATCATCAGCATAAAAACATCCATTTTTATCGCCTGTAATACAAAGTTGACAACGCTGAACGAGAATCATGGCAACAATTTAAAATAATGGTTGCGATATTGACAGATAAATGGCCAAATAACGTATTTTACTCCAGAAAAATACAGTAAATAGAAAACGTGCAGCTTACGATGTTTTCTTGTTTGTTCCAAACGAGTGGACCGCGAAAATCGAAATGGCTTCTAATCGCATCAAAGGGGTACTGCTTTTTGTGCAAATATGACGTTTCAATTATCACCAAAAGCAATAGTAACAGCGGAGGCTCACGCTTTCTACGAAAACTGCTACAGATATCAAAGAAAATCACTATAATAATTTAAGTACGTTTCCAATGAACTTCCAACCAGCTAAATATGATACACAAAATATATATTAAGTTAACAAAAAAATATTAACCAAATCAAATTATACTTCTATCCCCTGAGTTTATTACAAAATATACATGCGTACACTAAGTTTTTACCGCACCAAAATGATAACCAACGAGAATACAAACAAAAATGTGGTAATGCTATGTTTTCCATGTTCGACTCGATTTCAAGGAAAGCATCACAGGTAAAATGATTCACTGCAAGACTACCATAAATGCTCACCCACGAATACATACGTCGAATTCCGGAATATTTTAATTGTGTTTCCGTATTACAAAAATAAAAATCTCCAAAAAATTATTGCACCATGCATGCGTGCGTGCGTAGATGACATGCACTTCGAGCACAATAATCCAGGAAAGTCATAAAAAATACCCTTACGGTTTTGACCCAAAATAAATTCTTCAAAGAAGCCTACATCATAGGATTTCCGGGAACCCTATCTCCCGTGGAAACGGCAGTCGCGCGATGATGAAAAGCGTCGAAATTCTCACTATCACCGAGTGAGAATTTCGACCGCGGCAGGGCGTATTAAGACGAGGTAGACTCCTCACTGAAGGAACTCAATAATAATAATGTATTTCTATCAATCACACAAATAAGACATTTGTAAACACGTAGATGAAGCACCCAATACAAATTGTTAGAAATCAACGAAAAGATGCGCCCAGTTGGCACGACAGGAACAGCGATTCCCAGATTCGCCATTGATACGGCAATCTGAGATTGTGCCACGAACGGAAGAAAATATTTCCTTTTATTTTCCATTCTCAGAAAGAATCGTTCCAGTGTTACGCACAGGCGGGGAGGGAAGGAAGGGTCTGCACGCTGTTCCGGCAGCAGGGATGAGAGCACAGCCATCGCATGAATGGCTGGGCGAGCTCCCCGGCTGTCGGTAGATGAGGACGCCGCCGGCAGAGGCGTGGGCATCGCCGACCCGACGCGCACTCATGTCTGGGGAGGCCGGCTGGCGTGTAGGAAAGCACCTGCTACCGGCTCATCCAAGCGGACGCATCGCCGCCTCCCTACGCCCGCCGAGCCCTCGAAAACGCGTATTATGACATTCCACTCTCACCAGAACGAACAAAAAAATAGGTCAGGCATTTGGAATTCACGATCCCATATAAACTGATGCGAGTGATTCACGTGTTTTCACACCCTGTCATATGATATGACACATTTTACGCAAAAACTTGAGACTATTAACGGGAGAACCCCATCGCTCAATCAAATTTTACACGATGCTTATTTGTATACTACCATTAATACTAGGCAGCAATTAGTACATTGATTAACTAGCTAAAATGAAATCATAACCAAATAGCAGATCAGCAAATGAATTAAAATATTTTTTTTAGATACAGAAACAGCGATGTTTAAATACCACTACTACCCCTGCAAAACATTAAAACTACGCAAATAAAAAAAACAGAGGTCATATTCCATTGCATTGTTGCAAACTTTCTCGGCCGCGTAAAAGATGGGAAGTCAAATTCAGGGCGCACACATTTCTCCACTGAACAAACTAGACTCGAAAGTGTCGTCAATCTCGTAGCAACACGATGTAACGTCCTGGAGACTCGTCTACACCATCACGAGTTATACTGTCCTGGAAGGACCGAGATGACCACGGGGAAAAACACCGGAAACAGCTTATGGTGCATATAACAAGGGCTTGGAGAGATAATCCCGACGACGAAGGAGAAATTGCCAAGAGTTTAAGTTCCACGGAAGTTCATCAAAAATTTATTTTTTTTAACAAATGCGGAACGAGGAATCGGTGAGGGGAGAACGCAAAAACTTGAGCCCCAAAGTAGAAATGTTAGATATCACCAAGAAAAAAAGACTCCGTACAGAGTTCAATTGTCCAACCAAGATGTTCCGATGAGGACAGATAGAATGATAAATACTCTTCTTTATTCGGGCGTAATCAGTGCGGCACATGCAGGAATGCAAACCCTATCGAGAAAAATCAACTAAAATGAGGATCGCTAAGCTGATGAAACGTAACCGTAGCAGGCACATCAATTCCCACATGTAAACTATGGAAAATCATTACAATAAGCAATGAAAAATAAAAACCTTTGAGACAAAATTTATTTTTTGTGCATATTAAATGGAAATAGATCATCTGAAAAGCATACAGGTAGAAAAATACAGCTAAAATTATTATTTATTTAGGTTTTTTTATTTTCATTCTAGAATGATGGTTTACTCCCAATATTTATTTTCCTGTAAAACAAAAGGTACCACGGGAAAGGGCAAAATTTAGTTAGATACCTTCTCGTCTGCAGGAGCGTAATATCAATATTTCTAAAGTCCGCCACCTCACGGTTTTGGTTTCGTTAAAAATATTTAACTATGAATGAAGATGAACTCAGCGCAGCAGTCTCAGGCGTTCTCATGCACGAGAATGCATTGCAAAGACCACGACCGGTTCGTCTGCAAGATACGTCAATACCTTGCCTCAGACCATCCTGAGAGATGGAGGAAAGGGGGTACACAGACCAGAGTTAGATATCAACAAGGCAAAATAAGAAGCAGGAAGAAGGCGGCGGTACACTTTATCGGTCAATACGCTGGAGTGATACATCCATTCACAGTTTAGGTCCTTAATGCTAATAGTAACATTGACTTCAGAGAAGCAGCAAAGATGATGTTCATGATCAAAACAGGGCCGGGATACCTAAGGACGTTCCCAAAGCACAGACCAGGGCAAGCTGCTCCTATACCGAGTTATATGTGTCACACTAACGATTTGTGAGGTAAAAAAAAAGTTTCTGGCGTAACTTGGTGGAAAATCTTCATACTGACTTTCAATAATCAAACCACTTTACTTTTCCACATAAAATTTTTAATTTTTACAACCCAGGTTTCGTTATAGCATAACATCATCAGGCCTGACCTTGGCTTGATTATTAAAAGTCGATTTGCGAGGTGATTAAAGTTTAAGACAAAAAATCGCACACCATGCCACCAAAATGGTCTAATACTCGAGTTTGATAAGGAATACGGATAATCAAATTTTACATACAAACGACGAAAAGCCACAAAAATACGGGACCAGAATATCCAAAATCCGAAACTAATATAGTACGGCTACATGATGTTTCAACAAATTAGCATCAGTTTATTTACTTATGCTCTAAAATTTCCGCTTAAAAGAGCAACAGATAAGTTGAAATATGTGCCATTTTAGGCAAAGAATGCAGCAACGATTTTATGTGAGCTATGCAAAACATGCATGGCGCCATTCTTTGTTTCTTTGCTTTCGGTTTGAGTTTAACCTGACAATTACGTCATTTAAACTCTCATATATATATAAACAAGCATACTAAACCACGCTGAGATTATTTGGGCCGGTTACTCCTTTGAAAGGCTTTTAAATTTCATATTCCAGGATATAAAAACCGCATTAATTTTACCAATATTTTTGTTTTAAGGTACATGTGGAATTAATCCGATCAGAATGTCCATCAAACTGTTTCCTGTCACGTGGGAAATACTAAGAGGATTAGGGATTCGAAAAAAATGGGTCTGTCGCTTTCACATTCATAAATTTACATTAACATCCAAACTCAGAAATGAAAAAGTTGTTCAAATAAACATTGCACTATCGTTTAGAGCATGATCGGATGCGCATGCAGTAAACGATATTTAAAATATCAGGATTACCAAGCGTCAAATGCCATTCACACAGCGGAAACATAGAAATTCTATTTTAATAAACATAAAGTCTGGAATTTTTACACCTTTTCAAATAATGCATGCGAGAGGCAAAATGGGAAATAAGAAATTTAAATTTCAAGTGGAATGAGTTCGATACGTGAACCCTTAATCGATTATTATTTTCCTACGAGAAACTGGCGACCCCTTTAATCGTTTCTCCTGTTGGAGTTGTTGAGAAAATCGCGGTCCAATGAGCGCGAATGGGCGTTTTGCATGGGTCATGAGAACACTACATGAAGTACACGAAAAATTCCTACCAAGCATCCCCGTTCCGTCCACTAAGAAATTTGGCATTCCATTTACCATTACACTCCATTAATGGTATCCTTCTAGACCATTAAAAATTGGGAGTATCCACCCTAACTTTTACGACCGAAGCCGTCCTTTAAATAGAACCAAATGGTGGAAGGAAAAATCACTGCGTCGTAGTGGCGCGCGGCTATACTTGTAACACGGCTGGCCACTATAAATTGCTGATTCGTGTGTGGACGGATAGGTTGCCATCAATATGAATCCTCCGACTCCACGATGCCAAAATTAGTGAGAAGCTTCATTTGTTTCCACTGCTGAATCCCGCTCACGAAACCAACTACAAAGAGAGTTAGGAAAAAATCACCCAACCGTTCACCACCGCTTCAAATGACTCGTTTTCCCGTGAGGACATTCCTACGCTGGACGGCAAGTTCACAAGAAGACATCGCTATACCATTATTTTTCCGAGGCAATAAAAAAGGGTTAGGAAAAAGTATTCTTAAATTGGGTTAAACCACGAAATTCCGGCCTACTTTGATTCTAGCGACTGATTACCGTATTTTAATTTCGAACACGATTCCCGAAAGCTTCCACAATTGCCAACTCTGCCTTTCATATGCGTAACAAATGTTTATCACACTGTATACAATCAAATACATGCACGCAGAATATTTGTCCTCTTTTGCATGAGAAGCGCAGCCAAGAAACCCACCCCTCAAAGCCCATTCAATTTGCTGTACCATATTATCGGGGACGCTACATGCAACGTCAGCCCACTAGGGAAAACGCCTGTGGGGCGTCTCTTACGAGATTACAAAATTTCTAAGGCAAGATCCACAAAACCCAATTCTAGCCAGCCGGACGAGGCGCGGATGACAGCCTTACAAGATTGGGGGAAAAAGGGTCAGAACGCCATGGAGGGGGTGCGACAAAACCTTCCCAGATAACCCAAGACTCTGCGCCCTCGAAGAGAAAAGACCCAGGGGTCACCGGGGAACAAAGCGAGCGCTTCCGGAATGAAGTCCGACCTTCTGAATCCACCCATTACCTGGTTTTCCGGGCCCTTGCCCACAGCCGAACGCCCAGGAAAAGGGATATTCGTCAACCTGTACGGAAATCGGTCAGTTTGATATCCAAATGGTAGCTTGGCCTAAGGCATATTCGACTATAATCACAAATGAATAATTTATATGTTACCCCAACATTACGCATAAGCGTCAGACGACGTGTCTGCCAAAATTTACGATATTTAGTCTGGGACTCTACGGGACAATGACTAGTTTCCCGTGACCTTTACACGGCGATCCGTAATAGATACCCTAATCCACGCCAGATCGGCAATAAAATGACCACCGAAAACTTGCCAGAATGAGTGTACGAATTTTTATTTTATACTGTTTTGTACCAATGAAGCCTCCACAACGTATAAAATTAAAATATATTTAAATATTCATTCTCCAGAAGTGATTTTACAATGCAGATTTCGCACCGACTCCAACTTGATACCATTTTTTGCCTGTTGCCTTTCACTGGTATTATAGTATATTAGTACCCAGTCAGAAACCGCTAGGGTGTGTGGCAGGGGGTGCATGCACGCCAGACTAATTATGACAATAATATTTTAATCATTACCGCGGTCGGACGTATTTCTGATCCCTTATCGTTCATGGAAAAATGAAATCTTAAAAATAAGTTGGCAACAACAGCTGGGCCTGTAAGAAAAGACGCATACAATTAAGTTTCTATGACATCACGAATGATAATTCTATTTATTTGCTTACACTTAGCAACGAAATTGGATTCAGTTAACTTATATTTTTATACGATATTGCTCAAGGGTAACCATGTCATCGAATTTCCTGTCTGGAATATTAAATTCTCCAAAGTCATTCCAGACCAATACATTTAACGATTCTATATTTAAGAGACCGTGACACATTACACCATCACCAATACCCAAGACAATCTAGTTGAAATATTATATTATTGTATGCGGAGCCAAGAGAAATCATCTGCTAAACCCACCCAGTGTTTCTTTTGCGAGGATAAAACTTTGGCTAACCAACCGTGGTCTTCAATGTCAATGCCCACCAATCAAATTTCGAATTTCAGCGTTCTTGACGGTAAACATTTCAAATACACAGCTTTAAGAGATACACCAAGTTCGGGAGGAACAGGAGCTTACGATACATTTTTAATTCAGGGAGAGACCAACATGATGAAAATCAGTTTCGACGCCAATGTTGAAAAGTTAAAAATGTTACCTCTTCCAATTCCTGGACATTTAATTAAAAATTAAACAACGCGGAGGAACCAAAACACACGCAACGTCCACAGGAAAAATTCCCCTCATTCATGTAAACCGCGGTCACCGTTCACGCGCGATTCCTGCGGGCTAAAAACTAGCAAGAAAAAGTTTGCTTCGGTGGGCACGGAAGGGAATAGGGGGGGGGGGGACACGGGGGGAGAGGAAGGACCGCTGGGAGGAGGTGGTCAGGGATACTACGCGCCTGCGCCGTGGAGGTGGATTCCTAAAAATCCCGGGTCGCACCCGGGAGGAATTTATAGAAAAAACTAAACAAAAAGTCATCCCCAAGAGATCGACAAAGACGTCCGAATGAACGCCTCGACGGGGGGAGGGGGGGGGCGTTCCTCACGCGACGAGCGAGGGGAAGCGATCGATCACGCCGGTCCTGAGATGCAGTCGTCGACTGCGGGGGGAGGACAAAAAACGCGACTCACTTCGGGCCGCCCCACAATCGCGGGAGGAAGTTACACCGGCGACGACTAAGACGGCTGGCGGGACGGGGGGAAGGACCGGGGGCGATTGTACGCGAGGGGAGGGGGCGGGGCACGTGGACCCGCCATACGCCTCACTTCCCGGAGCGACGCCGTCGCGGCTGTGATACGCTCGGATCCAAGCATAGCTGCGCGAAGAAAGATGGATACCGCACATGCGTCGTAGGCCTGACATCACTTCGGACGTCATGCCAATTCGTACACCCGTCTTAATTCTGCAGCATCTGTCAATCTTTAAAACTGCTAATAATTTCGTCTACACGAAACCAGATCCTTCCAGACTCGTCCCCCCACGCACGATACAGAAATTCAACAATAATATTATTGCCATGGGCAATTTTGTTGCCCGCCTTCAGACACCGATACACAAGTAATTGATGGTCAAGAACGGATACGCAGCAGTGGTAACTCCTAATGTACATAGTTAACAACTCATGATGCATCACAATTACTGGCGAAACGATATCAGGGGAACATCGCGAGCGATAAATCGCAGTACCGCACATAGATGGGCGCGCGCGGAGAAGGGCAGGAGGGGGATGAGGGATGTTGAGAGCAGTGGGGAGTGAAGTCCGGCAATGGAGCGGGAGAGAGGGAGGGGTATCTGCCCGGGGGCCGAGGGAGTGGGATCGAAATAACGCCAGGGTGACGGGCAGAGGGGGGAAAGTCGGGGGAAAGAGGTGGCGCCGGGGATACTCGGAGGGGTCGGTCGTGTGGACCCCTTTCCCCGCTTCCCCGTCCATCAGGCCGCGCGTAAGAGGGAGCAAAGAGAAGAGAAAGAACTGAAGTGTCGTAGACGGGGAAGTATTATTCGCGGGGAGAGGAGCCGTTAATGGTCACGGCAGCATTTGATAGAAGGCTTTAAAGCACCCCGTAACACTTTAAAGTGGCGAGATGCGGGGAAAAAGCGGCGTGGGCATCGGGAGAGACCGGAGAGGGAGATGCGGAACGGACGGTTAAACAAAGGGGTTTGACATCCGTGCGGCTGTTTACGTTGACCAGACGCTCTCGTCCGCGAGCCTGACGCGCAAAGCGTGGAAGAAATAACAAAGGGTCATTTACGAAATTCGATTTTGAAACCTTCCGAAAGGAAATTTGGGAGGGCGATGAGGGCACTCGAGGACAGTTGAACGGAAGCCCAGGTGGGATATAAATACACCACAAACCCCTATAAAACTGAGCAGCCACAGGCTCGTCATTGTCTCAACTTCGCCGACTAAAACTGTCCACACACATACACCGGGGATAGACACGGACATTGAATATATTCATCAACTTCTCGCATCGCATTGTTCGAGATCCTAATTTCTTACAATAAGGAAGTGGGAAATCATGCGCAAAAGACACGGCAGCTGGGACCCACTCTTATGGGTATGAGGAAGAATGCCCGATAAAGCCAGAACACGAACACCACATGGTTCCCTCCACGTGGAATGTTCTGGATTAAGAAGCTTTTAAGACTCATATAATGCCGCGCGCCCTAACTTCACAAACAAAGATATTAATTCCGATAAAATTGCAAGACGGAAGCGTTGTTTGGATGCCAATATTACGGAAGTGATAGGCGGTTTGCAATATTCTAAATTTGATGCATGTATCGAATCGAAAAACCCGGATAAATTCTCTGGGAAATATGCTAAAAAAATTGTTAACATTCTGAAAGCGTGGATAAGGGAGGGAATTACTGCTGGTTGACTCACAATTGTAGACAATAATTTGTTAATAATGAAATTGAAGTCCCGAATTCCATTAATCCATTAGTAACCGCTCCCTATCGAACATCTCCGAACGACATAATTTACACGGATGAATTAAAGTTCTTATTCTCCTAGTAGGCAGCAATGTACGTGACATCCATCAACAAATCACCAGACGAAAAAAAATTGTCAACAGTAACTACCCTCCGGAAATAATATCTAAAATTGAAAAGTATGAGCAGGGCGAGCTTCCGCTTCGTGGTGACTGCGAAGAGGTAGGCATGATTGCCAATCTCGATCTTCTTCACCGAGCACGATACATTATATAAAGAGGCTTACATAGTCCGTACATATAGCGAATTGGCAATAAAAAGGGTCTAAAACAAGAGAACGCTAAATGAAATAAATTATTCACGCGGTTCAATCAAAAGTGAAGGAAGGGATACCGCATCCGAAAGGTGTCGAATGGCCCTGGGGGGGGGGGGGGGCAATCGCCAACGGTGCCATTAGATGGAAACGGTGTCTCCACATGAGAGTCTCATTAGAATCCCAGCGGCGCATCGCATCGGTGACGTCGGCCCACGAAAATATTCAAGTAGCCACCCAAGGGTCCAAGGGAACCGGACCGCCAATCCTCCAACAATCGGCCGGAAACGGCACAGGCAGTCGCGGCGCCGCTGAGAAAAGCTAATTTATCAACTGAGAAGACTCTTCGGGGACACTCCTTAAGCCTGTGAGTAAACGGATTCTCCAATGTCTGGCTCAGCTCACTTGCACCGAGTGCGAAATTCTCGTTACCGACGCTCCGGGGGAACCGTCGCCGACATACCTTTTCCCCGTCGACGGACTAACACCAGCTCACGGAACTCTGAAGATTTCGCCGAATCCGCACCTAAATCCAAGTTTAAATTCAGACGGAGAGATGCGTTAGATTAAGTGCAGGGCATCTGTACCCCTGGTTAAGTTTAACTCCGTGGGAACTCAAATGAAAACGCACCGAAATAACCACTTCACCGTAAGAGTCCTAAGCGATATTTCTCACCTCACCGTGAGACGCCTTCGGAGCAAGTTATTAATGCACGCTGTGTACTCGTGGCGACGATTAGATGAATGCAGAAGGGCAGACGGGCACAAAAGAACTACTGAATCATGGATCTGTGCCACGGATGCTGAGGAAACGCTTGAGTCGAGTCCGCGAACGTCTGTGAAAACCAAATACATCACCAGCAAAAGGGAAGAAAAATTAGGAGTATACACAACCAGCACCCAATTATGCTGCCGCGATGAGGCGAACATAGCAGGGTCTTGACCGGGATTCGAACCCGGATCCCTCGATATCCGGCCGAGTGCTTTAGCCAGTTAAGCTACCGAGGCGTCCTCAAACTCAAAACTCAACTCTCTTCGAATCTTGGTCAAGGAGAATGATTTTTACGCTCTGAAATTGTTGCATTGTAATGCACACGTAGCGGATGACTCAGTTAAAAGTTACTGTTGCGGTATCTCCCGCAGTTTCTTGAAATATGGCAGGGTCTGTGACAATTAGGCTCGTGACCAAATACTAACACTTTTGACAACATATTTAAGATACATTGAGGCACACCAACGGCTAGTGTTGCGGTTTCGGCTACTCATTGGACAGCGCCAGGTCCAAAGCTGGGCGATGCCTCGGAACAACATCTTGACCCAAGTGTAATTTTCAGCACACCTTTAACAGCAAGGTGGCAAAGGGAAAGGATCCAGACATCCTTAGTACGAAGTGAGACCTACCACGCGCATTACAGTTGCATTTTTTTAACAAAGAACCAGCCTTCGACCTGCACATCTTGTAAGTCCCAACTTCCTCATTCAAATCAACTAATTAAAGGATACAACTAGCGCACTCCTCTCAAACGAAAAAAAAATTGAAAATACCACGCTACGGAGGTCACGGTAATTAGTGGTCGTTATTAGGGAAGGCAACAAACAGATAAGGTCGTTTGCACCATTGGTGATAGGAAGTGGTTTCATTCGGTAGGGGTTGGATATTAAAGGAACGGAGGAAGGGTGGGAGAGAGAACCCCGGCGTCGACATTAACCGCTTTAATTAATTCTGCACATGGTTACAAATTCTAAGATATTTTCTTCCATAAAATGAAGGCGCACACCAGAGTTAATCACCAATATTACGGACTGATAATAACCATTGAAAATATTTTCGGGGTTTTACCACTAAAATATTCCATTTTCCAGACACCGAGTTCCACCATACAGGCGCGAATTTTCAACGCCTTCCCATTTCACTGTAATTAACCTGGTCACTTAAACGCTCATTTAAAAGTCTACATCCGATCCATTAAACAGATAGACACAAAGAAATAAGCTACATTTCATCTTCAATCTGCCCTCAAATATCTTCCGCAAGCGCCCTATAAACATCCCCGTGTTTACGTATTCATGTATTCCTTTTATTCAAACTCGCACACATTTAAAACCCTACCGTTGTGTTAATTTTCCACATACGTACTCGAAATTAATCCTCCCGAGGAAAAACAAATGAGGAATGCAATACATAATTCACCGAGAAAAAATCCAAACTTCAAGGTGAACAAATATTTAACAAGACAATACAGAGTTCCTCTGTTCTTTAAACGTTCCAATTAAAAAGATTCATTCCGAACAAATTATATAAACCATTATTATCTTCCAAAATACTTGTGAGAATCGGTTAAATACACCATGTGGCCACCACTACACGCGAACATACACGTACATTCCCCGCCACTTTTCCTTGAATTGATGGTCTTGCTAATGGAAACTGCAAGGGTGCTCCTTCCTGCGGACGCTGTTATAATGAAAACCACCCTTCCCTTAATTCCTCTCCACCCATACTCACCCTCCGGTCAAGCCGTGGATATAGCGAAGCGAGAACCCGCCACATAACTCAAAATCACAATGGCGAGCGAATTGCAGCCAAGTAAAAGACTAAGATCGCACGCAAAGATTCGTGGTTATTTTCAGTGCGGATACTTTGGTCGAAATGCCAAACGTCGAATACCGTCGTGGATGGAAATACTAGTCTGCATTGGAATGCGAGGGGTAGATTGGGCATGGCGGGAACAGGAAACGATGCAAGCCAGGAGTCGAGAGCGAGGGTAATCGACGAAGGACGATGGAACGGCGAGGAATAGCCCAGTATTCATGTCTACGCGAGGGTAAAATTCGTTTGAAGTGGAAAAGAAACCAAACTGGACAATACCGAGGAAAGTGCTACAAAATGAAAAAATGGCCTGTCAACAACGTAACGACGCATGCGATGTTTAGCCCAAAAATGCCAATTACCACCTTCCAAGTGAAATGATAATCAAATAGTGAAAGCTTAGCGCTGGGAGTACGCTGCAAAAGAGACAAGGACATACTATGAAAAACAGTCAATGTATAAATAAAAATATTCCAATAAGTAAACCGACAAGGAGTCGTCATCTAACGGATAATTCACGTGAAATGCAATTCTTTTCAAATAATGGAAGTAAAATGGCAATTCCGATTACATTCTTGCATTATGAACTGGAAACAAACTATTCCATTTGAATTAACATTTTCTTCTATTCACATTATCCATGCACTAATGATATTTACAAAAAATCGAAACGTTACACTGAACAATTTTGAACGAATACTGGGTACGATGCCCACTTTCTAACAAATTTTGGTCAATTCAGACGGCTTAGCACCCAATGTAGCATCCGAGGAGAAGATTGCAAGAAAAATTCTAGATGCACAAATTGTTATAGACAAAAGATGCACCAGCTACATCCTCACAACCCATCGACACCATCGAAGATATAAAAGAAAAATGCACCGAGGGCCGAGAATATCAAGTGCTGGCTACCGGAAAAGGGACGTGACTAGAAAGATCTGACTCGGCAACGGCGTCCGACCCACCTCTGAGAACAATTGCGGAAAAGGTGTCGCGAATAGTTTAAAATTCCAGTGTTATATCAGGATCAAACTTCGAGGTATTCTTCACAAAATCGCCATAAGATTTCAAACGATTTCAGAGAATGGCCTGCTTCAGTAGTTGGGAAAACACTGAAAACTGGATTGGCACGAAGAAGCGGCCTGTTACCCCCGAGGAAGTTACTCAGTCAGCGAGTTTCACCTGGTTCGTTCAACACATTCGGTAAATGGGAAGGCATTAATTTCTAACGTCCTTTTATTGGACAAGGTTTGCTTGCAAACACATGTTCAATAAGTACGCGTACACGGTTTGATGGATGTCTGGCTCAAAGCAATTTTATGACGTCTGTTACAACGATTTGATAAGAAAGGACTATGGTTCTGATCGGTGCCTCCGAAACAGATACCATGCGTAAACAATTAAGTTCATCAGAAATAAAAATACCGGGGAGGCACGATGCACGTTGGGTGGCGGGCAACTGCGAGGATCGGGGAAGCTAGGTGCAGTACACTGAAGGGAGCAAATAAAATATTGAATGATAAATTTCCAGGGTTAAGTGAGATGGGGACAGCCTATCGACCTAGGCACGAACCCCAACAACACCATGGATCTTAAAAATTCTGAACTTAAATGGCGACACTTGTCCTCAAAGCAGTGAATGGCCCTCTTAAGCGAAAAAAAAATGAAAAACGTCTTAAAATGGTAGAAACGTACTCGAATAAGTTCGGCTGCGTGAACTTTAACGAGTACGTAATGTTTCTCGAATCATGGGCGCCAGCGCTGGAGCAAGTAAGGTCCGAATGCGAGCTATCTACGTCCACCATAGCAAAGGCCATTATTGCAAGTCGAATCATAAAACAATTGATTCAGGGATTTGCAAAGGCAAGACGGAACATGTCAATACCAAACCCCATCGTAAACGGCCTTTTTAGGTAAAACTTTCGAATTGGCCGTAAACCGAAAAATCAATTATTTATTCAGAAATTACGAAGTTTAGCACTCAGCACGCTAATTTAAAATTGTTAGAAAACAGGAAAAGTTAATCTAAAAAGATTAGACATACATAATCGAGGCATTTTCGTAGGGCCCGGACCAATTTTACCAATACGGCAATAGCACCGTTGAGGAAATGGAGAGGGGGTTGGTTTTCTATTCAATGTCTTCATCAGTAGAAATGAAGACCAGGCATCATGCACGAAACCTATCCATGAATAAACAATCATACGTAAACAGACAAAGGTGGCTGCGAACGTAGTTTTACGGTGTCCATTCGTTACGAGATAGCTTCCAACTTGGTACCGATAAATCATCTGTCACTTTTAGTACCAATTATGACAGAAGAATTTTTTTTAGGAACCAAGGGTAGATAAATATTCCACACAGTTACAGGAATTACATAACACCAAGACAAAAGCCTCCGCATCTACAAAAAATAATAATTTCAACTTTTTATATCGAAGAACGTTTAATAAAGAATTCCCATCAGCACCAATGATGTATTCAATGTACATAAAAATAACCATAGGCAGCAATCGGCTGGACGTCATGCAACTTGCACAATAAACGGCTTGACTTTTGCAGTAACGTTGGCTGGATGCAATGATTTCAGGCGTGTGCGTGTGTTTATATGAAAATATATACAAAAAAACCATAAACAATCAACCCGAAGGTCGGTTTAGTAGGTGATGGTAGAGCTCACCTATGTACCAAGCCCGACGGCGTGTGAATGTTCACACATCAGGGTAGGGGGGCCAGTTCCTTTCCCTGTGCCGGTTATGGTTTCCCAGGAAGATCTGGTACCCGAAAAATCAACTAGCTTGGGTGGAGCTGCAGGTGCCCAAAGTGCCTTGCCCGGGAATCGAACCCGGGACCCTCTGGTCAGCAGTCCAACGCTCTACCCGCTAGACCACCGCGACCCGCTATATAATATATATATATATATATATATATATATACAAATATGTATACATACACACACACATGCATACATATAGTATATCTATATACATATATTCATTATCATTCACAAGGAAATAGACATTGAGAAAAGGGAAAAATAATTCTCGAGGAGTTAAAACCCGCTTGTGAGGCACCAATTCATAATCTTAGGTCTAAGGTTATCAGTCACCACGCATGGACACACCCGACTCCACATTCGGGACCGAATGCCTCTAACAAAACCGCTCCGCGTGGACAGGCATCAGTATTGTGAACACAAAAAAGGGCAACTACCAAAAGAAGAGATTACAAATCGACTCACTGCCATGTTTAATAAGACTTAACGATGAAAATGATATAGAGATATATAGTTATAAATGTAATTACAAAATAATGATCAATAAAAATTAGAGCTTACCACGACTCTGAAGGACACTATAGAGCAACATTAAACAATCCGTGGGACCCATGAAGATCTCATGCTTTTTATTTCTTCGTAGATAAGTCACTAAACAGACGACAGGAAATACTTTTCCAAGGACATATAGTTTAAACTCAGTTGGTAATAATGAGGCATTGTTCCGAAAGACGACTCCGAAGATAAGCATCAACTTGCGTCCCCACTGTTAAAGACAGGAATATCAACGTACATTGAGAAAAGAATTCCAAAGATTAGGACCTTCGAAATCACAGTAAACGGGCGAGTATGGTAGGAAGACGGCAGGCTTTGATAAATAACGGCATAAATGGGCGAATAATGGATACGACAATGGCAGGTGAACTACATGACGTGACCCCACGTTTAGCCGAAGTACAGGGTGCGGCGACGTAACTTCCTTTTTCCAACGTAAACTTCCATTGAAAAAAGGAAGGTATGTCGCCACACCCTGTAATAACGAAGGGCAGATAACGAAACAACTTGGCGTAACGTGTATCGAGCGCGTACCTTTACCCGTGACCAATGCTACAAAATTCAGAGGGCAAAAATGCCTAATACGTACAAATGGGTTAGTGACTGCAACTGGGCAGAGACGAAGTCCAAACGAAGGTTTTTGTCTCATTTTCCAAGAAAATACATGAGAATTACATATGTAATATACATCCTTTCATTAGGAGAGTGGCCAAGAAAAGAAGACTAATGGTGTTCATCTGTCGGCAATCCGAACTCAGATTCCCCAAAGGTCCATGGCGAAGCGCACCTTCGATCTGGAAACTAAGAGGAAGAGGCAGGGGAAAGGGGAGACGAGGGGCAAAGACTGAGGAAGGCCAATGAGAATCGCCTCCCTCCCATGACCCCAGAGAGAGAGAGCATTCCCTCCGCCCCTCTCGATCAAAGCCCGTAAACATCTAATTTAGCCAGAGACTGGCCCGACGTTGATGAATCTACCGCCCGGACACTTCGCCTCTATTTCGGGAGCATTTACGGAAGATCTCTACGCTCGCTCCCTTCTCCCGACCCAACTCCCCTCCATCGTCAACGCCCGGCCTCTCGCGAGCTTCGGAGGGGACGACCCTTACTCATCCCGTCAACTGCCGCCCTGTCCAAGTTCTCAAAGAAACACCAAAACAACATTTGGAGTATACCTGGCTTGAGACGAGAAGGGTTAGCATGATATGGAAGGAGGGAGGGGGGAGAAAGCACCTGAGAACAACACTCTCAGGCCTCCACAATGCGCGAGGTTTGCGAATTTCCGCGAAGGGACCTGGCGATTCCCCAGCGTGATCTAAGAGGAGAAAAATCGAAGGACGCCGATCGTATGCTACAAGCGGATTAGAATTCTGGAATAATTGATAATGATCGACTTAAATCATGAAGAGTGACAATATGACCATCAACAGCATTTGGAATTAAATATCGGTTTCGAGCTCTTGGGGTATTTCCGACAAAAATCCATCCCATATTTTCCTTATCAGGAATGTAATCGCAGGTCAGCACAAAACAAAGACAACAAGTCATACAGAGACCCTATCCGAAATAGCAGTAAAATTGTCATCCTTCCCATCGCGCTCTTCAAAGCAGAAAAATTAATTTCGCAGATGGAACGGAATGATTGGCATCTTGAATGGAAAGCCCACAAACACCTGCTGAGTTTTGGCAGAGTTTGCAAGACTTCACAAATAAAATAAGGCAAGTAATCAATTTTCACGTCTTTCGATGTGTCAAAACTTTCGCAATCAAGAACTACAATATAAATTAGTATTATTCGAATATATAGAGTGCATAGGCTTATCCACCATCCCACAAGTTAAGTTATTTTCTGAAATTCTCCCATATAAAGAAAACACATTGATATCGTACGATGAATGTTAGAAAATAATTCCTGTACTTATACAGGAATCAGGGAAAATCAATGGTAAGATGTTATCTTTCAAATGGTACCAGCTAGTGGAATATTTTCTCAAAGTGAACGAGTCAATCTGATGGCAGACGAAACACGAGCCAGCTGGTGAGGAGGTGGAAAATTGACTGATAATGCAACCCACTCGATCAGTTTCAACCATGAGAGTACATACAAAGGGAATAGCTTCATAAATCAGTAGAGCACATCACTGGCCATGTTTACATACTGCTAATATTAAAAGATCCGACCTATCAATCAAGAATTTTAGCTAGAACGAACGCATGCGAATGTCATTGGGCTTTACAATTTCAACAAGCCCAACAAAGACAAAAGCCGTTGCAGTCCTTAACAGTCCTGCGGTTACTACTAATCCATAAAATAATAAACTGAGGCAAAACAAAAACAAACGTGGGGGCGCTAAGAATGTAACTACCGCGAAGTTACGGCAATATTTAAAACAAAAAGCCGCGAATAAATGAGCCGATTAAGTCCAAATGGCAAATACTGAAGTGAAATAGGAGAAAAGTAAAATTAGCTTCAGGCTCCATGAGAAATGGATAAAAACCCACAACAGTGAGGAATTTAACCACTCGTGTTTGGAAGGTATAATATAGTATCCGAACACAAATATGCTGAGAACAACATTACAGCCAATAAAACTACATCACATAAATGACGAACGCCACCTTGCTAACAAATAAGCCACAAAAGATTCATTCGAGCATGACCTCAAGTGCACTTTCGTATCCTGGGATTACTTGTTACTTAGAAATACACGTAGGTTCCCATGTACGTATGTATAAGTACATAGGCACAAAGGAAAGCTAAAAAAAATGTACTATAAAATCACTCGCCGCCAAAACTATTTCAGGTAAGAGGATGTTTAGGTAAATGCAAGGATAACGATGAAATAATGTTCTTATCACACCCAATTCAGACGAGTGAAGTCAATGAGGTGGTCCAAGGAAATGGCCAATTATGGGATAAAGAACACAAGATACGGCATTGAAATTAGTTTGGAATTATGAATGTTCGATGTCAAGGCTATACTAGCATGCCTAGTTCCAATCATTGACTATCAGTCCAACACTTTTTACATTAGAGAGCTATAATAGTCCCCTGAAACCCTTACAAACTCTATCTCCATTCTTCCCCGATCAATGCTTGGCTATACTGCATCACTCTCAATGGATGACAAAGTGGGAAATATGGCCGCGCTGAAATACTTACTCCAAAAATATAATTCTTAAAACACTAGAAAATACCTGTAAATTGGAATGACATGAGTACTCATAAAAAACAAGCATAAAAGAAGAAAATTCCAAGCAAATGACGCAAACCCAAGTCAGGGCTCGGGAATTACTCATGGGTTTCACACAAAATGACTCCAAGAAGCAGGGCCCGATTGCAAATCGAACTAAAGCGCGCCAAGTTCTAAATGGAAGCGTGCTCAAAACAAGCGAACCTGATCGCGAAGAGAGCTCTCCCGCTTGGCGTCGGGAGGCCCAAGCGCGTGGGTGGGCCCTCCCAGATTCCATCGCTTGGCCTAGTCTCCCCCAGCACAATACCAAAGGGGTACGAAATTAGTGCGCATCAATTGTTAGTTCGGATGATCGAAAGCGAGAAGTGGCGCGTGGAGATGAAAGGGAAGGCGGCTTTGGGGGCGAGGCAGGAAAGTAGGACAACGGGCAATGGGATTGGGGGGGGGGACCATGAAATGGAAGGGGACTAAAGGCGGGGGAGGTGGGAGTTGAGGGTGGAGAACCTGAAGGAGTGAGGCCAGTGGAACACAACAATGGAACGCTGGGAAGACATCATCCAGCCGCACTAGATTCTCCACCGACGAGGGTCGGTTTACACGTTTCGTGTAAACGGCCATTTCTTCACTCGCCGGCCACAGAAACAACAAGAATAACGTCGGTTGGAGTGAAGAAATTTGCCACGCGCGTGGTCCAAGGAGACATTTGCACACAAAACACGAACAGAACCCGTTAAAGACAACACGTTTATTTCCATATCCAACCGGTCACTCTGCTGAACACTCACTCACGGAATATCTCATGAACTTGTCCACCGAAAGAGGACGATGAAAACCATATGGGTAGGGGAGCACTTTGAAAAACAACCAAATCCCCAGACGGCCTCCTAAATTGTAATTGAATCATACCAGCAAGGAATAATAAGATAAGAATTAAATCAAAATAATATTATGTCTGGACAATATGTGAAAATTTCTTGGGCTCAAAGTTTACCTTGAGAATCTTTTCATCATGAAGATCATGTACAAAGGAGATGTAGAATAACTTAAGAGAGCCAATCCAGAAGACATTCTTGAATCATTGATAAAAATGAATGTGACATCAAGAAAGCAAATTGGAGGAACACCAATGTAAGTATGCATTTCCAAACCTCTAAAGAAAGTTGAGTACCTCAAACGAATTTTCCATCGAAGCCGGTGCTCTGCAATGCGTGAATAGGGATTCCACTAAACGATGAAAAGTAACGATCTTCTGCGGTCAATATAAAAAAGCGGCCACCGTTCTATCTCTCAAAGGACTCTGCTTCCGTTCACTAAATATTTCCTATGTCATTTCTATTTTAAACAACGAAATAAGGCGTCCAAATACTCGTTTCGAAGCAAAAGTGACCTCAAAATGAAACGCAGTATGATTTAATAAAATAATAATTCAAAGAACACAATACCCACATCAGTTAAGCCCGACTGTTTTTCGATAAGGCGGAGGATAACCACATAAGACGTTCCGGAAAATGGAAACAATGAGTAAAACTATGGTCAGTTACATATGCATTTCGACTGATTTTATTATTGCATATTACCCTGCAAGTCACCGCTTGTGTTAGTGGCAGGGTATGATTACAAATGGATCATCGACGGAAGAGCGGAGCCCTTCTATCACGGTGGCGGTCAAGGTGAAAACATTTAACAACGAAATGCACATCGGGGCGAAAAAATTACACAAACGTATTTCACATTTCCTTTCCTGATTAGAATGGAGTATATGCATTAAATATTGTGAGGAAAACGGCACCAGCCAATAGTTTATACCGGAACATATATTTTCAAAAGTTATCAATAAGCATAGCTCCCGATACTTCAGCGGTTATTATATTCTTTCAAAAATTAAAATGTCACAACGCACCGTAAGAAAAATCTTTGATCTGGCGTAGCAGATTGGGTATTTGGAAACGGGTAAAAAGAAATCAGGACATGGCATTTGGTTCCACAATCACTGTTTCCATTGGACCGGATAAAACTCCATTCATGAATGCAATATTACAAAAAATACGACGCAGGGACATGCTACCCCTTTCAACAAAAACAGCCGAGTCGAAAAATTTTTCCTCACTTGTCCCATACCACCTCTAAAATGAGAAAAAGGTGTCACCGTGCGACATAAATTCGCCATTAAAACATGGCAATCCAAACGTTTGTGCCAGTCACATTCACCAACAACGTTTTTCCCTAGGCACGTGGATTCGCATATCCCAGGTCGCCCGCTCCCTGGTTGCTGCTCCTGAATTTACCCTAGATCTGGAAACGGAAACGTGGGACCACCTCCGCGAAGTCTTGAACCCCGCCCGGGACCCACGAGCCGCTAACCTCGGGAACTAGACGGGCTACCCCAAAACACTGCTTAGAATTGAAGTTTATTTAACTTACCTCTTCCGTCTCGGTTCGTCCTGATAACCTCCATATTGGTCGGAGTGGTTCTGAAAAGGGTAAGAGAAAACCATGATTAAAACGTTAACAACTACGACCACGGGCGTATTATTTGATTTGCCCGGGATCAATACAATTAAATGTACTTTAAACTTAAACAACCCATTAGAACTACAACAAAAGAAATAGATCTTAACAATAGTTAATCGCACAAGAATACCATAAGCAGGAGAGAGCATTCACGACATAAATGAAATTAAAATCCGATTTCTCAGAAATCGTCAGCATTTGATACTTCTCGCACAATGAGCCACTTTACCATGGGTTTTCGCTTTATACCGATAAAATGACAAATACTACACAGGTTACATTGGCTCCTCAATGACAGCGACTGTGCATTGTTTCAACATCTGTATAAACATAAAAACAAACTGCACAACTCCGACTTGCGACATAGATAATACTCCAATTGGATAAATTGATACTAGATTCATCACGGACACAGTAAACATTATTTCTTCATTATGTCTGGAGAAAAATTTAACTCTACAATAGAAATTATTTGGCCGCAATTTCTGTTCCCTCAACCGCAAAACCAAACCACTTTTCCTAACATCAACCATAGCACGGTTTTGAAGTTAATGCCCAGTTAACTTCCTGCGAAATCACAGAAAACACGAAAGGGACCTACCATAATGACCCTTAGTGAATTCCACAAACCTTCGGGTCAAGTAAGAGGTTAGCTTGATTCTCACCCACCAAACTAACCTTCCAAGTTCTGGACGGGGTCCTAATCATGTAATTACTAGGGAAAATGGCATACTGCACGCAAACAAAAAATCTAAAAAACTACTCACCAATCCATCCTTAAGCTTGAAAGAACGCTAAAACACGCCCGAGAGAGAAAAACGTGAAGCACACGTACACAGGCCAAAAAGTATTTCCTCCTTCAGCTACTACTAATGGAACACCAGCTAATTTAATAATCTTATGGTAAAGTCGATAGAATCCCCAGCTACAACATAAATGAACTTAGCAGAGTGCCTTGCTGAAGCTTCTACCACCCATAGATACTTAAAGCTGTCGGCAAACTCACCAAACAAGTGGTATGATAACTAAAGTGCACATGTACAGTAATAAAATCTTCTGTTTGCCCTCACAGCAGCTAAAACTGGAAAAGGACTAAAAAATGAAAAAAAGATTTCCATTGGCTCTTTGATAAGCATACAAAATTAGGAAAACAACGAAGACGGTGCATTACTAAGCACTCGAATAGCAAACATCTCCAGCCCCATTGCCTTATGCACATCGGAAGTTAAATACGTGCATATAATTTACGGGTAAAGTGAACGGCGTGAGAATGAGAGCAAGTATTTTATTAATGGAGTAATTGAGCCCGCATACTGCATTCAAGAAGCGAAACAACTCCAACTGCGGTAAACCGAGTTCCCGCACTGGATTAACATCACTAAAGTTCACGAAGTGTCGACAATTGATAGAGTCCGCCAGACCAAAGCTTCATTACTCCATTGCAGAAGTGTTAGTTATGCGTCCACAGAGACGCCCTTTGAGGTGTCATCTCGGGAAGATTTGTCTTCCTCACGAGAGCGTTCCGGGAAGAGAATTATCCCCAGGCAAGACCGCCCGGTAAGGCGGCACGAGGTGTAGAACGCGCCCGACATTTATGCAAACCGCGTAGCGCTCAAGGAAAGCAGTGGAGGAGGGAAAAAGCGGAGGCGGAGGCATGGAGGATGACTGCCGACGGCCACAACCAACTCCTCAGTCGAGGCTCCAAGGACAAAAGAAGGGGGCAAGGCTCGCTTTCAAGGACTTGCCCACACTAAAGAGCTGCCCACACAGCAGCGGGAAAGGGAAAAAGAGCGTAGAGCGCTTCCGACGGAAAACTTCAATCTTAGGTCCGCATCCTTCCAGGTGACATAACGAAAGGATTCTCAACTAGCGTGATCGCAAAACCACGAAGAACGAAAAATGCTTATGGAATCAGGGATATTTGGCACACCATCTGGCACACTCGTACTAAAAACATTTCGTAGTTTTTGATAGCAGAACGCTTACATGTTTACGCATCGGTACACAAAACTAAACGCTCATCATCATGCAACTTCACAGCATCATTTAGACAAAAAGGAAATCCTGGAAGCGTATCCAATACATTTTTCCTCCTCCCTCCCCGCGTGGTTAACTTACAACCTTGTTATCCTTACGATCATAAAACGGCCACCCACATTTCATTATTTCTCAATATCTCCTCCATCCACTTTTGTGACTCCAAATTAACAAAACCTGCCTCGCTACTGCCAACATTTCCCCAACCCACACCTCAAGTATCCATCCATCCCACGCTTACCCTCTTCTAATCTTTGATGCTGGATTTCAAGTTACCAATTCTCTCTGATGAGAAAAGGGATATTCCTCTTTGGATAGGAATGGGCAACTCTCGTAATGCCCACTTCCATCCAAAATACCAACTAAAAACATACAGCCCTCAGCGATCACTTAACAGTTACATTCAATTAAGCCGCTGAACATATTAATATCATAGGAATACCGATGTTAATCATCGTATGATTCCTCCACGCTACCACTCATACTGATTCTGTCACGAAGTCAACGTTTACTACATTATTTTCGCTTGACCTTATGTAGCGAGAACATGATCATAGATGGAATCAATAATCCTTCATTCCTAGATGGAATTCATTCATAGATGGAATCAATAATACCTTCATTCCTATTCTGCACCCACATATTTTTCTCTCACTCCAGACAAGGTTAAAGCAGTAGCGAGAAAGCATCTTTTCATCACCTGCCGAATCCTGTTGCCTATCACCGAGAAACCGTTTTTGTCGAACATGTATACCCAACTACTATAAACTAACCATTTACAACCTTGAGTCACGCAAGAGTTTGAAAATCAACACTTGACTAACTGTCCTGCTACGGTGCCTATACGGTATATTTCTTTTAAAAAATCAACCGAGTATACATGTCACACACCTAGAATTATACGAAAATAACAGACTTCCCGATTTTATTTATTTGGCTCCTTAATATCAAATTATATTCAAAGTTTCCTTAGCCGACTAACGGACCTCTAGTTGCCCTTTGTTCTTAATAATTTTAGATGATTACTGGTACAAGCTACTATCTCCACCTGTACACTCGAATCTTTTGTGTCAAATTATTATTTGTGTACCCGGGTCGGCCGAGGAAATCCTCTTTCACGCCATGTACCCTCAAAACATGTTTCCGGTCCCGATCTAAAAACCTTCGCAAGTACAAAAACTTGAAAGAATTTAATGTAAGCATTCCGAAATGTACTCTCGTAGCCATTAAGTAACAACTATAAATCCTTACCTGGACCAGACTCGGAGTTATCCTAAAATAATCACATATTTAGATTTTCGGTCCATACTTAATGAATTTATTTCAGCGAAGAGTACACACTTTTTTAACAACTTCCTTACCAGAAATGGGAAAAACTAAAAAAAAGTGTCACATTCGCATGAAATAAGTTGTCACCGAATTTTCGTTAAAATAATGGCTGGAGTTGCTACTTCGAGTGTGTTTACATATTTGGAATACGGCAATTTTTTTCCGGGCAGCTGACGCAATACAATTTAACCTCCTATTCGCATGAAAATATTGTCAAAATGTCATGGTACAGGACGAAATGATTGACAACCACGCCAAACGAGAACACGACTTTTGGCGCGAAAGGAATTCAACCCCCTTCAGGACAAGAGTTTTGACATTCAACCTTTGGAATAAAAACAAAAATGAGCCTGCTCCACGGATAAAACGAGATATTTCATTTCGCCAAGGGAGACTTGAGGCACATTAGGCAACGAACGCCGGCCACTAGGGAAGAAGTCACTAATGAAAAGGAGCTCATCGGGAACTAAGAAAAACTACTCTCAGTATGCTTATTAAAGTTCCCTAAAAAGTGTATTCTGAAAACAACATTGACGCCAGTTAAATCATACGAATTAACAAGTGGAATTATAAGATTCCTTCTTCGCCAATTCAACGGAAAATTCACTTGAAACAATTCTATGTCTCAACTACATAAAACTGGAGAACTGGAAGACTGGATTTTAAAAACAACGGAGCGAACGCAAAGTAAAGTGGGTTTAGCCAAATTAATGAACTCTCTGTAGGCTGAATTACAATCATTATGTGCACTAGAGAGCCCCAGCTTGCATATTATAACTTCCAAATACAATGAGAACGACGGAAAAAAAGAACTACGTGCTCTAACACGTTTAACGAATTTGAGAGGAAATTAATATGAGCAAATTGAGACAGCAAATGCCTTCATGAGAAACACGTAATAAGTTGTGGCACATGGGCCCTGGTGACGTGAACATGGGAATTATTTGCCAACATAACTGCCTAAACGTTTGGCGGGGAGAAAACAGTTGCATTTATGGTCACCCTTAGCAACTATTAGGCACCATCTAGGGACTCCGAAGATAACACCATGCTGCTCCCAGATGGCGACGCCCAATGTTTACGTTCGTTTGCGAGGCAACAAAGTGCACGCCATCTTTGAGTATGCAATCTCGAGTTTATTTCTAGGGGACGGACAAAGGGATGGGCCGAGAGCTGAGACGCTCAGACTTACAGGCAGGGAGCACAACACGCTCGCAGGGTGGCGAAGTGCCAGCGATTGGAAAGCGAATCGACAGCGACAGTGTACGACCTGGATGTCTAGAAATATTTTTACAAAAAACTTACAGTTTTCTCAACGATACAACGAAAATGTATTTCAGTGAAACTAACGATTCGGTATAAACGATTGTAAATTATTATGGAACCATGGCTTTAGTGCAAGAAAAGATAGGTCAGAGCATTACGACACAATATAGTACCTTCCTTGCTCCAAATACAGAGCAATTAGAAACTACGACTGCACGAAATACCACGCCTATACATGTTGACATTAATTGAAGAACCATAGCAAGGAAACTGCACTAGGGTAAGAGACTTAAGAAAAACGGATTAAGTTAAAACATATTAACTTTATCCTTATTTTAAAAATCTACCTCGCTCTCCAGCCCATAAGAATGGAAATGGAAGCCATGGTTATAAACCTCCAATGGAAGTCATGGTTATAAACACGCCCTGGGATGACTAAATTAAGGGCTAACTTTCCCTTGCAGCTGAAAAATTATATGGGACCGCTGAAATACACATATCGCATTGCTTGAAAATGAGAGACCTGGAAGTGTCAAAGAGAAAACTAGGTAAAATGATAAAAGGGCCAGAAATTCCAGAGTGAGACAAGAGAAAGATAACCTCTCGCTGACGAAAAACATAATGTTCATAAAAACAAGCTTTACGCTAACGAAAATAATAGCACAAAGGATGTAATTGGAAACTATGATAATGCTAGGGTGGGGTAAAGACCTTAACACAAGTTATAGATATATCAACAGGAGTATAAGGAATAACCTTCAGTCGAAGAGGGCAGAATGTCGCCATGATTTAATAACTTCGCAGCAAAGTAGGGTAAAGGTATCGCGACTGATAAATCTAAGTAAACCAGCGGGAGGCAGCACGCGACTGCGAGTAAATAGAACATCATATCCCAGTTACTTCCCCTCCCACTCTGCTCTTAGATAATCTGTCTCTTCCCTCGACTTAGGCACTATCAGCATATTCGTATTTCTGAAACGCAAAAGCCCTCGTAGCGTAAATAAATCATGAGTCAACAGAAAGCGACTGACGCGGAGCAGCATAGAAAACTATCACTTTCCCATGCCTGCAAGTTTCGCTGCGGTAAACAAAACGTACAGGAAACGGAGGGTAAAGGGAATACATTACTACATGCAACACGTCTAAAGAGGAAACAAGCTGTAAAGGCTACTACTGCCCTTAATATACATTCGATCGAGCGGTAGACGCTTCAGAGAAAACCTGTATTGAATGAAGTTGGTACGACCTTATAGGAGGTTCCTGAAGGATTATGTGGCATCCTAGTTGCATGGGAAACATTACCGTGGGCCCTCATCATGACAGCTCAATCTCGGTCGAGGTTAAACATGAGGCCTCAATTTGAAATTAAACGATACAATTAAAGTACGTCCTAGATAGTACACCGTCAGAAAAGAGAATAAGTTGGCCCAGAAAAACCAAAAGACTTCATCAAAAACGGCATGAAAGCAAAAAAGCCGTCGAACGTTGAACATTCAACGACGCAAGCAAGGCATCAAACGCTTAGTCAGTCACGGGAAGTTCAATGTCCCTCGCGTGGGCAATCCATTCCCCCACCCAGAGGTGCTTACCTGCGTATTAATCATCTGACGCCTCCCGCATTGCTGCCAACCTTAAATCTAGAAATCGGCAAAAGGGCAGGATGAAATACGAACGCGTAGGAAGGGTATGCATCCTGCTTGGTCGGAAAACAGAAAAAAAATTTAGAAGGGCCCAAGAGACGACGTCGGTGAGCACGCATATGGTCAGGTGACACCCACTCACAGGAAAAACGAGTTTGAACCACATGCGATGAGGACACCCCAAAACTCCAAGTTGGGTCCAGACGACGACCATCCGTACCACTCCTTACATCTGGTTCAGAGCTACCAAATCAGGTATATCCAACATCCCATCCTTAAGTTGCAATCCAGAAATATATCTGCACTAAATGTTTATATAATATGTATTATATTTTATAACAATGGCAGGCACTTCGGTGCAAAGCGGTAGGACCATCCGCCTTAATAAAATCTAGGTTTACCCTAACCACCTCCCTTACTCCCAATAAGTATTCTGCAATTGAACTAGTTAAAGGAGTCCTCAGTACGCCCCTAATCCACAAGAAATACCTCCACATTACTTTAACAGCGAAATATAAATGTGAAATAATCTGTACCGCAAAAAAATTTACACAAAATTAAATTGAACCTGATAAGTTATTAGTCATGCAAAATACGATTACCCCTCAATAAAAAATAAAACCACAACAAGGGCCGATTTGAAACGAAATGGCAGAGTTTACTCCTGTGAATAACGCCATTCGGAGTCGGAACAAATTAATTAAGGTACTCAATCAGTCACCACTCGAATTCTTACGAAAAGTGGCGAATATGTAAATTATTAAACATCTCCCAAGAATTGATACTGAAATAGTTGAACGGAATACATCCACCAAAACGTAAAAAGGCAGCTACGCTATACAAGTAAACGGTAATGAACACACGTCAGACCCTGATATATGTTTTGAATTGCGACATGATTCCCTGTATAACATGTAACATGGAAGACAAAAACCTAAATACAAAATCATTCTTAAGTTTATCATAGCAGAAGTATGAAGAGACATAAGGTACACCAGGACCGTTGGAACGTTCCCTTGGAACAAACTCGAACGAAATTCGGCGAATAGAGTGGAAGACGCGAATACTCGTGCGGCAAAATGGAGTGATTTAGCGATTTGATGGAGCAACACCGGGCAGTGGGAGGCAGAAAAGGAGAAAGAGGGGAAATAGCAACGTGTGTGGGGGGAGGGGGGAGAGCTCAGGCCGCAGCATAACCGGGGAGGCTTAACTGAGGGAAGGAGTAGACAGAGACGGATAGAATCGGGAGGAAGACAATGGAGGGGGAGGGGGTTTTCGATCGATCCTCCCCGGCAGTAAGGAAAGAGAGGGGAGGGAGGAAGACGCTATAGTCACGCCGGGAGATCGCTGCAAGAAGTACTGGGACCGCTCTGGACGAATCAAATAACTATTACTCTTATCGCGCCCATCCAATGCGTCACGCGATGCCTTCTTCCCAGTAGCACAGGCGCGACGAGTCCTTGGTACCAGTGACGGGGTACGATAATTGAAAAAAAGGAGTAATCGCATAGAGTTGGAGGTTTCGTCTATTAACGGCCCACAAGTATGGACAGGGTCGTACACAAACAAAATCAAACAAGTAAATAGTCACCCAAATCAATCCATTGGAAAATGGCGCACGAGTAATAGACGTCTGTGAATGGCGTTTTCGAGTACTGCTCTCAGGGTAACTCGGGTAAATCGTATCCATAATTGTCACGGGGGATTTTAATGGTATCAATTATTTATGGCCCAATAGGCAAACGAAAGTTGACTCGCAAATATTCGATTGAATTTCAATATAGAGACTACCTTTACAATGGAAGGGAAATGTATCCTATTCCCTACGCAATGCCACACAACCAACTGTTTTTGGAAAGCGGAAATGGTCGCGACAAAACTCATAGCGCTTTCTATTTTGTGAACGAGCTCACGCAGACGAAGAACTGATATTTAAATACCCAATTAGCGATTTGAAATTTTGATGCGCTAAGCCAAAAAATGAAAGCCGCAGAATAATTACACACCTGTCGACGATGTAATTTGTGTCGGGGTTCGGTGTAGCACCATTCAAAATTGCCAGTAGCTAGACAATAGCTCCAGCAAGTCAAAAGACAGAGTCATATAATTGAAACAATTTCGCCGATACTGTCGCAGACTCACTAAACCTAATGAATATAAGTAATTTTATTTAAGACCAATACCGATGATAAGCATTACATAAGCGCTTTCACGGTAAGTGCAAAATTTTTGGATGAGACTCCCATAAGACTTGCCATGAATAATTCACGGGATAATAAGGAACTAAATGGCCAAGAGAATGTGTGCTTATCTTATGGAAAGACGGATACACAATATACGACGCAGTCATAACACTTGTACAGAATGGCAGAGAAGGCAACCTTAAAATATTCTTTCAAGAATGCTATTTGACATTAATGAATAAGCGACATTTAAAAATCCATCAAACGATAACAATAAATTCCAACATAAATTCGAAGTACGTAACAAAAAAGGGTAGGCAATATAGAATATATAATCTAATAAAAGTAAGCAAATTACCACAACTGTTATAAGTGGTGTAAATACGTCAATACTCGTAAAATGGATGTTTGAAATAGACAAAATGCTGAACTATCAATTGGAATACTAAGCTTACGTAAAAAAGCACAAGGCATGATCATGCGAGAGACATTACGGTTACACAACCACCTAGTAATGTCATAGCAGCATCCGACATAGCCAAGTAAAAGGTAATAAAGACAACATTGTGCCAAAAAATTACTTCGCAACTTCTCTAGATATTTCAAACACCTAATCTTGCGAAAACTTTCCCATACAGATAAGACAACGTGAATGTTACCTCCACTGAGAATTCACCATAAAACTCGAGATATATGGCAGGCATGCAAAACTTCGGTCGTAGGTGGTACCTCACTTGGAACGCCTTGCGACCCGGCCTACAATAGGAGCCGGGTCGAAAGGTGGAAAGGTTTATAGTGATTTCCTAGCCCCCCGGGGTCTGATGACCCGCTATAGAACACAAAAGAAGTTTGAGTCGAATCAGGCCCGCGAAAAAGCAAAGACAGTCTAATCTCAGCAATCACGTTAGGATGTCCGGAAACAATATGAATGTTACACACGGAAAACCGAACGAATAGCTAGTATCCAAATCGGAAACATCTAAAAATAGCAATACATATGGTAAGAGTTCCAAACGAATTAATTAAAATGTTGACTGATCCTGAATCACTTTACACAAACTTGGAAACTAGATCAAAGCAAATTGGATGTGAGAAATGATAAAATTTTACAACTTTCGGCAGGCAATAAATAATTTTTATAAGAGCATACATTCTCAATCAATAACCTATTGATAATTTAAACTAATAATTAAGAGATTATTCATTCCAATTGTTCAAAAAAATCCATAACTTTAGAAAGCATGTTGTCCATGAGCAAAGGCCGAAATAAATCTGCCCTAACGATGGCGTTCTACAATAAAACGAAAACCTCCGTATTCATGTATAAAGAGCAGCGCTTCCATCCATAACTGATTAACACCTTCTAAAATATCTACTACATTATTGCGAATTGTTGATGGAATCATACATCGTACGGTCATATCCCATTGCTCCGCATTTGTTGACTGTTACCTGGCCACAGAAAACTTGCCCTGATCCTAAATAAAAACCATTACCACAAAGATCCTATCAAATTAACAATTGGAATCCATTCCGACATTTAAACGGGAGAACGCACACGCCAGAGGGTATTCAAAAGCGACATTGATGACGCCCCCTCCGGGCAAGTGAACGGGCAAAAACGAGACGCCGGTGCTGCCGTATCAACACATTTGAGAGTTGCTGCGATATCAGCTCCGTACCGAAAATTTCCCTCAGCTTTCCAAGAAAAAGAAAGGCATTTTCCCCGAGCGTCATGCTCAAATTCTCCCTCAACGCCCAGGGCGTGGGAACGGGGAGCGGGTTTGTTGCTGGTGCGGGGATGGCGTCGGGTTGGCGAGAACGGCGTGGCGCAGGCGTGCGCCCTGCCCGGGACTCCGAGGGTGCCTTCTCTTCCGCAATACAAACGCAACACATTCGACCGCACGGGAGGCGCGCAACCCTCAAGACGGGTCCCTGCGTCCTCTCCACACCCCTCGAAAACCCCTGCAGACCCGAGGCACTGCACATCGACACAACAAAACGATGCCATTAAATCGCAGAGCCTCAAATCCACTAACGCGCTCACGAACTGTGTCAAAAACACATTCAAATAAAAAAAACTTTAGCAGGCTCAGGGAAGCAGGTTCGCCACGTGTACTTTTCCAGATTATGAAACAAATTGCAAGCACTGTACGTGCTCAAAATATCTTCATATGCCGCCGCGGAATACAAGCAATGATGGAAACCACGGAGCCATCGGAAATTTTTCATGAAGTGTCCTTTATTATTTCTCGAAATACGCGACAGTCACAAGAGATAAAACAAGGCCATGGATTTTTTTCACATTAAGTTTTCACAAATTAAATTATATAAATTTTTTCACCATTAAAAACTGCGAAAAAAACAAAAGATCAATTCAAAATTCGGGGCAACCAGCAAAACGCACTGCAATTGAGTCTTAATGAGGAAGTTCAAGAGGAGAATTGAGATGAAATGAGTTTAAAACACAGCAACAACAAGCAATGAATACGGATTACCATTAACTTCTTGCGGAAAGAACCCACAACTACAAGTACATCCACAGAGAATTGAATTCGCCCAGGAGCTGCATAAACAAAACAAGATCGGAGGAAGATATGGGATAGTGAAGAACATCCGAGCAAATGACATTCATTTTTAAACAACGGCTTCGTGAAAGAATAGTACCTCGCGAATAATTCAGTATCACTCTGTAGGGCCTGGGAAAACTCGAGTGCCAACCCTTTACCCTACCATGGACATTTCTCGACGCCAAGAAAAATGCCATTTAGGTAGAGTGTCCAGAATTAAAAAGAAAGGTTGGTTGTGACAGGGCCGTATAAGCTAAGGAGCACAGCTTCCGTCGGGTTGTTCCTAGGGGACACGAACTTTGCGGAGACAATATGGTAGAAGAGAACGGTGTTTTTAATTTTAATTACTACAGGAGACATCGAGTCCCTAGACCATCGCAGAGTGAAAGGAAAGGCAAGTGTTTATGGATCAGAAATACTTCCATTTTGTAAATACTTCCTATTTTTTTCTTACTTCAACGTCAGCGCACATGAGCAAAATGATTCCTTAAAACATCGACCCAATGGTGGCAGCGATTATTAAGAAGTGCCCCCTAACCACAAAAGGTATTAATTTTAGACACTAGACTAACGAATTTGTGGATGGCTAACGAAAAATTATACATATTATTACACAAAAATTTTCCCTTCGGGAATTTCAATGGTTTATTCCCAGTATCCTTCCCCTTTGGATGAGTTAAAATCCATACTAACGTCCTCGGCTGGAATGAAATTTTAATCTATTAAGTCACAAACACCCATCAACTCGGATCATTGCCCAGCGCCCTGACGGTGTTCTAAAAAATCATCAAAAGATTGAGAGCAAAATTGTCTTTCAAAATGTTGATGAAAATATTTTCATGCTAAAACTGATTCTGGTGATTTATTTCTGGACAAAAAATTGCGTTACATTCGCATAAAAACTTTGTACGAAAGCGGAAGTGTCACAGTTTGCATCAGAAATACTTGGTTGTAAAAATAATTTTGAGGATAAAAAATGTTCAGTTGATTTTAACATAACTCGCAAATGAACCTTGACAGCATTAGTCGACCGTCTTATGGTATGCTTATGACGGACCCTGAGACCACACGCCACTTTCTCTCTACCTGTCCCAGCACTCCCCTTTCTATTGAGGTCTTCATCAACTCAATTCTTTGAATTATGTCCAGCAGTTACTTGACCTCCGCCTACAATTTCTCCAAACAACCGCTTTATCTATAATCTCTACAACTTCACTGATAGTTTTCCTTACTGCCCATTTTATTTTTTCCATTCATCTCCATACCCACACCGCAAAGACTTCCATTCAACGCTTATCTTCACCCAATGAACAAGTTTCCGAGTCATTCAATAAATCTCCAAGTATTCTTGAAGTTTCACTTACTATTTGTTTACATCTTTTCTTAAGCTACCTGCAATCAATTCCCTCCACGTTGTTTAAGTTTCTTTACATAACAGAATTCGTTTACCGTCCACATCCCCCTGCCCACCCTCATCGATAACAATGAGTAAATGTTTCAACTGTTCTAGTTTAGGCTCCCCAACATTGATATTTTCAATCTTCGTTTTCCTTAATATCTTCGCCATCTTACTGTTAATCCTCATCCCATACTTACCAGTTCCACTGATTCAGTAACGCGCTAAGAAAGGTTGGTAAGTATTTGACTAACTGGCTAGTCAAAGCTTAATCATTTATTAATGTAATGAATGAGAATTACAATTAACGCATTGCAAGGGATCGACAAGCCTAATATTGAAATTAAAAAGACATCCTTTAAATAGATCGGTTGCTGAGCCAAAGGCAATCATTCACAAGATAGTGCTCGGGGAAATACTGGAACACACCGATTAACTGACGGACTAGTCTAGAGGGAATTCTGTATGGGGGCTTCTGTAACCGTAAAGTGTACCGGAACAGGGTTACTCACAGCCCTCACCATTCATTAAGGATGCCATGTAGAGCCGTCGCTACTAATATCCGAAGGTGCTGTCGATTGAGGCATACGTAACTTACGAAGACACGGACCGTTTATGAGTTAATGGTTCGCGAACGCGGGTCGGTCGCGGATACGAGAATCAGCATCCGTGAGAGCCTCACGTCCCACGAGGAGATTAAGCCGGGTGGGGAGAAGGGGGCGAGGCCGTTGAGAGAGGGAGAGGGGGACGAGGCCGCGAGTACGAGGAAGGACGAGGGATGGCCAAAGACGAAAGGCGGCAAATCCAATAAGTCACGAGGCGGAAGGCCGGGGGCGCCAGGGGCCAGTGCGAGGGCGGAACACGCCGAGAGGGTGAGAGGGAGGTTGGTTGGGGAAGAGGAGCCAACTGCGATCGATAGCTGCCCCTCCGCAAGCCGCCGGATCTGCGCAGGTGGGCGGCGAGGGGCCCGACTCGCAAGCCCGTCCCCCACCACATCCACGCAAAGACACGGAGGAGACGGGAAGGGGGATATGGGTTGCAAGGGAGATGCAAAGGGGGCAAGCGGAGGAGCTGAAGGTGCCCGGGGCATCTCTCAAAAGCGTTCGAGTCATCCATCCACGTGCAACCCTCCAGCCAATCCACGCAGCCGGGTCCCGGAGGCCCTGAAAAGTCCCGAGCGCCGGGTCCCCCGTCTCGCTCTTCCGGTCGACTTCGCCGGCCGGGATCCCTTAGCCGCCCAAAAACCCTCGGAGCTCGCCGCCTCCTCCCACGCGAGGCGATTAGCCTCCGCAGATGAGCGCAGGCCGGTCGTCACCGAACCCCGACCGGGGGTGGAGGAGAAGGGGGGTTTGCAGGGAAGTAGGAAAGACCCCCGGAATCAAGAGCGGCCCCCGGGAAGCAGGTAATCACACGTTCGACGTCGAAAACCCCGGGGAACAGGCATATTCCTAGACGTGAGTTAATGAAACTTCAGCGAGCCGGAGCCAATTTAGGAGGCTTCGGCCTCCCCACCAACTCGCAAAACGTTTTTACGCCGCCGCGTCCGTTGGAAGTTCCGAAGTTGGAAAATATTCACATTAAAAATGCGAATAAACTCAAAAACTGAAACAAGATTTATTCAACTATCCGGCGAATTGGCTCTTATAGTTTCTCGGGAACAACCTGGGTGTTAGTCGAACTCAAGATAACATGCGTTAAACTTCCCCACTGCTTGGGCCATTTCAGCAAAATTCATTGGGAACGGGAAAATGAGGTACTTTCCACACATTTTGACAGAAATCTAACATGAGTCACCCATGATTGAAATGATATTTGTAAAGCAATTTTACTGGACATGTGGTCAATGCATAATAACAATTATCCCATTTTACCAGCAATATAACTTATCACAAAAATCGCAGTTATAAATTTAGAAATTTTGCGCCTGAACCCTGTCACTCATGCGAGCGAGCGAACACCAAGAATATAAACATCTGTATTCTAAGGGAAGGGAATTTTTTAATTAAGTTGCGTCAAAATTCTTGTGATTCAACGAAACATTTTTTTATTCTTTTCCGACAACTTATCCCAGGTCCACGATATACCACCCAAAACCATGCCAGTCCGTATCATATTAATTCCGTTACGCAAGGAATAAATTCCGATGCTAGCGAAAGAAAATTCATAAGCGTCAGCGGCATACAGAAATCACAGTTTTACCCTCGAAACTAGGGTGACAACAGCGTATCTGAAAACTAAGTAACATGCTGAATTATTAATATATATGAAAAACTGAAAACTCCTCATTCTACACCAAACAACTGCTAATACTTTCCCTGTGTAAGTAAATTAAAGTCGAGTAAGTTAAACTAAATAAAGAAGAAGAAAAGACAATTTGTTCTGAGCGCAGTAGAATGGCCGAACAAATCTAAACTACATCCGTCCATCACTCACGTAAATTTAACGTTTACTTAAGATTTGATTTAAAGAAACAAAATCGGGCCCCTAAGACAGTTATCGGAAAGAAGTCAGAAAGAGATTAATTTAAATAATTTTAAAACTTACGGACTAAATGGAGGCGAAAGATCTTAAGACTCGGGGGATTCATTACCATCCTCAAACTAACGAAGTTCAATACCGATTTCGAATCACTGCCACGAATGTCCACGACCGCCACAACTTGTTCCAATAGACACCATTGGATATAGCGCAAGTTGAACAAATTCTTCAGGCGAGCTTGGAGGAGACTTCGCAAGAACCTCAAAGTGAAAATTACTTAGATCTCCAACGTACCATTTCTATGTTATGTGCTGCTCTCCGGGCGTGTAAAAATGTCAACAAAAATTCTGCAATGGCAAGGAAATATGGGTTCGGAATTGGAATGCCATATCAAAATTAGGTTTTTCGATCAAATGCCACCACGTTGACTTTGTTGTGATCGATAATTTTCCGAGGGATGGAAATATATTTTTTAAAACACTGACATTGGTCATTTGCCCACCCCCCTCATACTTAGGATTCTGAAATACTACGAACTAAATTTCTGGAACTTCTTCCCAAAAAATCTTATCTTAGAAGACCGAGTGAGTTTATTTTAGAATAACGTATATTTACAAATGAATCCATAAAAATCCATGACAGTTTGGTCACATTGACTGTGTGCTTCAAGTGCGGCATTAAGATAAATGGGCAATTCTTTATAATTGGGAATAGGGAAATTTTGACATTTGTAGGTGGCATGACGGGGTTAAAAACGTAAGGTCTCCGAGAGCATATGGCTCAATCCCTTAAGGTTCAACATAGGAAATTTCTCATTCGTTTCCTGAAAATGCTTTCAAGGCGACGCTTACTTCGCGTAAAAATAGTTCATTCGCTTGCATGAAGTCAATTCTCGCCGTAAAAGCTATAATTGCTCCGAAAGAATATGCACACACAGGTGAATGACTTTCCGGACCAACTTTACACTGTATCCGCTTATGTACACAATGCCTTAGAAATTAATACCGGTTGCATCGCACAATCCACCTTTGATTACGCTATGACAAAAAAGCACGCGGGCTATATAATGCAAGACACTATTGAAGGAATGGATTTAATTTCCCATGGCAAATTACACCACCAAGAAACTGCTTGGGGAAAAATTCGAATCTCAAGACTGGTTAATAGTGTAGTCCCAAATAAAAACGACCATTCCCCACCAGTACTAGTTGCACTATGGGTCATGGATGTGCTTCAATGATCCCTCGCCGAAGAAGTTAGGCAGGAACCCAAACAAATTTTCAATAAAAATTCTCCACTATCCAGTGAATGGAACGAAGTGCAGCATTATGACTGCACTTCGAATAATGTGCGAGAGACGCCGGCCATCCTACTTTAGTGCTGATTTATCGCGATTTAACCTTACATTGCCAATTCCACTGACTTCACGTTTGCTGTTCAATCGGTTGACTCTCCGTTCATCGAGAAATATTTCAAATATGTAAAAACTTTCGTTTATAATTTGAACTTCAAGCCTTGCAAAGTCGCATCTTATCTGCGTGTTTCGTCAACCTTCCAGATTGAAGCAAATGTTGATAAGGACCTCACGGCCTTCCTACAAGGAATACATATAGTTGAATTTGCACCTTACTCTAAAAAAATTATGCTCCGACATATTACAACACATGTACTTGACTAATTAATAATAATCGTTGACTGGCGAAAGCCCCTGCGAGAATATACGTGTAAGTGTATCATTTTAATTTTAGTACTAAATAGTGTACAGTAACAAAAACAAAGAATTCAACATAAACAATACCTAACGGAAAGGTACAAAACAAAATTCAACCTTTAATGTAAAATTGATTAGAACTACCACAATTCATTATTATCACTATCATATTGTTATTATATACAATTTGCACTTTTTCAGACAAATGCCCGCAAATGGTTTCGTTTTAAAATCAGCAACGATCAGACATACTTTATATCTGGTATAAAATACAGTGCTAAAACGTACAACATGTCTTCAATAAGGAAATGATACATGGGTGGGCATGAATGCTTCTAATTTGTTTGGAGAATGCACATTTACACTGGACCTAAAAATTTGGCCAACGAACCGGCGAAAACGATAGGTCTATTCCATAAACATCGAGCTCGACACTTTCCACGTTTCAGCAGTCAACTCAATTTTGTAATCTTCCTCTGAAAATATATTACTCCACTATTTTATAAATAAATAATAAGCTATTCGGCGGAACATTCAAAAACAGAAACATAAAAAATTGGTGCATTACCGATTTAAACGACAACATAAATGCACCTATCATTCTAAAGAAAACCAAAAAAATTAAGCAAGATACATCATGACATGACGCCTAACGAGGACGTTAAAAATATCAATCTTAATCCAATGGTATTTATTATAAAGCATGCATTTCTGTAGTCTCCCGCGAACTTAAAAACTCGAGCAACTTGTGAGAGGAAAACGCGTCGGCAATGTGGGGATAGCGACACCAATTTTTCGTGGGAAGATGCGGCAACATCTCCCAGTCAACCGTCAGTGCTAGTATTCAAAAGCGTCCTTCCTCGCTAGGGTATGATACGCAATGTATTATTGTCTTTCTCCTCAACATATTCCTACCGGAATGTTGTGTAAATCACTACACACGATATTAAACATCCAAACCATAATCCTGTGCTCACTGATGAGTATAATGCACTGGTTAATGCACGAATACGCCTAGGACAATAGGATACGAATTACTTCCAACACGAACAACATTGATATGGGATATAACTCGAAAATAATTTCGAAGGCGCCTGTACTTGGCAATGCATGTGCAGCGTTTACTAGTTTAACTAAACAAAATACAGTAACGAACAAGGTAATACCGCGAAAACGGCAGAATATTTCTGCTTATGAATAATACCTATTTCCGCCATGATTTCTCATAAGTTGCGAGCAACAATACAAACACTCACAAGGTCTGAATCCGAAACTAGGTAATTTTAAGCGTTTAAAATTAACCTCCAGTTAGAATATTTGCTTGTGGTCGTGTTGTTTAAATATTCATTAAAATCATGTAATCCGGTTATAATTGAGAAAATTTTAAGTAAATTAGCATGACAAAAATTGTTTCCTGTGAACCTGGCAATATGCATTAAACAGAAAGACCAAAGATACACACCGGCTGATCAAAAAAAAATAAAAAAACTTAAACAACATTTTACCATGTGTACACGTATAAATCCTTTTAAAAAACCTGAGTATAATCGGAAATTATACTGTGCAACAGAAAATCTCCATCGACTATCAAGAAGGCGGATACAATTTTGCATAGCTTTCCGAAAGCAAAAGCATGACGCAAGCGAAAGCAATCTTAATATTTCGGGACGGCAGTCTCCTTAAATTTTCCTTAGACTTCAACAGAAACATAGCTAATCCGAATTATGAAAAACCATGGTCTGCGTCCTTCAAGGTACATAGTATGGCAGTCGGGAAATCTGAACAAAACTCAGGAAAGCCATCAAAAGAACACTACCCCAACTTGAGAATACCGAATTCCGTGAAATTTTGGTCCTGAATTATCCCGGTCCTATCCATTCTATCCACACATCTCGCTTTGATGTCATGTACAACCCGAATACGACACGCAACCCAGTGCCAAGGGGTGGGACGGAGCGTTGTTCTCCTCGACCTCTCCTGCCGACTGCTTCTATAAGCACGACCACACACTAGTAGGAGATCCACCCGACACTTTTGAACTTTTTAATTTATCACAGACACAGCGAAAAATTAGAGCTGAATGAGGGTGTCTGCGCAGCGTGAAAGGTAACATACAGCGATTCACCGGAACGCTGGTGTGAAGTGGTTGACCGCCGTCAAACCAAGCCCGGCTTCAATTCACAATCGCTTCAAACCGCTGAATGCGACTGTCTTAACACAAGCATCCAAGTTTGAAGCAAAAGAAACATTGGAAATCACGGATAACCTCAAATGTTTAAAAAGTTACATGCATGCAAATGGATCATATGTCACTGATAACTTTCTTTAGCCTAATAACACACGGAACGGAGATGAATACCCGCGGGTAAGTAATCTCGAATTCTTCTGACAATGAGTTTTTATGCCATTCCGAGTAATAACCCCGGATGGAATGATACCACTGCTTATCACAACTCTTGCACACTATAAAAAACGGTGGCCAAAAAACAGCATTTTGAAATCTCGTCACAACCAACACAAGGTTAAGCACATCCTACAAAGCCACAAGTGCGAATTAATTTAATTTTCTCCTGGTTATGGAAATAATGCAATTCAACACGGGCATCAAGTAACTGCAAAACGCTGTACAAAAATTATCAATATAATTGGGTATACAAAATATTCATAGTCCACAAGCTTTATTGGTATAAATTATACCAATTTCGAGGGGTCAATGTACGTAAAATAGCAACTTTATACGGAGGAAAAACGACGCACAGGATAAAATAGCAATGACAACAATAACATTGTATGGGAAAATGGCACACAAAACATGAGAGAACTATATTCCACAACAAAATGCCATCATATCTGTTGAATACTACAATTATTTTTAATGAACTACTTCAAACACAACTATCGTTACTCAAATATAACTTTTATACCACGCAATAACATATCTGGAACAGAATGGCTTCATTCGAAAAACCCAAGGAGCTGACCGTCCAATGAAATCGAAATACTCTAGCACAGAAAAAACTTGCTTGTTACGAATAGCCGGCGGGAAATGATACCGCCATCACCACCTGCGCGCACAAAGGCCAAGGACAAGCCATCCATCCATGCGTAGGCACACGCACCCCAAGTTTGGTAAGACTCCTTTTGAACCGGTGCAATTGGAAAAAGACGTGCCAATTATGAATGTATAAATGGCCACTTCTTGGCTGTTGTACGCATTTCGGCAAAGTGAACTGTTACTTCATTTACTATTCAAGGAAGTACTATCCTGTTAGCAAACGACGCATCGGCTACAACTCACTCTTTCACATAAACCTAAGAAATGGATCGTCCCACAAATTACGAACCTCATACATACACTTTAGGTACTACACCTATCAACAACACAAGTTTCTAATACTGAATAAATATTGACCATTCAGTCTTCGAAAATAGAAAATTAAAACACATACAATATACGTATCAATACAGGTTCAGGTCAATGACTGGCATAAGTTCAAAGGGAATAGCATGACAAAAAACAAATATTTCACTACAATGAACACACGAGGAAGTACCGCCATCTCATGTAATATCAAATTAACTGCAAGTAAATCTGCATTTCCCTTCAAAGTCCTAATTTGCAAAAAAAAGAAAATAGTTACATTAACTGCACGCAATTGCAACAGCTTCGTAATATCCTACATGACAAAATTTTTATTCAAAAATATGTTCCTAGCAATGGCGTCACTTAAGCGCGTGAAAAATACACCGACGCCATTGCTAGGGAACTCTGGCAATCAATTATGCACAGCATTCTTCGACTGATCAAAAAATCTAACACCACTAGTGTGCACAGAAAACTGACGATTTTGAGTTAATTCATAATTAACTTACTTTATGAAGTGGAGATTCAACATCTGTCTTCGGACGCTTCATCATCGGACCTTCTCCGTTGTACGCCATGACGAGACTAACTCAAGAAGCCGGTGAGTAATCAACTGCCGGTAGATGGCAGACAGATGCCGGGATATAGGAAGAAACAAAACTAAATCGTTGTGCGAATGACGGCACGACTGCGTAGTAGGACGAACGATTATTTGCAATGGTTGAGTTCGTTAATCTCCCTCTCATAGCATTGGAGAAGATATTCTTGTATTTAAGTTACGATGAAATAGCTCATTGTCGCCTCGTAAGAATTTACAATACGTGCACCTAAGCTTCCACGATCATATATCCTCTAATAATATTCAACTCTTGGAATTTTCCAGGTGTGCAAGAAGGTTGATGCTATATGCAGAAATTTACTGACGAAAGGATTTCTGAGTGTTGAGAAGTACCACTCACAATGCTTGAAAGCAGTAAAAGCGCAACTTCCAAGGAGGGAATCAGAGAGGAGAAATCATGCCCTTTCGAGGCATTGTGACATATTAACTGCGATAGAAACTCGACTGTCCATGCTAGCAATGACGTTCATGAAATACGTGGAAATAGGTTTATGCTGTTTTATTCCCGGGAAGGTATGATTTCATTGGCAGAAGATTGATACTATGCCGTGAAATCAATAAATATTGATGTACCATTTTTTCACTGCAGGTTATTGATGAAATATATAGTGTTCTTTGGTTCGTACTAAAGTCAAAAAATTTACCAAAAGCCCATGACATCCTTCAAGAGTTACGAGATATTTCATCGATGGCAATAGAGTATTTTGACGAAAATATCGTTCCAGGTCTCAAACAATCTCTTGGGCTTAATTCTATGAGGGACACAAAACCTGGGAGCTGCATTTACAGTTTCGCAGGTGCAGTATTTCCCCCCTTCATTCTTACATATAAATTTATCAGGACGTTTCACATTTTCGATATTGGGAAGCAATACAATTGTACAATGTCTGCGTATTGTTCTCTGTATACTTGACACTACTTGTAATAGGGAGTAAAAATTACTTACTAAAGGTAGCCAATCAATCTAGCATTGTTTACTTCAAATGAAAGTGTTAAAATGTCCCGTTTCAACCTGCCCATTGTTGATATGTCAAACAGCAATGGTTTAAAGATTAACGGTTAGTATTTAATTAAGTTTGGATATCTTAACATTTATGTGAATTGTGGCGATGTTTTATAGTTAACACGCATTAACCAACAATTTCATTTAAATTGTTTATTGTGACCCCCCGATAATTGGATTAATACCCAATATCTATTATCTTTTATGACTGTCCAAAAAATTATTGTCATAAACGTGATCATATGAAAGGTAACGATAAAATTAGCCTATTGTAATAATAAACAATGCATGGATGTCAAAGCCATTTTTGAAGAATGGCAAAATATACTCCAATCTTATAAATTACTTAGCAGTGTAATTGGCTTAGAATTTCCATAACCACAAAAGTCGTCCATATAATGGCATTGTTACAAGTATAAATTTCCCTTCCATCTCTATAGTTTAGTTTATGGCCATTAATATCCTCATTGAATTATATAAACAGTCAAAGTTTACTCAAATGAATTTTGCCAGCCTTTTCATCTGGACAACATTGTTTACTAATTTCAGCTAATAATAATTGAACCTTAACCATAGTCAGAATAATTCAAATCTCCCACACTAAGATACAGTTTATATAGTGTATCGCCTTGGCCATATCCCCTCCTTATTAATTTTGGCTTGAGAATTTTACAACTACAATCTAAAATCATCATAAAGTCACTTGCCCTTAACTAATGTAGATTTGCTTTGTATCTTTACAAATTTATCTTTTATGCTGTCATTGTAAGTTCTTTTACAAAGTCAATATTATTAGTTTTATGTAGAGTTACATTTTACAAGAATTCTCATTTCTCTCTCCATGATATTTTTAATAAAACAATTTACCCATTGAGATGGTTTTTGCATTTTGCGATTTTTTTCCTCTGTGATTTCCCTCCTGCTTCATGATTATAAGAACAATTCCTTTAGCAATCTTGAAATGTTACTGACCAGCCTCTTCTGCAATTGCAAGTGAAAAATTCTTATTCCATATCATTTTCCTCAAATTTAAAATGTCATTTCTAGGGGTTGTATACCCATTCAGATGCTTATTCATTTTCCTTCAATAATGTTACTATCTCGCATCCATTTTATTGACACACTATTGATTGATTTTTTAGGTGCTTGCAGACTTGGAAAATCTTAACACTCTTTGTACATATTCTTACTAGTTATGTCTTTTGAACAAAAATAATTATGAAGATGATTATTCCAGGAAACCTTATTAAAGTGAATCAATGTTATGAAGGGTCACTGATGTCTTGTAATGTCTTTGTATCTGCATCAAGATAAAGAACTCTTGATGATTTTTTTATTATAATTAGTAGATTCTGTAGGGTTATTCCATATTCGTTGTTCCTTTTTCTATCTGATTAAGGATATCATTATGGCATCAGCTTGGCACAATAGTAACAGTAGTTATTCTGTCAAAGTTGTGGCATTGACTTAACGGCATTGCTTAAAAAGCATTTAACAAATGCTGCTCTGTCCATCTGTCTTTGTCATCATACAACAACTACTTTAACCTCTTGAAATAGAATGAGAATACGGAGAAGTGATGTGTTTGGTTTTTATTCACTTGCAACAAGCTGTAGAATAGTATTAATTCAAAAGATAAGGTTTCAGGTTCAGAACTCTTTCAAGGGGTACGATGAGGGTTTTTTCCACTGTTTTAGAGTTCCCCATTAACGTTGCACTTAATACTTTATACCTATGTAAGGAGTTTGAAGCATACCTTAGAATTCCATAATTCACTGCTTAAAACCCTTAAATATGTGTATGTATACAAAGATTTTCCCATGGGAGGTGATGAAATGCCACATTATTGCTGCATATGAATGTTTTTTGACAAATGGAGGGAAATTGTTATTAATATTTGAGGACATAACATCAAGTTTTTCCAAAATGGTCTCACAATTTCACTATTGTTTGGCAAATCTGACTAAATGTTATTTAACAAGAAAAAGGTTTTGCTCTCCATAAGATTTATGGTCTAAGATTGCTACCAGCATGGTATTTGGTACCCATAAATGAAAATTGTGCTTAATTACCAAGCCAGGGAGATGAAAATGCACTTCATCGCTAGACCAAATGTTCTGCATCGCCACCACTCTATCATTGTTCTTAAAGGATGTTTCTATGGCAAAGCCTCAATGCTCACTAGACTAGAACCAGAATATTGCATGGTAACTACTAAAATGGCATTGTTTCCCCCGGCTAACGCCACTCTGCCAATTTACCAGCAAGCTATATATATTACGCTGTCTATTATTTGAGGATTGTCATAAGAAGTCACAGACATGCAAAATTACCAATCCATGCCTAAAACATATTGCAATCCCACGGTGGCACCTACATGGCTAGACAGGAAATGAAAGTTAGCATTGCTTACAGAAATCAGGAAACAGCCGTAGCAATAATCAACAGATTAAAGACATATTAAATAATATGGTGGCAAACTGACAACTGCCTTAGCATCTAATAAGGATTAATACTATTGTTAAAATCACTGTTAATGTAATCAGCTAATGATGTTAGTAAATTGGTGTCGGAAGTTTTTTCAACAATTTTGGATAAAAAAACAAGTCATTTCAATGAAAGGCAAAATGAAAATAAATAGAAGAGGTAAAATAACATCTGCTTAAAATTATAATAATATATCCATCCCTTTTTATTAACAACTGCAGAATCTGTATGAATTCACATTTTTTGTACTTTACATAGTCAATTATAACATTAATCAATTTTGTACTTTGTTCTAAAATATAATAACAAATGCAAAAATCAAGTGTTCCCTCTGTTTTTGTGCTATTTTAAATCAAATTGCCATGATCATTTCCTGAATTATATTTTTCATTCTAAGTTGGTGGTCATACTGATTTCGTTGCAACTACAGCATCACACCGAATATTGGCCCAAGGAAAGTTACATTTGGATCACCAGCGCATGCTAATTTCTTCAAGGAAAAATCAAGCAGTTGTTGTCAACCTCAAAAATTCTATCACTTACCTCAAATCTAAGGTAAAACATTTAAGCATCAATGTGTAACTATGGTCTCATCTCCAGTCTATGACTAGGTATAAATTGGATTATTTTTAGTAGGCATGATTTAAAACTGGCATGTTTAAACTTTTATTTCTACACTGCATCATTAACTTCAAAGAGTATGGTTACACTTCTGCTGTTGGCTGAAATAAAAAAGTCTGAACCAATTTTTAAAATCTAGTATCTTAAATAATCTAATTATTCTACAGTCCTGAGGACAAGATTTGTATGGTTCAATTGTATTTAATAAAAACTTAAACATATTAAGTGGGCATCAAATTTTTTGTTTATGGTTCCTGTGACAAATCATTTCGGTAATATCTGTTAAAAATGTTGAAGTCACAATTGCCACCTATCTCTGTGGCACTTGCATGCCTTTATTGATAATATATTCTCTCTAAATATCTACAATAACTTAAGAAAACTGGACACATTTTCTTCAAATGTGTAATCAGAATATGGTTTTCAAATGTGATAGTAGATATTATTTTTTAACAATCCAATGCTCATTGTTTTGTGTTGTGGTGTACACTGATCTGAAAATGTATTCATTTTACAGATGAAGAAACAAAATGTTCAAATTCTGAAGCAAATGACAAAAGTGAGAGAGCAAGAAGCTAAATTGAGTGACCACACGGCCCAGTTGGCTGATTTAAGGAAACACATTGAGGAATATGATAGAAAATTTGCAGCATTGTCTGCTGAGCTAAGTCAGGCAAGAGGGATTGCTGTCACTCCAGCAATAACTTTGCCTGCTGGTGAAAACAATATTGCCTTGCCTGTGCTATTGGAATCTGCTGAGTCTGCATCAAAAAATAACCCAGAAAATATACATGGCCACCTTCTTCAAGTACCTCTGGAGTTGGAAAAGTCTATTAAGAAAGAAGTAATAATAGAAGATGACCAGTTAACTGAAGATAGTACATTCAAAAGAAAAGCTTCAGATGATCTCCCTGGTCCTTCTGAAAAGCATTTAAAACTCTAAAATTTAATTTTAAATTGTGATACTTTTTTTTATTTTAATGAATTTTGTGATCAACAATAAATATAGACAGCCTAAATAAATACTTGTATATAGTATTTAAAAAGATTTGGTTATTAATTTTTTTGTTATCAATTATTGAGTTATTGATGATTTTTTTTGGTCTACTAATTGTGAGAGATTTGTATTTATTCCTTTTTTGTGAAGCATCCCTTTGGATCTTTTCTAAATAAACATTCAAATTCAAATATAGTTTTTCTTTGATTTATGACGCATTGATATAAATCCTCCTCTATGATATTTGGTATTTTAAATTTGTATTTATGTATTTACATATTCATAAATTAACCACATTGTCAAATAATCTAATACATTTCTACATAGGTACATAATTGCCATATGCTACATGCCACTTAAAACTCATGGTATATATGTATATATATATATATTCTCCTGAACATGTCATATATAATATATATCTTTACCTAATCACATCTCATGAACTGCATGAACTTATTCTTCTTCCTGTAAGAAAATGAGATGGATAAGCTCACATTAATGTATCACTTCATTAACATGAGAATGATTTAATAAAAATAATTATTACTAGCAATCATTCAGCCTCTATGTATATAGTGATAATATTAATTCAGTACCAATATTTCTAAAGTCTTGAATCAAGTGGTCTAAGCTGCTCTTATCCTTATTTTAAAGGGGGGCTCTTTGTCATTCAGATTATTAAATTTTCACCAAATTTTCCTAACAAACAGTCCCTATGAAAGAATAAAAGTATGTTCAAAACATAAAAAGAATTTTCATGAACTTGAAAGAATTTTGCTGCACTAATATATAGTGGGAACCATAATATCCAGTGAAAAAATCAACAAAGGTTGAAAAAAACATGATGTTCTTTCTTTCAAAAAAATATTCTTTAATCATGTTGAAGGATTGAGATTTAATAATTACAAGTTTTGAAAGTGTTAAGTAGAATTATCAAATGTTTATGAAGCCGCAACTAAGGAGTCAAATAAACAAATTGATTAAGTTGTCATGCATGATTTCACCCGAGGCTAACAGAAGCACCCCCTTTGGAACTATCCAGCAATCTTTCAACAAAGTTCAATTATGCATTTCATTTGTTCAACATAAAATGGATGATTATCCAACGATAATTAGTTCACAGGGAATTGTGTACCCTTAGTACTGGGCTCAGGATTGTTTGACAGAAATTAAAAACAATTTAAATTCCCCGGATAAGATGAGACAATGCAAGGAAGACACTACCATATCTTTGGAAAGCAATAATCATTACTAGCAAATAAAAGGATGAACACAATGAAGTTAATGTACCATGAAATGAAAATGTATGCTTTTGTTACATTAATATCTCATTTGTTTCATTAAAAAACCAAACAAAATAAAATATTGCATAATTATTTTTAAAATTTTTGTAAGCTGGAGTCAAACAGGTTGGGATACTGAAATGGTGTTTGGTGAACCCTTGCTCAACACTAATGCTAAGCCCAGACTAGCATGATACAAAACCCTGTACTATATTTAATTTTCACCCAATATATATATATATATATATATATACAAACACTAAGACAACAAACACCACACACATAGAAACATAAAAGAAGGACACTTACATTGGATATTTACATTTCGACGGCACGGCCGTCGTCATCAGAATGCCGTTGTCGGGGAAGAGCGGAGAGGACATGTGCAAGAGAAGGGTGACGGGAGGAGAGGTAAGGGGCCAATGGGAAGCGGACAAGGTGGGGGAGGGGGAAATGGCAGGGGGCGGTAGAGTTGCCGCGGTAGGGGAAGAGCTGGAAGGTCCCGGTCGTGAAGCGGCCGGGCCTTTAGCGGGGGACTTGGTGACCGATTCGCTCAGAAGAGTGAAGCGGTTCTAGGCAGCTTTGGATAAAATCCTTATATATATATATACAAATGCATATATATACATACATATACACATATACATATATATATATATATATATATATATACATACACACACTCTTCTACATATATACAAGGAGGAGGAGAATTAAGGGGCCAATAGGAAGCGGACAAGGTGGGGGAGGCGAAATGTAGGCAGCATTGGATAAAATCAGTGGGCTTGGTTCAGCCCGGGGGGTTTAAAGGACTGGAGCACCCAGATATGTGCCTTCTCGCGAGTTCTCACCTCTATGTTACTAGCGGAATTGGGAAGGATTTCAATCACTGAAACGGAGAAGCAGTCATCAAAAGACTGGTTGTGGGAAGCAGTGTGAGTAGGGATGGGATAATTAAGGAAGTTGGGAGATTTGGTGGAATAGCGGTGGTTATTCATTCGGAGGGAAAGGGTGGTCGTGCATTCACCCACGTAAAAGGCAGGGCAGAAGTTACAGGAGAGGCGATATATATGGTTTTTAGAGGTGCAGGTGGCTATGGGTTGGGAGTTGGTAATAAGGGATGTGGAAGGTCTTAGGAGATGGCAGCATTTACAGCGTGGGCGGTTGCATGGTGCGGACAGGGGTGGGGAAGAGACAGGGGTGCTCGTAGGTGGTTTTATAGACTTAAAGATATCACGCAGGTTTGACGGGCGTTTAAATGAAACGGAGGGACAATGTGGGAATAAAGGTGATGTGGATTGACTATTGCTAATAATTGGGAAGAGTTCACGGATTATCTGTTTAATTTTGTGGGTTCCGGGGAAGAAAGTGGTGATAAGGTTAGGGCATTTTGGGCGGTTAGGTTTGGGGAGAGGAGTGTATTGGGTTGAAGGTTTGAGAATTTTCCTGTTGAGCAGTGTTTCAGGGTACCCACATTCTCTGAGAGAAACGTGTAACTGGTCAATGTATTTCCGTTTGGAGGGGGTGTTGTTGCAGAGACGGAGGCCGCGGACTGAGAGTGAGAAGGGGATGGAGCGTTTTGTGTGCGATGGGTGACAGCTATTGAAATGGAGATATTGTTGGGTGTTGGTCGGTTTAATGTGAACTGAGGTGTAAAACTTATTGTTCTGGAGATGAATGTCAATGTCTAGAAAGGTGAGATTTGAGTCTGATATAGAGGAAGTGAAAGAAACCGAGGAGGAGGAGTTGAGAGAGGAAATGAAGGATGACAAGTTTTCGCGTCCGTGGGACCAAAGGAGGAAAATATCATCAATATAACGGGCCCAGAAGAGTGGTTTAAGGGTTTGTTGCTGGAGAAATTTTTCTTCAAGTTTACCCATAAAGAGATTGGCGTATGCAGAAGCCATACGCGTGCCCATTGCAGTACCTTTTATTTGCAAATAAATTTTTTCATTGAATTGGAAGGCATTTTTGGTTAGGACGAGTTGGCTCAGTTCGAGAAGAAAATCTGTGGATGGAGTGTGTGGTGTCGGTCGTAGAGAGAGGTAATATTTCAGTGCTTCTAAGCCTTCTTTGTGGGGAATGGAGGTGTACAGAGATGTAACGTCTATTGTGGCCATGAGAATGGTCGTGCTGTGAGGAATTGGGATTGAGTGTAGACGTTCCAGGAAGTGGTACGAATCTTTGATGTAAGAAGGGAGTGAAGTGGCTATGGGTTGAAGGTGGTGGTCTATAAATGCGGAAATTCGCTCAGTGGGGGAGTTGATGCTAGAGACAATGGGGCGTCCGGGGTTATTGGTTTTGTGAATTTTGGGTAGCAAATAAAAATGTGGGGTCTTAGGATTAGGAGGAGAAAGAATGGATATATCTTTGCGAGATAGACCTTCTCCGGGACCAAAATTGGATAGAAAAGATAGAATATCCTTTTGGTATGAAGGATTAGGATCTTGGGGCAGGGGGGTGTAGCAAGAAAGGTCATTTAATTGTCGTAATGCCTCAGTGTCGTAGTCTTTCTTGTTTAGCACGACAACGGATGACCTTTTGTCCGCCGTTGTGATAATTATATTTTTGTTAGACGCTAAACGTCTGAGAGCTTGTCTCTCAGGGGGAGAAAGGTTATCTGGTGGCTTCAGGGAATCTATGAATTTTTTATCGGAAATCTTTGTTAGGAGGAGATTGATAAAGATTTCTATTGGATTGTTGGTTGGGAGTGGTTTGGGTTCGTTTTCTGAGGCTGGACGGAACCGAGTAAGTGCCGGATTAATGGTGGAAGCGTTCGAAGGGAAAGGCTGCGAATTCCAATGGGCATGCCAGCGGAGATTCCGGCAGAAGTTTAAAGTGTCGGTGACAATGTTAACGTGGTGGGTTGTAACCCCCCCGGGCTGAACCAAGCCCACTGATTTTATCCAATGCTGCCTACATTTCGCCTCCCCCACCTTGTCCGCTTCCTATTGGCCCCTTAATTCTCCTCCTCCTTGTATATATGTAGAAGAGTGTGTGTATGTATATATATATATATATATATATATATATATATATATATATATATATATATATATATATATATATATATATATATATATATATATATATATATATATGTATATGTGTATATGTATGTATACATATGCATTTGTATATATATATATATATATATATATAAGGATTTTATCCAAAGCTGCCTAGAACCGCTTCACTCTTCTGAGCGAATCGGTCACCAAGTCCCCCGCTAAAGGCCCGGCCGCTTCACGACCGGGACCTTCCAGCTCTCTTCCCCTACCGCGGCAACTCTACCGCCCCCTGCCATTTCCCCCTCCCCCACCTTGTCCGCTTCCCATTGGCCCCTTACCTCTCCTCCCGTCACCCTTCTCTTGCACATGTCCTCTCCGCTCTTCCCCGACAACGGCATTCTGATGACGACGGCCGTGCCGTCGAAACGTAAATATCCAATGTAAGTGTCCTTCTTTTATGTTTCTATGTGTGTGGTGTTTGTTGTCTTAGTGTTTGTGTGTTTGTGCGTCGCCGGAGAGCGTAATTTCCAAGAGTATATATATATATATATATATATATATATATATATATATATATATATATATATATATATATATATATATATATATATATATATATATATATATATATATATATATATATATATATATATATATATATATATATATATACATATATATATATATATATACACACACATACATGCAAATTTATTTATTTTTTCTTATTTGTTAATTTGGAGGATCCGTGGAAATTATGCATTGTCATAAAATATTTGCTCCCATAAAATGTCTTCAAAATTGTATAATTAAGTCTTTTTAGTGTCAAAAGAAAAAAAATTTATTTAAAAAATTAATTCTATGTATTTCTTCTATTTTAAATTATCTGTCCCACAGTATTGAGAATTGGCATTCATGATAACCATCACGTAACAGTTAATTTTATTTTAAGTTACACAAGTTCTTGAGTTTGATAATAAATTTTATGAAATATATGAAACAAATTAATTTTTATTTTCTTCTATATCCCATAAACAGAGCTGTTTGAAAACGCATGCAAAGATGGGTACACACATTATATATATATTATTACAGCCGCCGCCTATGGAACCGTATACCACTACATGGATCACGAGGAAAGAAGACGATGAGGGCTACACCATGGTCACAAATAAGCGGAAACCTCGGCCGAAACCGATTGTGGGGACGTCGAATTCTGACAGTTATTTAGTCGGGCTACCGAGAATTGTTCACATACACGCATGGCGTTTCAAAGAAGACACGACGATTGAAGCAGTAAAAAACTATATATCAAGTAAAATACCTGGCAAGCACTTAGAGATCGAGCAGCTGAAGGTATCTAGAGGCACCTACACCTCTTTTCGTGTATCCGTTGGGGAAGATCTAAAAGATGTAGTGGAAAGTCCCGGCTTTTGGCCGAAACATGTTTGTGTGAATAGATATTTTTTTCTGAAACCCCGCCTGACCTCCTCGAAGGGTTAGTTAAAATTAGGCAGCGTTTAACAATCGCACAAGTTAATATTCAGTGCCTCAGGAACAAAGTGAACCTGCTCGAAGTGGCCATCAACGAGTGCGAACCAGACATCCTGTGTATTACTGAGCATTGGTTAAAATATGACGAACTAATGGTTATCTCACTTTCAAATTACTCACTAGTGTCCTCATTCTGCCGCACCACACATAAAAATGGAGGTGTGGCCATATTCGTTCATAGTAGAATAAAGGGTAATATTAAATCAATTAACGTGCCTGAGATGGAAGAAAAAACTTTTGAATGTGCAGTGTGTTTCCATGAAACTCCAGTGGGACTGCTCGTGCTCATTTCCATCTATAGATCACCAACCGGGGACTTTCATGCATTTATTAAAAAACTTGACCAACTCTTTTGCACTCTATATGCAAACAACCGGATACTTGTGTTGAACGGCGACCTCAACTGCAATCTCCTAGTTGACTCCCCTCACAGATCTGAATTGCTGAATTTATTCAAAACCTATGGCATGGAATGTTTTAATAATAATCCCACTAGAGTCACTCCCACATCCGCCACCCTAATTGATTATGCTGTGACCAATGTCAACCAAGAAAAAGTAGCAACAACAGTTAGTGACCTAGGTATATCAGACCATAGTATGGTGAAAATAAGTATTGATATTAACCAACCAGTGGCGAGCTTAAATGATAAAACCTACCTAAGGCGGTCCTTTACCCACGGAAATATGCAGCATTTTTTGCTCCTTCTACAGTCCCAAAACTGGGACAGTGTCTATGACCTTAAGTCAGTAGACGAAGGTTTCAATTACTTTTATTCAATTTTCAGACACAATTTCGAATTGTGTTTCCCAGAAATACAGCAGAAAATATTCCATATAACAAAATGTAAGCCATGGCTAACTGACGAGATCCGTTACTACTCAACTATCCTTAAGAAACTTGCTATCTCCAGTAAAAGTTGTAACAATCATGAGCACCGGTTACTCTATAAGGAATTTCAAAAGTATCACCGTAAGCTGATTTCTACTACAAAAAGAACTTACAATGACAATAAGTTACTTAATTCCAATAATAAGTCCAAAACCACATGGGAAATAATTAATGAGTGTAGAGGTAAGAAAAATCCACAACTTGCTCTCCCCAAACTTTGTAATCCTGAAAATAACATTGCCATAAGCTATTCATCTCTAGCTAATAAATTTAACAAACATTATGTATCAGCTCCTTGCCCAATTACTTCTCATGCTAATGTGCTTTTTGCAAATGCACCATCATCAATGTTTGCTAAGCCTTGTTCTGAAACCAATCTAAAAACCATTGTCTCCTCACTCAGAAACAAATTCAGTACAGGCCCTGATGAAATTCCTGGTAAAGTTGTTCATCATTGTTTTGAAGCCATAAAAGCACCCCTTTTATTCTTAATTAATGAATCATTGACACAAGGGATTTTCCCATCCCAATTAAAAGAATCAAAAGTAGTGCCCATATATAAAAACCATGGCTGTGTAAACGATTTAGACAACTACAGACCAATAGCGGTCCAAAATACATTTGCTAAAATATTCGAAAAAGCCATGTTCATGCAAATAGCACCTTATCTTGAAAAAAACCTCCTACTTTCAAATTCTCAGCATGGATTTAGATCTGAAAGGTCTACCACAACCGCCATATGTCAGGCTATTGATATTATACTTAATTCATTAGATGCTAAACGCAAAACTCTTGGAATGTTTTTTGACTTGTCAAAAGCTTTTGACAATGTAAACCACGATAGACTACTAATTAAACTCAATAGAATAGGGATTAGAGGAACTCCTCTAAACTGGATGAAGTGCTACATTCACAATCGGACTCAGAAAGTAGTGTTATCAGTAGATGGGTCAAAATATTCATCCATAGCATACCGAGTCAACAAAGGCGTTCCACAAGGCTCAACCCTTGGGCCACTCCTTTTTCTGATATATATCAATGACCTACCTAGCTGCTTACAGAATTATGAAGGAATTACACCAGTGCTGTATGCTGATGACACTAATGTAATAATATCGACAGAAACTTACCCCAGCCTTGTGGAAAAATCACAGTCTGTCACACTTGCAATAAACAAGTGGTGTACAGACAACTTTCTAGATCTAAATGTAAATAAAAGTAAAATAGTATACTTTACACACAATAAAAATGCGACTGATGATCTGCTGGTAAAAATTAATGATCAATCAATTGAGAATGTGACGGAATGTAAATTTCTAGGCATTTCTCTGTCTGCTAATATTTCTTGGGATATGCATGTAAAAGCCCTTCAGCATAAGCTCAGTTCAACTTGCTATTTATTAAGACACTTGTATGAAACTACAAGTAAAAGTATACTATTGAATTTATACTACGGGGAAATTTATTCAAATATAACCTATAGTACAATATTATGGGGATCAGCTGCTATCTCTCAAACCATCTTTAAAATGCAAAAGAAAGCCATTAGAATAATTACCAGGAAACCTCACAATGCCCCATCAAGGCCTATTTTCCATGAATTAAAATTGCTACCACTCCCGTGCATATACATTATGTTCTTAATTTTGTATATTAGAAATAACATTGGAAACTATTCTCTTAACTCTACCTATCATCATCACTACACCAGAGGAAGGAACAACATCCATTATGGGAATGTTAGAACTAAAGCATTGAAATTAGGACCCAATGAAATGGGCATCAGATTATATAACAAACTACCCAAAAGTATAAAGGAAACTAAGGGAACTGCTGCATTCAGGCATAAATTAAAAAGATATCTACAACGCAATATGTTCTACTCGGTTGATGAATATCTCTGCAACATTCCTGACTAGAAGGTTTATACTCTTTGTTTATAGCAATTGTCATGGTCTGATTCATGTTGGTTATTCAATTATTGCCTTAATTAATATTTCATGTGCATGTAACAGCCAATGTTCATGGCGTTATGTCATATATTATGTAACTGTGAGCACCATTTCATTTCTTTGTATCTTAATTAGAGCCTGTGTCTTTGTTCCTTATTGACGTGCCTTATATCATGTACATACACCATCCACCCGGTATTTTGTATTGTGATCTCTGGGCAAATAAAAAGTAATAATAATAATAATAATATATGATTAAAAATGAATATCTTCTATCCCACCATTTATTTACATAGATTAGATTTAATTTGACTTTCACCAGGGCAAAGCTGGGTAAAACTACTTGTATAATGATAAAATTGACCTTACAGGAATCTTAAATCTGGTCTTTTTAACAAGGAGTGAAAGAACATGTTTTGTCATTATGCACTCTTTACCCTGCATTCCTACATAAAGAAAAAATAAGAAAATGTAGACCTGAATCGTGAAATTTGAAATAAATTTTATCATGTTAAATTTACTCATAACTTATGCCTAAGTGCAAGACTTACATTACTACTTCTTTCCTCTCCAGTTGGTTCATTTGCTGGATTTCCTTGTTCTGCCTCCTCAGCTGATAGATCAAGTAGTCGTTGATCTCCTCCATCTGCATTAGGTGGCATTGTAGGCATTTCATCCCGTATGGTTTCAAAATTCTGTTCTTGCCCTTCCTCCCTGACATGATCCACTGTTCCCTATTATGGCACATTTCAATTACTGAAAACTATTTTCTATCTGATATACAAACTAAAAATAGAAATTTTAACAAACAGCAAAAATTCGTAAACATTAACCAATTACAATTTTTAAAAATAATGAAAAATGTCAATGAAGCATTAGAAGTAATAAAAAGTTTTCAATTTTATGTTGCCATCCTTGTTTCATCCAATTATTGGAACTACAGTGGACTGTTTTCTTTCTGCCTGACAAATCCAGCCTCCATTCATCCTACAAGACCCTAGCCTTACTAAAAGTACCCAGTTTGAACCCAGGCTACATCTGGGCTTAAATGCAGGTCGACAATCAACACCTAAAGACTACTCTAATAGATGTTCAACTTACAATTGTACTCTTCTCTTCTTCTACAGTCTCTTCATTTGTTTCACCTGTCTGTTCTTCCTCCGCACTTCTTGGTTCAAGTGGTTCTTGGCCTTCTCTCTCTGAATCAGCTAACACTTTATACTCTTCATACTGTATAGTTTGAAGATATTCTTCCTCCTCCTTTCCCATGTCTTGGTCTAGTATTTCCTATTAGAACACATTTCAATTAACGCTAAATAATTTCCTGACTAATTCAAAGGGATATTAAAGTGCTCTGGTTTAATATAAACCAGCATTAAAATTTTTTGTGAACATTTTGATGAAAAATTCAGTAAAACTGAATGATATTTTTACAGTCAAAAAATATTTTTTAGAATTGAAGAGTGATGGCTGAAAATGAAAAGAGATTTAAGGAAGTTAATATGTGAACAGAAGTGTGCAGATTGATCAAATCCTTGTTGAACAATTACACAATTTAGAAATATTACGATGAAGGAAGAGTTCGGATCTAGTAGTTAGGATCAAAATCAATAGGATAGAGAAATGGGGAAATTACTACTTGCTGTAAGGGATACATGGATAGGGTTTAAGGTAGTAATGAAAGTAAATAGGAAACTCATAAAACCAGATACATGTGTTGATGATGAAGCATTAATTAAAAAGTCAGCAAAGAGATATCAATCATTGTGCACTGCATTACAGAACCAGGTTGAAGGCATTTACTTACTGAATTTTTGCATATCCATTGTCAATACAGGAAAGTATTACTATCCCTTCCTGCAGACCTTGTGCTTACATAAACCAACTTAATGTAAAAAACTTGCAGATTAATATACTATACTTACATTACCAATGCATTCCTCTTTTTCCACATTTTCGCTAGCTGAATCTCCTTGTGTAACTTCTTTGGTACTAGGTTCAAGTGGTTGCAGGGATTTCCTCTCTGAATCAGCAAGTGTGTTGTAAACTTCATCCTGTATGGCTTGAATATATGCTTCCTGCTCTTTTTCTCTGTCCTGATCCAGTAATTGCTTATAAACCTCAGGGAGCATGAAGTCATACACAATTTCAGTAACAAGTTCCTTGCACTCCCAAAGGTTTTTCCTGAAATAGATTGAAAAAGGAGCAACCATTAAAAGCAAATTGGGGCAATAATAATTATTAAATCAGAATAAGATTTTAACCAATTAAGAGTTAGTTTATGATGGTTCCAATACAATAATACACATTCTGGTGAACTTTTTAGCTTTTATACACATTATTCAGATGAATTTTTGATGGCTAACCAACTGCAACAATCAACCTGACGGTCAGTGTGATAAGTGATGGTTCAACCAGTATTAAGCCCGAGGATGTGTGAAATTCACACATCAGGGTAGTTGGACCAGTTCCTTTCCTTGCATTGGTAATGGTTTCCCAGTAAGATCACGCACCCAAAAAATCACACAGTTGGGGTGAAGCTAAGGGTTCCCACAGGTATCCCTAGGAATCAAACCTGGGTCCATTGGTTAGTATTTTGGTATTCTATCCAGTGAATTAATCTGTCCCCTTTTGGACAGACAATGACCAAAAACCTGTCTACATGTCATTTTCCCATTTGGCCAACATTCAAGTTCCTTTTTCACTAATACACATGGAATTTACCTTAAATATTTCCTCCTAAACTCCTTATATATTCAACCCTTTTTCAATCCATCCAAAATGCCCATTCTTTTCTTTCTTCTTTGCAGTTTACCCAATATCCTCTCTTCTATGACATACTTCAACATCCCACTACTACTTCACATCTACCTCTACTCACTTATCTGGCTTCTTCAATTTTGACCTACAGCTTTCTCCCTTCTCCAAGCATTTTATAAATAGCATCCATATTTTTGTCTTCCTCTTCATCTAATATTTCTGCTCTATTCTTCCACATACACAAATTCCAAAAGCTTACAATTTGCCTGTATTTGTATTATTTCCTCACAAGCCATGCATTTGAACCTCAGAAGGCAAAACCCCATATATCCCTTAGATTAATATTTTCTTTACTAATTTCCATGTATTCTCAGCCATGAGGTCCTTCTCTTGGTGAATGATTCTTTCACCAGCATAATTCTTCTTCTTGTATGCTTAACACTAAGTCCATGTCATCCAAACTACCACCCAATTACGTAAATTGTTTAACTTGGTCAATTCATGTTTTTCTACTTTGATGCTTGATAGTAAAGGAAATATTAAATAAGGAAATAAATGCACTATGGAATTTAATATTAACGTTTTGAAGCATGATATTGACATTAAAAAAATTATGATATGAATAAATCCCTTATGTTTGGCACCTCAACTATGTATCATAAAATGCTGCCAGAAAATTATGTTCAGAAAATGTAAGCCATATTCAATTGGTGTCATGATCTTTTGGAGCAAATCTATAGCATACACCGATGATCACATTTAATGTCTCGATATGGCCAATCTTTCCATTTTCACTACTTTTATAAACCATTAACATACATAATGTGGTCAACTCCTATTTTTTATTTATCTTCATTATGTGCATGGCCAGGTACTTATTGAATAAAACATTAACATCTACAAATGAAAACTGATGTATATTTTCTGCAATGGGTGCCTATGCAATGAAACATCTCTTAATTAATAATAAAATCTGAGCTGGTTTCCCATGGTTTATGAATATCATCATGGTCTTAAAATGCTTAGGAGGTGTCCATATTTGACTATTATTTAGGTTAATCATTTGTTTTTAAATAAATATTTACCTTTCTTCCATGTCCTTAGTTTTTTGGTCAATATTTCTTGCTAACTCTTTTATGTAATTTCTGGATTCTTGGGTTGAAACCCATTCCATTGCATTTAGGACAATATCCTCAAGATATATATCAACTGTTTCTTGATGAACTTTCACAACCTCAGGAAAGAAAGGAAAGTTAACAGGTTATCGTTCTAAAATAAATCCATACTCAAGAGAAGAATGTGATTTTTGAGAGTGTACACATGTTATATATGTGTTGGAAGTGTATCAATGAATGGGCTCAAGCAAAAAGAAATCAGCTGAAATAGCAATGATAGGAGAGGAAGAAATCTAAATTTAAATATGCTCCTTGTATTCATGTTTGTTGTACTAGACACTTCAACCGATGCTGAGAGATCATTTACACCCCGACACGCACCTTACCCAGATTTCCATCATTATTACTTATATCAAGGAAATATTTTAAATCCTAGGAAACTATATCATGTAAAAGAAGTGTATAAACACAATTTCTATCGTGCTTCCATGAGCACTTAAAAGGAGGGTCCTATGGAAGGAAGGAGTTCAACGCAAAAAGCATCAGGAATATACACATATCTATGAAATATTTTTAACTCTACCAAACACTGGGAATGGGGGTCACAAATTTATCTCCAATTTTGAATGAAGCAAAACACAATCCAATAAAAGCTGGTCAAAAATTAATACTTTAGCCACTCAACTTCATAAGTCTCTTGTTTTATAACAGAATATGCCAAAAGATTATCAAGAAAACATTCAATCATATATAAAAAATGTTTATTCAATAGACAAATGTATTAAAAACTTGTTAAGAGATCATTTTTTTCATGCTAACAAAGTTCAAAATTTATCTTTCACTCTGAATGGAATAGCGAACACACAGGATATTACTTTAAAAATAACAAAAGTTATTTCTTATAGTACCTGCTTGAAAACCTCATCGTTTTCACGCATTCTCCTCTCTTCCACTTGCCTGCGACCAGCTTCCTCTGCCTCTCTCTTGAGACGCTCCCTTTCAGCCAGGAGCAATAATGCATGGATGCACCTCTCATCTTTAAGTCGAACCAATTCTTTAGATAAGAAGTCCAACATGGAGCCTATTGTATCTCCAACAAGCATGGATAACATATTCTCATATGCTTCTTCCTAATTTAAAACAATGGATTTCCAGAAAATGCATATTAAATATGTCCGTATAGAGTCAAAAAGTTATAGTTTATAAGTTGCTGTATATGTATTTGTATGAACATACATACAGTGAGAAATAAAAATTCTATTTATATTCTTAATATCAAATTTATTGGCTCAAACTTTCCAGTTTTTTTCACTACCATCATAGGTCTATAACTAGGGCCTATATAGGTCCATATAACTAGGGCAATGCAATCAAACCTAAAATCAAAGTTCCAGAAAATCTGAATAATGTAAAATCTCACCCATTTACAAAGATAATTGGAATGATCTTCATTGTATTTTTTTCCCCAGGTTTTATTCATGACTAATACATTGTTGCGTATATTATGCAAACTAATTCTTTGAAATTATGTTTTGACTAATTAGCTGCTGATAGAAATTGCACAAATTTTATTCTTTTGCTTTACGGTCAGTTTAGTAGGTGATGGTAGAGCTCACCCATGTACCAAGCCCGACGGCATGTGAATATTCACACATCAGGGTGGGGGGGCCAGTTCCTTTCCCTGTGCCAATTATGGTTTCCCAGGAAGATCTGGTACCCAAACAATCAACTAGCTTGGGTGGAGCTGCAGGTGCCCAGAGTTCCTTGCCCGGGAATCGAACCTGGGACCCTCCGGTCAGTAGTCCAACACTCTACCCACTGGACCACCGCAACCCACGTTTTTATATATATTTCATATAAAAAATATAATACTTTTAATTTTTTCAGTTTCAGGTCTTTTCTATTTACTCCAGCAGTTGTAAAAACAAATTTTTGTTATTTATTGTACCCCTTTTTTCACGATCCTTTGAATTATGGTACTTATAAAACATGAAAACACCCTTTGGAAATATTTTCCCCCAAATTTTAATTTCACATGAGCCTTGACATTTTATTATTTTTTTCATTGGGTCTTTCAAAAGGAAAGTCAAGGTGACACTAAAGTTGATTTGCTAAAGAAGTCAAGAATTCAAAACAGATTCTTGAAAGCAATTAAAAAATTAACCATTGAGTAAACATCTGTTCTATTTCATCCATGCCCAAAGGATATTGAATGCAATGCCAAAGAACTCACAACAAATGTACCTATTTGAGGTGATTAAAATTTAGCTGACACAAGATCTCTTCAATTTTCAAATTATTGACTACTAAATGTCACCTAGTGCTTTGCTGAGATTAATTGAAACCTTAATTTAAAAGATGGAGATTCAACTAATAATGAGAAAATTAATAATATTTCTAAATTGGTAAATTCTCACAAAGATTTCATGGAAGATACTGTACTAAGAAAATAATTGAGGTTTAATAATGTTAATTACTAACACATATTGGAAAACTAAAGAATATGATAATTAGCAAATAATAATGTATCTATTCCAATAAGCGCCCTTCTGTTTTGGATTTCATCTGAGTCCATATAAAGCTTTTGACAACAGTTTCATTAGTGTTCCAACTGGCTTCTTCAGGGAACTAATCAAAATAATTAATTCAACAAGACCATTTCACAAATGCCTTCACAAAAACATCAATCCTAATGCCAGAGAGACTGTAGCACTAGGGAAATTTACTTACTTTCCTTTTCTCCTCAAGTTCTTCTTGGTATTCAAGCAATGTCTTGGTTTTTTCTTTGATGCATTCATTTTGTTCTTTATTCAGCACAGAGTGAGTAGTGCTTAGCTCATCAATCATATCTTTAGATCTCTCCTTGCCTTTAAACATCTAATAAAAGAATTATTCAATAACCTCAAAAATATAAGTTATTGGCTACAATGCTGACTGCAGCAACTAAATACATTTGCAATATCATACAAGTGCTGTAAAATGTACACATGATTCGTGGTAACTTTAAAAGTTTTCATAGTAACAGTAAACTGAATCTTACCATAAATCCTTAACTACAGTAAACCTGGCTCCGTTGTTGTACAACATCATCAGGTACAGTTTATGAAGTTTACTGACTTTCTATTGTTACATAATCAGAAAATATGGAGGGAGTTCTGTGAAGATTGTTTACAGTAGAGGCTGTGGGAGTAATGGGTGATGTGGAAACAATTTGAAAGAAGCAAAAGTGAGGGGAAAAAGAGGAGCTTTCCAATGTTTCATCTTAATTTAGGGCCGACATTAGAGGACTCCGTCAGAATTATAATAAGATTCAGGGCATTGGAAATAGAGGTGAAGATAATTAGGAATGTAGCTGAGAACTCCTCTATAGTTTTTAACAAAATTCTGTGTTCACATCACTTAACTTTCCTTGATATTTGCAAGTGCTGAAATTAGTAAGTGCTATCCAACTTTTCTGTTGGCCTTTTGCTATATTACGAATTAAAGTGGTAACAGTTGATGTACTTTGTTTTTCTAAGAAAAGTGTTGGTAAGATTTAACTCCCAATGCCCTTTACCTGTGTTACCAAAGCAGCAGAAAATTTTGTAGTTTTCGCTCCTTCTGATAAAGTAAAATATTTGTCAGTGTTTCTTGTGGTATTTCTTTTTACACCTTTTGTAATTACCCTGTGGACTATGATTCTGATGTGGAGATCACTAGTAATTGAAAGTGAAGAGTGTCAACACCTTGAACTATGGCCCCAACCTTGACTCCTGATCAGGACAAACTATGGAGAAGCCCCTTCCTTCACCCCAGTAACACTCCCTTTAAACCATTCTCTGATAAGCCATTAGTTCCAGGACCCATAACACCTCTAGCCTATTCTTTATTATCCTAATACATATCAAAGAACCTATTCCCTCTTCTGTAACCCAGTGACTATATAACATCTATAAACTTCTAGATCTCTACCCATTGATATTGACTGTGACCAAACTTGCGTTGAAATATATTATGTCACAAGGCCATCACTAATTTTATTATGAAGAATTTCCACCTAGTAATGTATGATACCAGAGTAATAATAATAAATGACAAAAGGAGTCAATTGCCCCTCCAATCATGGAAGTGCAACCCCACATATATTGCTGAGAACCACTGACTCTCAATATTAATTATGGGGTGAGTAATGTCTTGGCTAAGTCAGAATGAAAAGAATGACTAAATTGTCTCTTTTATCTTGCTGTTTTATGCAATGCACAAAGTACTCCAAGTGAGAAAAATCAGGAACGAGAAACCATCACTATGTATTTGAAATTTTCTCTCCAACCCTTCCTATCCTTCAGACCTCATCCTGCCCACAAATATTATTTGATACAACTCTTCCATTTACATCTAGTCACTACACTAAATGTCTACTCATTTTAAATTTAATGCTGAACTAGAGCTTTTGCTAAGAAGTTTGTGCACAGATCATACATCAATCACAAAAATTAATTCTAATACTATCGTAAAGTCTCCATTCGTACTCCAGGGAAACTGCTTTTTGTGTCCCTGCAAATTTTAACCCTTCCCTCCATTTACATTCTCACTTATGCCTTGTTTGGTAAAAGGAATCCTCATCTTTTCCCAGTCAATTCTGATTTTCATACCCACTATACTCATTTCAAAAACAATATCCATAGTTTTCACTACTCTTCCAACCTGTGTCAGAAAGGTCCATATTATTCAATAACCACAATCTTCAAGAAGATTCCACAAGATATTCGCTTTATCCATTCTATTAAATTATTTAAAAGCAAGCTAAAAAAATTATTATTAAGAAAAGGCTATTACAGTGTACAAGATTTCCTTAACGACTTTGTTTAATTTTGTATGTTTTCTATGTTGTCCTAAAGTGTTGTTTTTTACATTTATTGTATGTCTTATGTAAAACATGTATCTTGACGAAACCCCATGGATTTTCTGTATCCTAATGGGTTAATAAACATTATTATTATTATCCTTAATGAATGGGTATTGAAAAATGATAAAATTGATCTTTCAGGCATCTTAAATGAAGTCAAATAAAAATGTGCTCCCAAACATTTTTGTGAGTATTAACTTTTTATCCTTTAGTAGTATGGAATAATGAAATTCACCCAACTAACACACCACCCAAGGACCGGAATATAAATCAAATTTTGGATAATTACAAATGCCTTATGCCTTACCCAATCATGCATGTAATTTAGTATCAAATATTATGAGCCAAAAAAACTACCAGCATCTGGATGGCCCTCCCACGAATCATTTTTTGCATAAACACTGCAGCTTGATACAATTTTTCTTCACTTTCAGGCATTCCTTCCATCTTTGGGGTTACAGGTCTCGGGGACGGTTTGGGCACTGGCACCATCAGTTTTGGTAATGACTTCGCTTCTGTGTCATCCAATTCACTCAGACCTGTATCATGAAAAATCACACCACCTTAAGTACTTAATTTTTTTTAATGTAAAGTTTTTTTAATGATCCTGGTCTGACTCATTTCACATGTATCATTTAAGTCATACATCCAACAAAACAGACATGTTTTCTCAGTAATCTCAACATAACTGTTATTCAATATTATTTCAGGAATTAGCCACGTGTTTGGAGGATGAAGCAAATAATATGAATTCGAGAAGTGAGGAAGTAAATTAATCAGATAAAGTAAGTGAAAATGAATGGCTGCCTAATTTTAAAATTTCATGGGAAAAGTACGGCCCTCCAGATATTTTCAATATGGACAAAACAATTTTTTAACAATCTCTTTCCAAGCCATTATTTGAGCACAAGGGTAGGAAAATGCCATGCAGACAGCCATAACATTCAAAAATTAAGACTATATAGCTTAGCTACAATTTGTATGAGGTTGAAAAGGATGAGTGTTTGGAAAATTTAAGATTCCTTAGTGTATTTTCAGCATATTGATGTTTCAAAATTGCATTTCAATAACATACACCACAAGAAGGCGTAATATCAGAGCTATAATCCCTATTAACCAGAGATATGAGCTGCGATACGTGTAGTGCAACAGATGTTCTAAGTTGAAGTATCTCAAATCTGAATGAATCTGTTTTGCCATCAATCAAAGGCCAGCAATCTCACTAATGCCTGCCTTACTTACCACATTGTCACTGTTTAACTTGAGAAAACTACAATACATAAATACCTTTAAAATATTTTTGAAGCAAAATAAGTTGCTCATCAGACCACCTGGTGCTGCGAGTACACAACTCATCACCTACAGTTTTTACTTTGGACGGGACTAACTCTGGAGTTTTCATCCACCTGTAAACATATAACATGAACTGAAAGTTTGTATACTTCATAAATATAGCTTTAGATTGATGTAAACTGCTTTGTATATTCACATAAAATGATTTATTACACAATAAGGTATCAATAAATTCATTTTCCAGTAAATATGAATATGCAAATTGAAAGCTAGATTTGGCATAAATAATTTTATGATGAAATACAAAGTGGTTTTACCTCAATATGAACTTTTTCCATAAAGTAACATCTGAAACTAAATAGTTTTAGATTAGCAATTTGGAGCTTTCAGATGTTAGTTACATTTTTCATAAGCACACTTTAGCAAAAATTGGAAAAAGTGATTTCATTGAGTGTGGAATGGGATAATGAAAGCATGTGAAGGTATATTTAAAATACATATTCGACTTCTGATGAATATGATAGACGTACTTTGGGGTAACTATTGGAAAGGGAGGAAGATAATATGCATTCCAGAATAATGTAACACATAGAGTAGCACTTTTATCATTACCCAGAATGTTTTATAAAATAGTGCTATTTTAGCACAGAAATTTAATAAAGTAGCAACTTCAAGAGAATAAAAAAATTGATTTTAAATGGAAAATTAAAATATATCAGGGTACATTTTAAAAAATGCTAACTAATTTTCTTACTCTTGGGAAAGAAATGTGCCCTTCTATACATACAATATAAATTGGATTACCAATCTAAATACAGAAATGTGCATTGTACTATTACTTGTATAAGAAGGTGCTGAAAAAATATGAGCCAAACTCAATTGTTCCTACTTTAAACCAAAAAGTCTCCTCTTGGGATGAAATAAAGAAGTTGTAACCAGCACAAAATAATTAGAATATCAAGCATAAATTTAAAGAATGAAATCCAATAAGTATATTTTACTGAAGTAAGCTCACTTGGCTGTTTGCTCCAAAATTCCTAGACCCTTGTAATCATGGAGGAACTTAGAACGCAAACTAAGAGGCACTTCATGTCGACGCCTAGGATCAACACCATGTCGCATCAGAGGTCCATATAACTCAGATGAATAATCAGCCTGCTCCGTAATTGGGTCAGGGCGCTTATACTTCATTGATATTCCTTTCTGTTCATTAGTCAATTTACGGAGCTCTAGGAAAATGATAAAACAGCAGCAATTGAGTAGTATTAAATGGATAGAATTTTCCAGAAGAGTTTGAGTGGGGAAAAAGAGAATACCCCTTATACAAATTCTTTATTTAGGAAAACCATCTGGAAGATGATGTCCAACAGTGAGTGCAATTTTGGCTCGGCCAAAAATTATACCCACATAATTCCAATGGAAAAATTAGCAGGATTCAAGCAACACCCTGAGGGATAAAAATTTTGATAAGTACTTTGAAACTTAATTTTTATAAAATGAAACTACTTTTTTGCATAAACATAGTGCCTGTCAAGTAATGTGGTTTAACCTAAACCTCTTTTTAGTTTTAATTCATTGATGGAAGAGATAATACAAACTTTTTATCAAGAACACAAATTGAAAATATGTAATTAATTGATTCAACTTTCAGATTAGTCATTCACTTGAATAATTAAATTTTGATATAGCAGGATATTCTCATGTATTTATTTATTTATTGGAATAAGATTAGAGCAACAATCAGAGGTAAAGAAATAAATCTAATATAGGAAATTCTTTTACAGATTGTTATCCCTCTTAGTGACAACGAATTACAGATGGAAGTAAAAGTTTTAGCACAAAAATACGTAATATTCATAAAATGAGATTTTGTGATAAAAAATATACATCGATAATACAATAGTACAATACAACAAATAATACAATACAAAAGTACATTGTTCTACTCTTGAAAAGTGAAGGGATTAGTATAGATGCATAAAACACCCCTATACATGCATAAAATACCCTATATACCTAATATGACTGAAAGGAACTTCTGAAAACCATGCAAAGGAGAATAAATGGTTTGAAAAAGTCCTTAAAAGGAAAATGGAATGAATATTAACAGACCCATTAGTGAAATAAAGAGAAATGCCTTCCACCATTCTAGTGAACTTTGTCAAGAAACTATACTGCTTGGTCCATCTAATGATCCAGGTCAATTTTCCATCAGTAGCCAATAATTAGATGGTGAGGGAAAGTCGACAGCATCTTAAAAAATTGGCTCTTAGACAAGACAGAAAGGTCCCACCAAAATCTCAAATTCCTTGATCATTTTGGGATTGGTGACAAGATTGACAACCCAATGAAGGCAATTCTAAATATTAACCTTGCATTTGTGATATAAAAGACTATTAAAGGCAACGGTTGGGCCTCTTTGGATTATGACATTACAAAGTCAGCGCATATAACTGAAAGTAAATAGTAAGAGGCCAGAAGGTGAACTCAGGAGAAGATGGGAAAACTCTCAAATGTAGAAAGCATACTTAGTGTAGGAATTGGAAAACCACAGTGACTAACATTGTATTATGAAGGAAAAAAATGGAAAAGGTCAAAGATGCAACTTGGGTGGTAGAGTATTCAGAAGCTTATCTCTAAAAGCTCAAAATCAAAGGAAAAGCCCTTTCATTTTTTTATACAGTCTTCAAATGTCAACAAAGCTATTCCATTCCCTATGATATGCCTTCATGTCTTGGGATGCGATTAATATTGCCATATATTCCATTTATAACGGTTATTCGGGGAAGTGTGCATTAACTTGTCCTTTTGAAGAAAAAGGCCCAGATTGATGGTCAAGTATGATTGCATTCATACCAAATTTTAAGCCATAATAACATGATATTCAATGTCCTTTCCACAGAATCCATGAAGTTTACCAAATTTCAAGCTTAAATCAAAGCAAAGAAGAGCCTCACCTCTTCGGTGAGTTTCTCTGATTTTCATCACTTTTCTCCAATTCTCTTCAAGTTTATTTTCATATTTTCTTTTGATGATTTCTTGCAGCCGATCAGATAAATCTTCACCTCGTTTATGCATCATTTTTTCAGCTAATACCATTCGAAGATCATGAACCCCTTGTATTTCCTAAATGGAAAAGGTCAAGGAAGAATGATTACCCGAATTTTTATTTCAAATTAATCCAATTTGAACAACGAGAGTATGGAAGTGTATGATGGAATTTCAGCAGCAATAACGCAACAAGTAGAGGAGAAGGTGATATAAAAATTTTTTTTGTGAATTTCCGGGCGCAGGTAGTTTTTGGTGAAAATTCAAAGAAAATTTCGATATAGTACAGAAAACTGGAGGGTTCTGAATGCCTGAAAATTAATCAGAAATTAAAACAAGAATAACTGAAGATAAATTGCATAATAAATTCAAATGCCATTACGCATTAACAAGAGGCCAAATTTCTGTCATCCCATGCACCTTTTAATAAGTCAAGGGAAGGCACAGTAGAGGCAGATTGAGAAGGTGGAATTCAATGATACAATGAAGTAACAAGTATATTAAATCTCTTCAGTTTGCAGGTGATCAAGCCTTGAGGCTCCATTAGGAGTAAACCTTTGGATATTTGGCATGAGTGAAGCTGAGATTCTTAAGCACTGTATAGTTAATTTTAATGCAACAGTTTACAGAATATTTATGTCATTAATGATGCAAAAGTAAATGTAAATAATCTCTTAACAAGATCCAATGAACATAATTATGAAAGCAAAACAGATACGAGTTAAATACCTGATATGCATTCTCATTTGGCTAACACCCAAGGCTATGTGAAATGCATGGGTATCATATCATTCAATAAACTACCAGTTTCTGCAAATAGTACCATTATAACATTCAAAACCTGACTTTATTATTGGTTAGCAACCAAGCCTTTTTACACAGACAATTACATTCTCATCCCTGACATTAGTGACTCAGAATTCAATAAAAACGTGACAAAATATGTATGTGTGTGCAGGTACCCTCTTTTGTGCTTTTAATATTTTTGACCATATCTTTTGTGAGATGTAACCATCTCATAATAAATAAAGTTAATGATTATTGTCAACTGATGCTTAGACATCATGAAAATTTCTACTGATGAGACATTTATTTAATCTGCAAGCATGTAGTATTGATGTTAATGTTATGTAAACGTAAGAATGGCATTAGTATTTTAAAAACAGAGAAAAAGAAAATTTAGAAGGAAAAATCATTTTTTTAGCAATAATTGTTCATGCGTGCAAAATGTTGCGGTTGTGATCATTATCCTAAGTCTGGAAAAATAATCTCAAATTTTCATATTTTTAAATTAACAGTTTACTGAGTTTTAAATACCTGAATTATAATTTCTACCGTTTTTAATGGCACCAACATACACCACAACAACCATCCATTAAAGCACATTGGGAAGTGAGATTGAATGTTGAACTGTCTGACATCAACAAGTACAAATATTGGGTGATGACGTTGAAATGATGGCAACAGTGCATGATATTTGCATATATAACTGTTAATTTTGTATGCATCACAAATTTGTGATTTTTTAAAATAAAAGTATCTAATACTCAAAGAATGGTTTGCCTATGAATAGAGAATGTCCACATAACAATTATTTAATAGGAAGCAAAGAGATTAGAAGTGAATAAGTTAAAAAATTCCAGTCAATGAAAATAGAATAACCTTGAATTTAGAGAGGTGAATAAACTTTTGGCGTGTGAAGAGAGAAACTGTTAAAATGTAGCAAATTGCAAATCTATAATAAAATTAGTTAATTTTTTTATTTTAAACGTGAAAGTGTAAAATGTATAAATTGGTTTAGAAATGTTGCAGGAAGCACAGGGATTTGCTAATTGCATTCTATATGCTGATGGCTAAAATTTTCTGGAAAAAAGTGTATTTAACCTGAAGAGGTTCAGGGAAAATTAGCAGATGTAAAAATAAACAAAGCTAATAGCTGGTTTTCAGTCAACAAACTGTTTTTGAAAGAGCACAATATCTTAATTGTGGCCTTAGGAATAGCTAAATATTACAGACTCTGTCATGTAACTACAGTTCATTGTAAACTGTAAACTGGAAACCTGTAACTGTCACTTAACAGCTTTATTTAAAATGTATGTGAAGTGTTTAAAGTAAATCCAAGATGTTATTCTTGGCAATTGCTTGAAGGTGGCCTACTTTGTAACTTTGTACAAAAATCCATCATATATGCACCCTAAGGTTCTGGGGTCTTGTGGTAGAAACTCCATCTGTTCTCCTCATGCAAATATTATCTTCACAAACACTGCCACACACTCTTAGTATGGTTCATTGGAATAGGCAAGGAGTTATACCTGCCTTCCCCATACACTCAACCTGAAAAGTTTTACCCCATTCATATCACTTGGAATCTTTTCAAACTTTGGCTTTCTAAGTGTACTAATTTCAGGGGAGAGAGGGATGATATGACTTCAGTCAGGGTGGCCTGGATAACAATGTCTCTTTCACCTCAATAATGCTTTCACTGAAAGGTTTCCAAAGTAATTAATTTCATGTAATTGAACTCAACACCAAGTGGATACAAACAAAACTGTTCACCTGTTTAATTATCTATGTTTGTGCGAGCACAATTTTTGAAAAACCAACAAACAACACAGATCTTAGTGAGAGACGAAATAAATCAGAAGAAAGAAAGGATTGAATGGGTATTGAGGAAATTCATTGCAAGCATGGAACTCCAAAAAAATGTGGCTCTCTTGAGAAATATATTACCTTTTCTCGATGTAGCCACTCTTCTTGGTGGATATACTCCAGAATCGCTGGGCGCTTACTCTCAGGAATGTTATCTGGATCCAGTAAGAAGGCTTTTACTTCCTTGTGATTTATTTCCCATTCAATATTTTCAATTTCTTGCAGTCCAGGAGGAAGTCCTTGCCCTTCATAGAGATTATCATAGCAATTGTATATTCTTATAACAGCAAAACACTCTTTTATTAAATGTTCATAAACAAGAGTGAAAATGTTTTCCATGTCACTGAACTATAATAAAAATGGAGCATGAACACTTTGGGGGAATGAGAGATAAAAATTTTATACATATATCACTTAGAGAACAGAGTAAAACACAATAATATAAATAAAAACCCATAAAAGGACACACTTAAAAAAGTTTAAGCTTTTGACCTTCTCTTAGGTCTTCTTCGGGAGAGACTGGAAGGTTTTTGGCGAAGGGAAAGTGAGGGCACGGGTGGGGTAAGTGCAGGTTGTGCTGCGAAGGGAAGAGGAAAATGGTAAGGTTCTAGCGATGATGACCACAATTTAGTTGTTATGAAGTGTAGTGTCAATTTCAAAAAGATGTGCTGAGTAATATCGTAGAAAAATGGGAATGTATCAAGAAAGGCATATTGAAAGCCGCAAAAGAAACTAAAGTAACTGTTAATGGGAAAAGGACAATGAAACCATAGATCACAGATGAGATAGATAAGAGAAAAAAATGGAAGAATGTAAACACAGAGTTAGGCAAAATGAAGTACAAAGAATTAAATAATAAATTGAGACGGGCCAGAAATAAAGCAAAAGAAGCATGATGGAAGACCCAGTACAAGGAATGTTTGCAGAGGAGGGGTGAAATTGGTGCGCTATACAGCAAGGTTAAATCACTATCAGGAAGAAAGAAAAGTAGATCTGTGCTAACAGTTAGAGATAAATTGGGTAAGATAATAATTGACACAGAAAATATCCAAGAGAGATGGACGGAATATATAGAAGAGCTCTATGGTAAAGAACTCAGGCCAAGAAGTTTAGACATTTAAAGGAGCATAAGGGAAGATAGCTTAGGCCTAGGCATACTCGACAGTGAGATAGAAAGGGCACCAAGGGAGATGAGATCAAATAAGGCTGTGAAGGTAGACAACATTCCTACGAAACTACTAAAATATTTAGGAAAATGTGGGAGGAAAGAGTCTATATGGACTGATTTGTAGTATCCATGAGGAAGGAATCTGGCCAGAAGATTTCGTGAGATTAGTGTAGATCATATTCCAAAAAAGGTAAAGGCCTTATCATGTGAGGACTACAGAACAATAATTTTGATTTCCCATGCAGCTAAAGTTATCCTCAGGATCATCAACAAAAGGATGGAGAGTAGGGCAAATGATTATTTAGGGGATGATAAGTTTGGGTTTAGGAAGGGGAGAGGTACACGTGATGCCATTGCAGTAATGAGATCACTAATCGAGAGGAATATAGAATACAATCAGGACGTATTTGCCTGTTTGGTAGATTTTGAAAAAGAGTTTGATAGAGTGTATTGGGAAAAAGAAATGAGTATATTGAAGAAAATAGGAATAGATTGGAGGGACAGGAGGCTAATCCACAACCTGTACATGTCTCAGACTGCTCAGGCGAGAGTAGGGAGCAGAGAGCCCAGATGGGTAGTATTAGGAAGAGGTGTAAGGTAGGGCTGCCCATTGCCACCAGTGCTGTTCAATGCGTATGTGGAGGAAATGATTAAAGAGGTATGGAAAGAACTGAAAGTAGGACTGAAATTTGGAGGGGAATTCATAAAATAAGTTAGGTTTGCCGATAACCAAGCTTTAGTTTGTCAGTCAGCCAAGGGGTTGCAAGATTTGTTGAGTGAATTGGGAATTCAGTGCAACAGATATGGAATGGGAATCATTATTAATAACACAAAGGTTACGCAATTTTCCAGAAAGGAAAATGCTAAGCTAAACATTACAGTAGCAGGGCAAAAATTAGAGCAGATAGAACATCTTACGTATTTCAGAAGTGTTTTGGACCAACTTAGGAACATAAGGAAAAGAATTGCACTAGGAAAAGAGGCTTTTACAAGGAGGAGGGAGTTGATAACAGGGACGTTGAGTAAGAATGGTAAGAAAAGACTTGTTAAAACTTTGATATGGAACGCAGTTAGGTACGGAGTGGAAACATGGTCATTGAAGCAGGAGGATAGAAGTAGATTTGATACTTTTGAAATGTGGATGTGGAGAAGAATGGAGAAGGTGAAATGGACTGAAAGGAAAACAAATTAAGTACTAGGTATGGTGGGCAAGGAGAGAGATTTGTTGGGAGAAATCCTAGGTAGGCAGGAAAAATGGATGAAGGGTATATTGGTCAGCAGTGGGATGTTGAAGACTGTAATAGAGGGGAGAATGGTAGTCAAACCAGGAAAGGGCAGGAATAGAATAGGGATGTTGGACGGGATGAAGGGAGGAAGGAATTACACAGAGATGATGAGGGACCTGATGCAGAGTAGGTTGTTGGATTGTTTTGTCAGGGGTAACAAAATATTTATTAGGTAGTTGTGTCCATACAAAACCTACTTTAAAGCAGGGGCAATGAGCATGAACATATGGCTATTATCCTACCCATTGGTGTATACTCTTACCCCATTTGAGATTCTTCAGAGACAGAATCATTGGAGATTCCTCATAATAATTTCCAATCACAACATCAGGTGAATACGGAAGTGTCTGAGTCTCTGATTCTCTATAGTCAGTTTGAACACCAAAGGTACGACTCTTAGGAGTACTTCTCAGTTCAATCTTCTCAGATTTTATATCATCTGTTTTCTCAGTTTCAATTTCTTTTTGATCCTCTTGATGCACAGCCATGACAGTTAAAGCTGACACATTTGGTCTTATAAAATGAAAAATGTTGGTAACTTGAATTATACATGAATGGATCAAATAGAGCAAGTCAAATGAATAAAGATAATACAAAATTCATATACGAGTCATTCGTATGATGCTTTTCTGTAACATACATGTACAAATACCTTTTTGCCTCATTTCTACAATAAAATGAATTCAAATAGTTACTGAAGAAACCAGAGAACACAGAAAGAGCGAAGAAATGAATAAATGGACAAAAAATTAGTAGCCTAACAGGAAGAAGTTTAACAAAGAGAATCAGAGAAATACTCTTAGGTGAGACAAGGTAATTCATAATAACAGGAATGCCAAGTAAGGAAAGGTTTTATTGATAGACAGAGGAAGGCTGGCTACCAGAATAGGTCAGGGAAATTATTTGAGAATGACTCATTGCTAAACTATACATGCACGTTCCAGGTTTTTCAGCCCTTAATACCATGTTCTACCAGGTCTACTATGCCTTTTGTGCTGCTGCTATCTCTTCTGCTTTGCAAGGACTTCATTGAATGGCAACTGCAGAAGTCTTGTCTCTACCACTGCCATGCAGAAGATACAGCCAGCTAGTTTCCCATTGACTTCCTTAATAGTGTATTTAATGTGAAACAATCACTCAATGACCTCCCCAATGGGGTAAGATGCTTTTGCAGCTGGCTCACTGAGGAGCAGACACTGTGTCGACTGCCTTTTGTCCGACTCCTACCCTTTGACCAATCTGACATGGAGGACCCCACCAAGAACAAATATCAGTGCTCTCATCAATCAGCTAGGAGCTATTAGAATGCAAAATATCTTCTACCACGTGAAGGTTCATGTGGAGGGGCTAGAGACATATAAAATTAAAATACTTGATGCTAATGAAATGTATACATTTTTCCACAGTTTCAGGTATGTATGTGTAGTCCGTGACACAGTGGTGCCACTATTTAGCGCGACCACATGCAGCACAATTAGGTAACTCTCCAAGACTTGAATAAATTAAGAAAATCTCATTTTTTGAAATTCCCTCATGCAGTCATTCAATAGCACTGTTCGCACCTTCCACCTGGAAAGTTTGATAGAATGAAACATTGACCAAGGAAGTAGGATCAAAGAACTCTTCCACCATGAAGGAGTGTTGATGGAAGAGCAAATGAGGTTACTGGCACAAATCTTCAGCATATACCTTGAGAGTAATTAACAGGGAAGAGTGGATAGTGCGATAGTGTGCAATGTCATAAAGTGATCATATTACTCTTCTACAAGGTGTGTCTTATGAAGATAAGTCATTTTGTTTCCTCCTCTACTCAAAGGAAAAAATCTAAAAATACAGTGTATTAGGTTTTCTTTTTTACTTTTTTGAAAATAGGCTATACACTTTGAAAATTCCTTCTGAAAAGAATTGTAGAACATCATTTCTCCAGTTAATTCCCTTCTCATCTCTTCTTACAACCCTAATCCACATTAGTTTTTCCTTTCATTCCATTGTCCCCTGTCTCAATGAATTTTCACCCTAAGTTTTGTACAGCTCGAGTCTTGATCTACGTGTGCACCTATTTATTCTTCCTCTTGTCCCCCCACATGCTTTCATTGTAAAGAAAATTTTAACAGTGAACAAGTTTGAAAATTAAACCAAAGTAAAACCTAATAAGACATTCACTACTAGTATGGACCACTTTATAGAGGCAGGTCGATGATATCCCAAATAAATATCATTAGGTATAGTTGAAATTGGAAATGAAGAAGCAACGAATAATTATAAAATTGACTATCTAATACTATTCATCTTCACTCATGAGAGTTTTCAACTTAAATGCATTATTGTGGTCATGAAGCTAATTATAAATACAAAATTGAAATTTTCTACCTGCAATAAAAAAGATGACGATGAGCCCCACTGATATCTACTGCAGAAGCTGAAGAGGTTTCTTCCAAGCCCTTCCATGATCTATCCACACAAGGCGGCACCCTATCAAGGCACTTCACTTTAATACATGCAGGAGGGTAATTCTTTGAATCGCTGAACATGGTCGAAAATTTGGGGCATATTTGCTGAAAAATAAACAAAAATGACTTATTCCAAGGGAAGTACTAAAATAACACAACAATTCTGAATAGAGCCGTTCTTGTGTAATACTTTTTAAGTAAATGCAGATATAATTATTATAGAATACCCTGACTGAATGAATTATTCGACGAAGATAAACATATATTATTATGTAGAACGTTATTTTAACTCCAATAAAAAGCACATGCCAATCCATATATAAAACATTTTCAACAAATAAGTTTTATTTTTCGATCCATTCGAATGTATAATGTGAGGGCTTGAAAAAAACACGAAAAGAACTAGCCTAACAATATCAGTAAGTAGATCACATACCTAGCCGCTCTCAATTACAATTGCTTCCAAAAATGTTACCATTGTACACTCTGAATATACAGACAGTAAAATTCCAACTCAATCAGTCAAAATCTGACATTCAAATCGCGATTAATCCATCTGTTAAATGAACACGTAAAACGCGAGTTTGAATTCAGTAAAACAATTGACATAACAGTAGCAAAAATAGCGAGGGGAATTCTAAGGCACTTCAGAGTACTAAAAATTCAAGAATACATCGCATTTTAATGAAGAATTGTTTTACACATGAAACAGAACATGCGTTGTTAGCAATTTCGAAAGGAAATAGGAGAATTGTAAAACTGTCTTTTGTAGAAAGAATTATTTCAGTGAAATATTATGGGCTATCGTTTTTACCATATCTCATAATACTAACTCTCTCTCTCGATTAGACATAAAACCTCTCTGAATTGATATAACACGAATTATTTGATGTGTTCCGTGATTACATGCATTCAACTCTGGCAACCAAGTATTTTTATTCCCACATCTTTTATTAACTGTATATGCACCCTTAAGATTGAACAGTATAGCGTAAACACCTTTTTCTTGGTGTCTGACAACTGGAGATTTTAAATTCGGCAAGCCGAGTGTACCGATTTAGGTTTTGAAAAGACAAGGGTAATGTGTGCAGCAGGTCAAATTTAGTGGACATATTTTATTGCACTTTAAGGTCAATTTGGTATTGCAATTGATGGTGGCAGTCGTTACGAACTTACAAACTCTGCAACTCGGCTAAATGATTCCATCGCTGCTCGCTGATGGTCACGGGCATGAGGAACAATAAAATTGGGGTCTGTAATAGGAAAATATTGACTGTTTATCTTACCTTGTAGCAGGTGATATTTTCTTTTCGAGTTAAACCATACTCTTCCCATAATATGTATACCATAAAATCTTACCATATATATAATCAAGTGGTCTTGAAACATGATGTTTAGTCCTACGCATGCCACTTATTTATCTTCGAATATGTCAAATGAAACAGGCAGTACTTCCAGCAATAGCTAATGTGTGTTGTTTTTTGTACCCCACCACACCGTTTCCATGGAAACCAAAGCTATGGTCTGCAGAAATCGCTTCCCATCTAACTTGATTTAACTGGAAGAGCATTGTGTGGTTAAATCACTTCAACTATAAGCAGAGTGGGTTAAAAACTCATTTTATGCCTTCTTCCTTTACCAGTATTTTATGTTACAAACGGGTATGCTCACCTGGTGCCTTTCACTTGTAGCTTTGACCAATTCCAAACTGCGTAGTATGCCGAGTAGTCTTTTTGTATTAAAAAAATAAAAGATTAAGAACGTAATAGTGAGAAAAGTAACAAGTCTGGGGTGGGAAAATTAGACAACTAAAAAAAATAAGGAAGTTACATACGATGTGGGCTTCAGGACCCAGCAGGGAAATCGCAAAAAATTGTTGCAAAAAAGAGACGAATTAAGTTTCGAGGAACGCTTTTTAATTCAATTAAGTCAATGGGAAGGAATACAAATCATTTATAATTACATGGATTTGCACTTCTCATTTACGATATGTTATAATTGATCTGGGAAGAGATTTTTCCAGCTAATAAGCTCCTACTACTGCCCAGTAGTAGCATGGTAGCCCAGTGGAAGGGGTTCCCTAGCCTAGATAGAAAATCTTACATTTATAAACCCTGCAAGCCACTGCTAGGGTGTGTGGCAGCAAACCAAGTGATGCATTGAGGTAAATTTGATCTCCCATAGCTAAACCTAAATATTTATTTTCTGCGTAGGAAACTTGAATTTTATATACTCTTGGGATTAGCAAGGGATGAGTTCTATTCTCACCTGTTCAACTAACCTTCTGCTAAAGAATGGCTTGACTGTTGGCTACATGTCCTCAAGAATCTGTGGTTGATTCCAGGGGGTTATGGAAGTCATAATCCTTCCCCTCCAGAACATTATGTACTATTCTTGCTTTGCTGCACATTTGTTGAGCTCAATATTGAAGACATTACTGACTGACTTTCAAAAATAATAATAAAAAATTTTCTGTAAATGCATTTAAACTGTGATTTAAAGTAAAGCAATTTGAAAAAAACCAGGGTTACCTCATATTTTTTCTTAAAACACAAAAAGCCTGATCTCCTATCATCTTGAAAATCTATCTCTACCTCAGGCAGGAATTCTGATTTGATGATCCACTGAAATTTTGATCAAATGCAACAGCTTACTTCCACTACCTCGCAACACATAGAAGGTGAATGGCCAGGAACAATTTCTTACATCTGCTTTCCTTGAAGAAAATTCTTAATGTAATAGAGAAACAATTTCAGAAAATAATTATTCAATCGATTTAAAAGGTTTCTATTTAATGATGAAAATAAATTTCTTGAAACTTATCAGATGGAAACCAATTGGAAAAATTAATTAAGCAATAATTTTTAATGAATGATTGAAGGCCATACCCAAACAACATTCTAAATAAGCAATTTTAGCATATGAGGTAACTTCAGTGTTTGTTCAAATCAGCCATTTACTGTTTTTTTTATTTTCTATGCTGGAGTATCAAAGTTTTCATTGCAAAAGAAATAAAATATTTGTCCAAGTGTTCAAAAACATAATGGCACTCCAAATTTTCAGTTATATCTTGATTTTGTCCTTTCTTGCCTATTAATTTACAAGTTATTCCGAGTCCAATGCACTTATTATCTTTTGGCACATCTAATTTCACTTCCCTTTTGACCTGTTTGACTGATGCCATCCAGTGTTTCATTAAGGTTTTCTTTCTTCCTCTGAAATTATGTCCTTCTCCAAGTTGGTCTGGGATTCAGGTACAACCACCTATTTTTCCATGGAGGGTTTTCATATGTCAAATATAGAATATTGAATGCATGCCAGCAGATTGTTAAATATTTTGTGATTTTTTCTAATTTATTTATACTTTTCTTGTTCCAAAAACCATTGGCACTTAAAGAATGGACAAACAGTCATGCAATTTGGCTTGCATACCATTCAAATGGAAGCACTGACTCAGACAAAATAAACATGTACAGTCCCCTGGGTACTAAACAATAAGAAAATTTGCAACACTGAACATTTATCACCATTAATGTGGCTGAGCAGGAAGGGAATAAGTAAACTTATTTCAACAGAACAATGTGATCGAAAGCGAATTATAAAAAACCTGACCAATAAGACATTTCTATTGACAGTAGAGGAGATAAGCAATTACATTCAAACAACAATATGTTGAAGGATCGCAGGTTTTCCCGGTGAAGTCTCACCCTGAAGACGATGGCAGAGTCAGCCTTCGAAGTGTCGGTGCACTTCATCAACCTGACCCGGTGGGAAACCTGAGAAAACTTCTTGAAAACAATATGTTGATACGCAAAAATACATTCAACCATGAGTGATCATTAACATAAAAGTTATAAGGGGAAGTATTGATGAACTATATTCCAAAAGAGATGTTATTTAGAGTGAATAACGGAGAACACCCTACTCATTATTTCAATACAAAGTACTCCTTCAAGGTAAGAAGCATTATAGTTTTCTGCATTTTAAAAATTCTGATTACAAATAAAAATTCTTTCTCATTTCAAAAGCTTAAAAAAAATGAAACTTTAACAGTAAACATCACAACACGAGGAACAATTTTAACTTTACACATGGCTAAAAACAATGTAGCCCTGGCTTTGCAGATGATTTATATATGTTTTAAATGACCTATCTATATCATTTTCAAACCAAGTGCTGTTTCATTTTTGTATAGACTGCATTATTAATTAGACTGTTTTATGAAACACCATTCATTAACTGATTTTATAAATTCAAAGATTACATAACAAGTATTATCACTATATGCCAATCAATCTTTTGTACTGCTTGATATATAATTTCCACTAATTGCATGAATGTGAAATACTATTGAAATACTCTATATGAATCTCGTCTACATGAATAAGTGTGAAATACCACTCATGGATTCAACTTTGTATCCCCGAAACCTTTGAAGTTCTGAATCAAGATCACACTGAAGTGCTGAGACAGCCAACAAGAAATAATTTTGAAAAAGCCAACAATTTTAATAGGGTTGAATAATTACGTAAAATTGGTTTCCCTCCACTGATTTGTATCTTAATGTAATTAACATTATCATATGATCACAGGAAATGGCTTTCTTAATGAACAAAAGGTTATTTAACTTCAGTCAACTATTTTTTGTGCATGTATTGCACAGGTGTATGTACGATTAGGAATTTATCTTGACAAAGTGGCAAAGTTATATTTTTTGTAGGGTGGTCACCCCACTGCATTACTTAATCTTCGAAATTAATGCAAGAGATTACAATGCATGACAAACCTTAGATAAAGAATAGACAAAGAGTATAACGCCTAGGATATTTAGGTAAAAAATTACTATATCATTTTTGCCATATAATTTTCAAGGCATAACAGCAAATGATATGAAACAACATTAGAAGTTATTATTTCAACATACATGTTCGTCATTCACATACGTATTCTACTTACTTGGTAACCATGATCATGTTTGACAATTTGGCTAAATGTTAATAACAGCAGAGGAAAATAATGCATTGCACAGGGAAAATACTACAAAGTTTCATGGAAGGATGAGAGACCAAGGTTGCAGGGGTAGCACGGTCCAAATGCATGCCTCCCAGAGGCTCTCCAAACATCTCCACAGCCCCCTGACAGACTAGCATCCACATTCAAAGTATTTACCCTCTGCCATTAGGAATTACAGTATTGAATCCATTTATCTGCTTCTAGATTATGTCATTTTGGGCCAAGAAAGTGAATGAGAGCAACTATGTTGATCTTGGCCAACTATGCCCTTAAGTTACCGCAGGATGATACCTCTTGAGAAAAGTTGTGACTCAGGTAGACACTGCTACTGCTCTATCAGTCTATCATGCATTTATTCACAGTAGACTGGGATATGGCACTGCCATGTGGGGACACACATATCACTTCATGTACCTCTTTAGACTACAAAAATCAGCAGTAAGAATCCTAGGAAAATTTCCAAGGGCAAGCAGTTGCAGACCTTACTTTAAAAGAGTCAACATTCCAACTCAACCCTGTTTGTAAACATCTTTGAGCAGCAAAAAAAGCCCTTTTCACACTGAAATCCAAAGCTAATGTACATAGGTATACCACAAGAGGTTGTAACGACTTTAAGATTAACTGCCCACAATTCATCCATGTTTGCTAAGAACCCTGGATATGCTGGTGTGAAATTTCGATTTGTTGTACTTAGTAATTGTACAACCGACAAAATTTAAGGGAAATAGATAACTTTTTATCATTTAAGTCGTAACTATATCAATTCATTTGTGATCATCAATGTGATACAGCTGATTAATTCATGTCCATTTCTCTAGGCAAATGATTTTCTTCATAAATAACTCTACAAAAATACTCTTGTAACTGCTCCCAACTCCTGTTTTTGGTTTTACTCAGTACACTTAATTATATTTTTATTTTGAAATACATGCTGATCTGTAATATCCACTCTGTGATGTCTGCTAAGAACATGAGCAGACAACATGACGGACAACCATACTTGGTACGAACATGTCATATAGGAACCAATAAACATTATTATTATTATGTCTATGTTTAGAATCTAACATAAGTAAGCTATGACCAACTGATGCACAATGATTGTTACACAATTTGAATAATCACACACACAGCAAATTATATGTTACATACATAGAAAAATAGTTCCAACCCATGGGGATCAACAGAGTTCGTCATTTATGCACAAAACCATAAACACAGTAATAAACCTGAAGGTCGGTTTGGTAGGTGATGATTGAGTTCACGCAGTACTAAGCCTGATGGCGTGTGAAATTCACACGTCAGGGTAGAGGGGCCAGTCCCCAGGAAGATCTGGTACCCAAAAAATTACATAGCTAGGGTGGAACTGAGGGTGCCCAGAAAGGCTTGTCCGGGAATCAAACCTGGGCCCTCGAATCAGCAGTCCAACGCCCCTGGACCACCACGACTCACTCTTTTATGTGTATTATTATGTATTTCAGTAATAATAATATATGAATTGCTGTAATATTTTGAAAATTGTTTATATCATTTGTCTATGACTCTGCAAAACTATTATGTGACAGTGATGTACTTCTACTATTGGGCACGTAGCCATGAATAGGTACAGATATGACTGAATGCAAAAGAGAGGTAAGTAAACATGATTGGGACATCTGTTTGTCCCATAAAATAGTTGTGTAAGTGAACATGAGAAACACCCTTCAAATAGGCATGTTAACATCATGTAATATTTTAATTATCCATCCCATAGGGTTAGAAACATGCCAAAAACAGCAAAGAACCTCTGTGAAATGCCATAGATTTTGGAATAAGAAGGGTAAAGCCAAATTTCCGGCTTATATAAGAGTAAATGTAACACATATAGGAACATACAGGTCTGCAGTCTGAGAACAATTGAAAACTTGTAGAACTGTCAATATAGAAAAATAGTTAAGTCTGCTCAGCAATGAATTCTTCTAGTTGCAAGAGCCAAAATAGATTAAAACTCAAAGATATCTCAAATACTAATCATTTTCATCTTGATAGTGCTTCTGGGAAGATATACAGCACCTCTAATACATATATAAAATATATTAATGTTCAACATATGAATCACTAAGCTTTCTTTTTCGTCAACTGAACAAAGCACGGTACCTGTATCAATAGACCATGGAACGAGCAATATTAATTTATAATTTGCAAATATTCTATAAAACGGTTCCAGAAAATTTGAAAAGAAATAAAATTATGAACATTCCTTCTATCACACAAAAATTTCACATTTTATGTGTTAGTATTAATAAAGATAGAACTTAATACTACGTTGAAAGTTAGGCTTTTCCTAAAAAAAGGGTACTCGGTGATAATGTTTTCCTTTTGGATATAGGCCATTGCTGTGTATAATAATTCAACTCAGGACAATACAGTTACTAACATAACCAGCCACATATGGTGCCCGATCCGATGTTCATGTGTATTTCATTGCTCTTAACACACCAAAAAAAAACAAATTATAGATGCAGTATCTAACATCTTATTCCACAAATAGAAAACATTATCAATCCCAAAAGGCTTAATGATCAATATTGAACAAGGTCCTTCAACAATAAAGCCGACGTCCATCATGATATCTATCTTGTTTGAAATAAGCTAAACAAATTTATTGTCATGGAGAGAGAGCGCTTAGCAGCTATGAAATTCCCTATGGCTGCAAATATAATCCATTTTTATGATTTCTAATGGTGTTGATAGAAGTCTCGTTGTAACACCAACATTTTCATAACTTCAAATGATAATTTTGAGAGATTGTCTCCAAGTACTCATTTTTATTTCAGCTGTAACGTTTCTGTTAACATTTAAGGATAGTCCATCCAATCTGATAGCTATCCGATATAAATAAACATAAATCTTCTTTATCCATACATGAGAGCATAAATAAACTTTTTCACGAATAAAATGTTACTTTGGAACATGGAAATATAAACAGTATGTTAAGTTCTTAGTCCGCGGTATTCATGCTATGTAAATTGTACTACTTACATGTTTTAGTTTAACATTATCAAAATAGATTTTTTGGAGTTTGATGAAGCAGTAGCATTGTCAGTTGACCATGGCTACGCCAACACACTTTCTACTCTACCTTGACGTTTTAAAATTTACTGGTTCTCTTGAACTTGGTAGATCACTTTTAAGTTTTTGCCATCTACTCGGTGGCCAAACAATACAAGAAGCTTTCGCGGTGACCAGTCCCAATGCTATTGGACCAAAAGAGTTTGAATCTAAAGTGTGGCCCGTATTATCGCCTTCAACCCAGCAATGTCCTTGGGGTATTTTCACATACTTCTTCTTGTATCCTAATGTCCTTATGACATCCCCTTCCATTCCAACAAGGCGTTTAATTATCATTTGATCAGGATCTTTAGGGGAAGTTAAGGATATTACTTCACCACGGGATACTTGATAAAACCTTACTGCCCATCTGTTTAAGAACACATAATCTTGATACACAGAATCAGGGTTGAGAGATGGTTGCATTGATATTCCGTCTACCCGGGCAACATATCCAACAGTATCAAAAAATGTAACCCCTATTGGCACACCAATTAATATGGATTTCAAAAATACCGGTAGTTTTATACGTCCCATTGCACCTTAGCAATTATTACATCATAGTATGAAACACCTGAAATAAAATTACGAGTCCATTACCAAATATGGAATTTAAAACATTATGCCCTCCTAGCAACAATTGCTAAATAATTTCAGCAATAAGTATTTTAAAATGTATACCTGTCTATCGTACATGCAATCCGTATACAACGACTGAATTGCGAATTTTTCATTTCCGAAAAATATGTACAAAGAATACCACAGTTAAAATTAAATCGTTATTCAGCAGTTACATTTTGTTGAATTTGTTACCTAGTTTACTTCGCTCATTGGTACACTTTTGTTTTCTTGTATTTTAAATGATATTCGCCTACCTCTAATGGCGCTAATATAGCTGAACAGAGTCCTCTGCAGGACCACGACCGCCACCACGAACTTCCAAGCAGTTTAGAGTTGTGCGTGTAGAGGACTCTGAGTGAAGATACACTCTATGTTATCTATCCATAAATAAAATAAACAAAATGATTACATTTCTGTGCAACAAACTTCGAATATGCGCGTACATATGTTTTCTTTTTTAACAAAAGTTACATCCGAATGCAATTTTTGGACAACAGTGTTTTTTGTTTTCATAAAATTCCAAGTTAGTGTTTTATTGAAAAATTCTTACACATGCATTCGAGCCATGATTCTTCTCGAGACGCGATCAGTACTAGAAATTGATAACAGTGTGTCATAATATTCTTTTGCCTAAACCGGTAACGTGAACACCGTTTCAAAAAACTCTTTAAAAAAATATGAATGGCCTATCATAATTAATTTTGCATTAATGCAAAAGAAGTTATGATAGCTAGTTGTTCTGTTAAGGAAGACCCAGTGATATAATAATGATACAAAAATTGGTCCTCCAGTTGTTTGGCCATTTGTAACTTCTTTCTTTCAACTCCCCACTGCAACAAGTTTTGAATGGGCAGCAAATCCTTCTAGTATACTCCTATATTCTGTATTGCCCAATCTACACGATCAAATACCTTTTCAAAGTCCACAACATATACTGAAGATATCCTTATTATATTCAAATTTCCTTCAACCTAATTTTCTCATCACTGCAACAGCATCACACATTTCACTTTTTGAAGCCAAACTGATATTGACCAAAGGTAGTTTGCTTGTACTATTTTCTAATCTTTTATTTATGATCATTGGAACTAATTTGCTGCATATGAAATAAAACTTATCATACTACATAACTTTCACCCTTCTTACACGCTACCATACACTTCATCAGGATGAAGATCAAAATCGACAAAGGAAACCTCTGAACATATTCCTTCTTCATTAATACTGCATATAAGTTAAATGCATTCCATTTTTCCATAAACTCTTTAGAAATTCTGCAGGGATATATTTATGAGGAATCAGCATTCCTAATACCTTGTTCATCTTCATCTCCCTTAGAAATTTTTATATCTTGCTATTCCTGGACCCAGACCATCCTCATCTAGTTCACCTTCCCTTTACATTTCAAAAATGGTCAGTCAGATATTTTTGTCATGAAACTCTTCTCTATATTCCTTTCACCATCCCTGAATCTCTTTTGTCTCTATTAACAACTTCCTTGCCTTATCTTTTACGGTGGTTTTCGGAGTACAGTTTTTTCCTTGCTGCATCATGAACTTCACTTTTTGCTGCATCATGAACTCTTTGAACTTCAACTTCTCCTTTTATCTAAAATTTGTCAAATATCTTTGTACTGCTCTTCCCATTTCATTTTCTTGTCCCTACCAGTTTCTTGCCTAAATTTATTTTTTAGTTCCCTGTACATTCTTTTCCCCATTTCTGTATTTATATTCTGCCATTTTCTCCTTTTATACATCCTCTTAAGCATATCTCCCATTGTCCATGTCTTCTTAAAATGCAGTCTAAAAATAATGGTCTCCTTAACATGTTTTTGTATGTACAAAGTCTTTATCCAGCTGTGCTGAACCGGAAGAAATTTGAGAGACATTGAATCTTGATAAAAAAAATATGAAAGAATCATTGTTACATTATATTTCACTGTTTTTTTACAGTCATCCTGTTTCAGTTTTTACTTACCTACATCCCATTGTATTTCATTTGTTACCTTTATTCAAAATTATATGGTAAAACCTTTTATGTAGCCTCCACGAGGGAAAATCTATAAAATACTTCAATTTTCCCCTGAGCTCACCTTGATGTGTTTAATGCATACATATATAGTATTGTAAATCTTGACCATTTAGACAAATACCTTTTACAACAAAACAAATGGCTCTGTTTGTTTTATATTCCAAGTATCAATAACTCTCTCTACTGTCAAGAGTATTGTGAAAATAATAATCATCCAGTGCCCCTATGTATATGTGCAGTTTTGGCAGCAATTGTTTTTTATCATAGATTGTAAAATAATGAAAAGAATCAGAGAAAATTTTGTGTGATATTTACAGCACATAATAGCATTGCTTATGATGGCTTCAATACTACAGCTATCAGGGAAGAATTTGTGACTTATCCTTGGGATTATTAATTGTGAATATTTGCTACTTAGCTGATTGTGCCTAAGCTTCCTGCTTGGCCAGAATGGCTTGCCTCTCTAACTATCATGGATGTATTCACTTTTGCTGTATATATGTATATTCTTTATCTTTCTTCAAACATAAATGACAAAATATTCCAAATGAAATCATTAGTGTTAATTTCCTACAGAAAAATTTCTCTTTGGAAATTTAGATATTTATCTACCTTATCATTTAGCATTCCTGAACCCAGAAATTACCCTCATCTTTCACATTCCCCTTCCATTTCAATACTGGCTAGTGCAATATATGTGCAGTGATGAGGTCACACAGACAGCACACAATTAGGATATATTTGTTAGCACCTCAGACTTTGAGAAGGCATTCGATAGACTGAATTTACAGTAGAATATATGAATTCGTTGGATAAAATAGGACTAGATTGGAAGGATGCAAAACTCATCCACAACCTTTACATGCCTCAAACTGTTCAAGTGCTAGTGGTGGATAGTGTCAGGATGGGCAGTGTTAGGAGGGATAAAAAAGGAGTGCCCTCTATCACCCATGCTTTCCAATGTGTACTATATGTGGAGGAAATGGATAAAGTAGCAAAGGAAGAACTAGAAATAAGAAAGAAAGTCGGTGGGGAATTCATGAAATCAGTAAAGTACGTGGATGATCAAGTTTTATTTTGCCAGTTAGCCAAGGGGTTGTGGGGATTATTGAACTCATTGGTAAGCCAAAGTATTAGGTATGGGATGAGAATAAATGTTAACAAAACAAAGGTTGTGCTGTTTTCAAGAAAGAGGAAGGCTAAGTAAAATATTAAAATAGGTGTTCATAAACTAGAGCAGGTGGAACAGTTTACATATCTTGCAAGGTTTTTGGACCAAAATGGTCAAAGTAGCAGGGGCATAAGGAGAATTGGGCAAAGAAGAGATTGGGCAAAGAAGCTTTCACAAGGGAATCGATGACCAAGTTGTTGAGAAAGGATGTTTAGAAATGGCTTGTCAAAACTTTGATAAGGAGCATGGTTATGTATAGCTCATAAAAATGGTCATTAAAGCAAGCTGATAGGCATATGTGTAAATTGGAGGCTTTTGAAATTGTGGGTGTGGAGATGGATGGCAAAGGTTGAGTTGAACAAAAGGATAACAAAGAGGTACCAGGTATTGTAGGAGAAGGAAGGGACTTATTGGAAGGAAGCCAAAGGCAGGAAATATGGATGCAGAACATTTTGATTGGGAATAGTGAGGACTGTGATAGAGGTGAGAATGTAAGACAAATGATGAAAGGGTATGAATAGGATAGCTATGTTGAATGGAATGAAGGGAGGGAGGAAGTATATGAAATTGAAGAAGGATTTGTAGTAGCGTTGGATGTCAGATTTTTTATTTTAAGAGAGGTAAGGAATTGTATCGTTGTTCCCTTATATGTATAGTCTGTGTCCATCTAAAACCTACTTTAAGCAGTAGAATGCCAATAATAATATTTCAGCCACCTGGTGACCCTCTTCAGCCCACCAGATGTAATAAAAACTTCTACAACATGGGGCTGTAGTGAACCGGAAATCAGTGATTCATGGGCTAGTACGAGGCGTATTCTTAAAGTAAGTACCGTTTGCTTATATTTAAATATTGGCGCTTCAGAACACAGTTTTGCTCCTGCAGCGCCATCTACTGATTCATTGAGAAGCTATAGCAGCATTTGTTTTGTTTCAGAAGTCGTTTGCTTGTCCGTGCATGCAAACAACAATGTCCGCGACAATCGTTGATCCCGCCAGCTGTGAGGTGCGTTCTGTCATACGATTCTTGTATGCAAAAGGATTGTCGGCTGCTGAAATTCATCGGGAATTATGCCTAGTTTATAAACCTACAGTTATGAGTGAAGGAAAGGTTAGACAATGGTGCTGTGATTTTAAAAATGGACGAACAAATGTCCATGACGAAGAGCGAAGTGGTAGGCCCAGTATTCTGACCGATGAAATTGTTTCGCAAGTGGAACGAAAACTGCGATGTGATTGTCGATTGACAATTAATGGCCTGGCTGAACAATTTCCTCAACTTGGACGCACTACTGTCTACAATATTGTTACGGAAAACCTCGGATACCACACATTGCGTGCAAGGTGGGTACCGAAAATGCTCACCGACCACCACAAAGAGCAAAGAATGTCCAGTGGACGAGAGTTTTTGGGTCGTTGGGTACTCTTTAAACCGCCCACCGCACAGTCCTGACCTTACACCCAGCGACTACTTCCTCTTCTTGCACTTGAAACAGTGGTTCGGTGGACAACGTTTTGAAACCGAAGAGGAACTCAAGAATGGCATTGTCGATTGGTTCAACCCTCAGGCGGCGAGTTTCTATGCAGAGGGGTTAAAGAAGCTGGTGCAGCGGTACAAAAAATGCTTAGAAGTGAACGGCGATTATGTAGATAAGTGAAGTAGGTTTGTAGCTAACTAAAAGTGCCAATAAAATGTGTTTCATATGAGTCTATTTTTTCCTGTGACCAAACGGGTCTTACTTTATGAACACGCCTCGTAGAATAAAAAGGGTGGAGAAAAGGGGAACGACAGCGAGACTGTGTTAATGAGGGAGGATACAGGTGAAATGGTTTCAGAACCATGGAAGAATGCCATAGGGTCTCACTTCCAATGATACTTGCAGATTTTGTGTTCAATGTCGGGGTTGCATGGAGCCTTAGTTCAATCTAAATCCAGCCGACATTCACCTTCTCACCTCTGCATACCTGCCTACACTACTGCCTTGGACTCCTTGCTACCATTCTGTGACATTTTGGCTTAGGAAGAGTCTCATGGCCAGGATGAAATGTTTTGCCGTGATTGGACCCTTTTCTATCAGGGACCAATTGGTTTATTATTTCATTAAACATTCTAGACAAAGGAAAATATCTTTGGAGGAGGATTGGTGGAAGTGGTACTAATACTAAATATAAATTGAACAAATGACGGCAGTAACTGTGACTGTCCCCCTTCTCAGCACTGTTCTTTTTACCTTTATAATTTTTGCAATCGAGTATTGATTGTCTCATTACATCAGTGTCAAGTTTTTTGCTAATTCTTATGATCTTTGAGACTCCTGTTCCTCGCACTCATATTAAGTTTAATCTTTTAGTGGAAAGGAAACACGACTAACAGAAATGATACATGAATGATTTTACTGTGAGAATTTTTTAAATTTTATATATACATACACAGCTTATACATATATTAAATTTTTTACGCAGGAGGCTCACGTAAAAATGTTGAGGAAATGCGGAATGAGTGACGCCTCGAGTAGTAATGCGTTTGTGTAAACGACATTCAGTCCCATCCAAACACGAAGGTGAAGGGTTTTAGTCGTCCTTTGCATCAATGAAGTTTCGTGATGTTTGGAATTGGTTTTGAAATAATAAAAAAATGGTATATTTTGGTTGGCCTCCATGGCTCTCTATCTTAGGCACTTCTGACTGATTTCTCATATTTCCTCTTGTACTCTCCCGTTGGGTCGTATTTCTTCAGAAGACGGTCCCAGTCCTTCGCGCGATTGTCAATCAGGTGCTTAATAACTTTCTCTGCTGTTGTCTTCTGCTTCTCGGAGCACTTAGAGCACTCGGTCTGAAGGGCGTCAGGAAGTGTACCTGCGAGAATAAAAAAGAAAGATGTTTTATTGTCGGTGAATTACGCGTTGATGTAATTTTCATCACAATACGATTGCACAGAAGTTGTTTGTCCATGAAATGAAATCTTATGCGTTCAACTTCGTAAAAAATACTTGTGAATAATACTTCGTAAATAATAATAACATTTCATAAACAATACTTCGAAAATAATAATAACATTTCATAAATAATACTACTCATAAAATAAGAATTTTATCTAATTCTTTTAATATATTTTTTTGTTGAATGCTTTTAAAAAATGTATAATTAAAAACAAAGTTAATTACAAACAATTTCAATGACAAATAACACTTTAACATGATGCATAACATAACATAATTAGTGAATTTCATAAAAAGCAAATTAAATCAACTTTTTCTGCATGTCTTTAGTTAAGAATCGTAACTTAGCTGAAAAATAAGGTTAACCTTCATCAAATATGAATATTCAAAACTTAAGCGTAGTGAAGACTAATGTAATTTATAATTTACGGTAATCATGATTATTGTAATTAATATAAACTTTTTATTAATGATCAATTGAAATTGAACATACTCATAGGCCAATTTCGGTAAAATTACAGGTACATCTTTCTTCATGCAAGTAATTTTCATTTGACGTGTTCCACGAATGTTCAGTCATTATGCATTTTGTAAGATAAATGCGCAATAAAAAGCATATAGCTTATTTGAAAATAGATAAAAGAACATCTATTTCACCTACTATAAGGAAAATGATGTTTCCATATCAAATACCTTGAATGCTTAGCAACTAAATTAGGAAATTTAGGACGAAAGACAATTCCAGCTATGGGCGAATTTCGTCCGCATCTTATAAGCAGGGAACGTACTGCTGACATTAGGTACAACATATTTACGCTTATCCAAACGCTTTGGTTGTATGGCACAAAAAGTAAGTGGTCTCTTTGAAATAGATTCACAACTGACGCCTATAAGGTGGTGATATCAGCGTTAGAAAATTTAAACACATGAGGTTATTTAAAAAAAATATTATTTGGTAGTCTTCCGTTAGAATTAGGATTTGCATTGCCTTTTTAAAAGCCCTCCCTTTTCATTCATTTTCACGAGTAAAATAAAAATTACGTTTACAATTTGCGACGGTTACTCGCATCAGTAAAGAACGCGAGGATTTCTTTTTCAACCCCTTGTGTTCGCGGTGAATGTCCTCTTTTTTCAAGAAAGTTCAGTTTTTAAGATTTGGCATAATCAGTTGAACACAGCGGAGTGTTAACGCGGTACATTCAAGGGACCAACCGCGTCTCGCGTACACCCGGGATTGAAAAAGAGAGTTCACTGCGTGAGACGGGCCCTGCGTCGTAAACGGGCTTTGAATGTCTGGTTTGGTTGTGTGTTTAAGTAGGTCGTCTATCAGGTTCGCGAAAGCGAAATCGGAGGAAATTTTAAAAAGGTATTACCAAATGATCATCGTAAAAAAATACGTGACGAAAAGTTAAATAAATATCTGCCACAAACAAAATGTTGTCGCATGAAGAAGTTGTTTCAACGCAATTCATCAGATCAAGTATTTAGCCTCAATTTGAACGGTGAATTTCACAATGTGACCAGCAGGCTACGACTCCCATATAATTTAAATTGTGATTAATACACTGGTAGCAGTTTCTGAAAATTCAATTGGCAATAAATTATCTGCGGTTTATCACGAGTTTGGCGCTCAAAATAATTATTACCGTCTAAACTGCATAGGCTTCTCATCCACACGTACCCATAGGTAACAAAAAGGTTTGTTGGTGACACGTTAGCTACTTATTGATATGTAAAACAATAGTGTAAAATTGTGAAGGACTTCATTCACCACATTAGCTGTATTTCAGTAATGCGCTATGGAAGTCCTGAGATAACAGTTATTTACTAAGACAGTTCTTTTAAATTTACTGTCTTTATAAAGTTGCATCGAATGTGTAAATTAAGGAACGGAAGTGGGTGAAAGCAGCTACCACGTAGCGAAACACAACACTTTCTTCCCTCTTATCAGAATATTCTCCATTAATTCATTATTGTGTGCCATTTCATTATTTCTACAATCAGGCGTTCCCTTTTTTAGAGTGATATTGTTATTTTCGGGGTTCCAAAGTACTTAGGGTGAATTTACGATATTTTTGCAACCTACCCCGTTTTTATAGTGATCCCACTTTAATTGAAGCTGCTGAAACGATGAGATGGCAAATACGATACATGATTTATTTTCTCCATACCACAACATTTCGATTACCGACACGTTGCTTTTAACTGACTTCTACCTCTGCATCCCTGTGATGGAAGACAAATTGCCTTTTCGAATCCCAAGGGTACTGCATTCCATACTTTAACTGGTTCGCATTCCCGAAATTCGCCAAGCATGTAAGTTATTCTTACAGGACAGCATGTAGCACTCAAGTAGTGCGGGATCCTATAACTGTTAATTGTTTACAGCTGTTATTGGTCGCACATCATCGACTGATTTCTATTACATGTTAACATACGTGGAATTTTAAGAATTCGTTATTTGTACAATGTCGCAGGAATATTTTGAGTAAGCAAAGCATCAATTCAGTAATTATTTCAATGACCATTTCTATGAATTTTAAAAGAAATTTGATCCGGAACGACGGTTTAAGGCTGATAAAACACTACAGTTTCGCCTCCTTGGGAAGGCATTTACTCGGACGCTATCATAACTTAAGTTTTTGCACAGGGAGTTCCGTGACAAATCAATTTTTCTCTCAAGAGCTTACCTAGTGAAAAAGTAATCTTGGTGATTCGAGATATCCATTTAATTGATAAATACAATTTTCTGTATTCGTCGTCTGGAGGTGGCCTAATGCATTTCACCAAGACTTGACCGTTTACCGAAGGACTAGGCTCTTAATAAACATTCAATGCGTATTCGTATCAGGGGAAATCACTTCTAAATTCACTTACTCAACGCGGAAGAGGTTCTTATCCCATTGCGAGGAAAAATGCATTCGGGAGGCACTAGATCGCTTGCCAATTAATTAAATTTAGAAAAACATAAATATGTGAATAATTTGATTGGGGTAGGATATTCAGGGATTGTAGGAAGGATGGAGAGAAAGCCTCAGCTTGCATTATACTACTCTTAATAAAAAACGCCAAGGGGTCAAATAATTTACCGTCCCATACGACGGACAGCGTACTCAATTGAAGTGCTTTCACCACGTAGTACTCCGAGTAAAGGTATCTAGATACCAACGGAAAAATGCTGCCCTCTCCGGGATCTGAACTCAGACCCTCTGGGTGGGAAGCCAGTACATAGTCATTTCAACATCCCGTGGTGGTAATACGATAGTTACTTTGGTACGCACTTAGTAGGAACTTGTGTGCTATGGGGAGAGTACTTTGGAAGTAGCACACCTATTGTCTAGGAATACTGACCTCCACGTGACCTTCGTCGAGAATTGGAAGAATAATGCCATCAGGTTTGATTAAGGGTATCCGAGGAGTGTTTGCGGTAAAAATAGATCATTTCGGATAAAGAATAAGTGAATCATGGGAGAGTGTGAATTGCTACGCAGTAAAGGCATATTTAAAAGAAGAGTTCTACGTTGACATGGTTACGTTTGAGAGAATGGAATAGGGTCTAATCACAAAACATGTACAAGTTGTACGTGAGTGAAGTGCAAATGATTTGAAGGAAAAAGAAAGTCGTGGGTGGATACGGCGAAGAGACTCTCCGGAAAAGGATCATCAGAAGCCTTCGGAACAGAGGAGCATGTATGAAATTACACGTTAATGTTACGTAGGCGAAAGATATAGGTATGGATACGGTAGTGTGGACGTAGTAGTTAAGTAAAAATAGGGAGTAAGACTCCTGAGACACTTTTAAATTAGGCTCTCTTGATAGCGCCTACCCCGAAAGGAAACAGCGTGAAGGTTATACGTATTTGTATGCCATTGGCACTGGATTTAACTCGTAAATTTTGCTACGAAGCATAATGTCACTGGGAAGGTCCAAAAACAACCAACATTAGTTGAAGCTGCTACTTTCAAATGTCATCGTCATTATTTATGGCTTCCCGTAATTACATTACATTTTGGCCAACACGCGAACAGGGAACACGATGCCTCCGTTATCGATTGACGAAATATGTCCAACGTGTGCGTTCTTATCGTAACTCTCCCTCCGCCACTTCTACGATATCTCAACATGGGGTTCATCCCAATTTGTCAGTGGCGCATTATGGACTCATTAAGGCATCTTTTCATTTCCGCGACAGGTATGGGAGTCTCGTTTCTCAATGTTCTTTTATGGAGTAGTTTTGCATAATAGACCATTGAATGAATCCACCTTGAATTCGAAGGTGAGCCTCTCGGGGACGCTTTGTAAGCGTCCAAGGCATACATACGTCGTACGCGCATTACTTCACATTGGAAAGAGTAGCGGTTAAGCCTAAGGTTAGGCACATGCCGCACAGTTCTGATAAGCTTATTAATAGATCTGACTTTGTTATGCTGAGGGATATATTTAGCTTTAATAGTGTATTGAAGGTTGTACCTACCCCATGCCTAAGTACTGAGAAATATCTAGGATATCTGGCGCGGCTAATGACACCTAATTGTTAAGTCATAGTTGCTATTACCGAATTAACATTTCAAATGGCATGGTCATCCTACATAAATAATATGAATGAAAAAATCGTTTAAGTTTAATACTTTCAAAGACATCTTCGACCTGAGTGACAATATCGAATTATCTTACCCTATGAACCAATTCCTGGTTGATACTATTTGGAATATTCAAATTGTTTTAGCAATGCCCACTGAGAAAATCCAATTCACGGCACATTTCAATCAATGGCTTAGAGGCATAATGGATCACCTCCAAATTTCAATTAGCTTTCATTTCGTAGACCATTAGAATCATAATTTGATACATAAATTACAAATGCGTCAATCTGATATGTTGTCCCTGAAATAAGTAGTAAAATCAATATGAAACTTTTTCTTTCTTTTGTATATTTTGTCATAAGTTTTCTCAGATGTTATTGCGAGTAGCACTTAGCCCATAATGGTTTTCAAGCCTTTAGATAAATAATATGGTAAATCATGGGGAATTATATGAATGCCTAAGTATAGCTGTGCGATACTACGAATCCGGATTAGGAAAAATAAATATAGCCTAGCTATGACTAAGGAGTTCATCCGCAGCAGGCCTCGATTGAATAACATGTTAGTATTTCAATTACATGTTTTCCAATATTTTTTTACTATACACCAGATTTAGTTTCTTTCAATGAAATTCGTGCCTTCGAGCAGTATAAAATGTAGATTTCAATTTCCGGTACGATCCGGATGAAGGTGATTAAAATTCGAAATTGTCACCGAGAGTTGGCATAGACAAAGAAAAGTGATACCTGCGTAAATTTATACATATTTCGTCAGTGGATAACGTAGTTCTAGCTTTAGGGGAGGCGACAGACAGCTGAGGACATTTGCGCCATTAGGGATGGACAGGAAAGGATGAAGGGTGGAGAGAAACCCGGCATCGGCATTAGCCTACTCTTAACGAAAGGTGCGAAGGGGTGCGCGGCTTAATGTCCCATCCGACGGACGGCGTACACACTTTTGCTCTTCACAAAGTACTTCAAGTAGGGATCGGGATATCACTAGTAATAACTGCCGCCTCCTGGATTCGAACCCGGGCGCTCTGGGTGGGAAACCGGTACGTTAAACGCACATATCCCGACCCCCTGCTGGATAACATGCCCTGGGGTCTCGATTCCGACGATGCGGTTACACACCTTATCTATTAGCCATAATTTCGATTTAATTCAGTAAGTTAATGGATTACTTGGGGATTGTTTGTGGTAAAATAAAGGATAGAGAGGGTAATGAATGAATGTGTTATGAAAGGATGTGGATTAAGTACACAGGTAATAGACGTGTTAGTATGTGATAAGAAGGGTTATAGGTTTGATCAAAATTGGGAGAATGGATGAGTGTCGATTAACCAAACAGATATATGAAAAGAAAGTAAATGATTTAAGAGGAAGGGATGGACTGAGAGAGCTATGGGAAAATGTGGTCGTGAAGATTCTCATGATCAGGAATCAGAGGAAATAGCTCATGTCGCATACCTATATTTTGAGAAAAACCTGGTAGTGGGAAACACGAAACCAATGAAAGCTGTACACAGCGAGAAGGCACGGGAATGTATAGCTTGTAGGGCGGTGTCCAAGGTAGATGTTATATATTATGACCTGTACCCAGATCTACCAAGCCGACCTACGGGTTGATTACTGCGTTTATGGTTTATCACCCGTTATCCTCAACCACGCATAAGAAATATAGCTAGTGACTTTTAATAATCAAACCACTTTTTTTTAATATAGCTAGGTTTACTTTGCTGCAATATTGAAACAACAGCATCAGGAATAAGTAACTATATGCCCAATTTAACAATTTAAATTCGATTAAATTTAAATTTAGCATAATCCTTTCAAAAGTTCTACCAAGTTTGGGAGATATTAAATTATTATTCTTTTGATTTCAACGTTTCCTGGAATCAACTCAACAAATTGACAATTGAACAAACTATCACCTCCTTTTAATATCTCTACATTAACAACTCTCTATTTCCTGCATTTTTCTAATTTTCCCCGATAACGTCCTCTCTTCCCTTTCAACCGTGCCATCAGTACTTCTCTGTTTACTTTCTCTATGCCAATCACATTTTCTTCGTCCTTCTCCACGCCCACATCGGTGCGGTAAACTTTCGAAACGTATTTCATAAGAAAACTTGAAATCATAAAAACATGGGGCAGTTTTATGTTGGCTTATTTTGAGTGTTTACATGTCAAATTTTTCCTGGGGCACAGTAGTTTTCCTCGAAGAGCATGTTCTCATAATTCCTAGAATTATGAGAACATGCTCTTCGAGGAAAACTATGAGAAAGTACTATTACTAGTAGTTACTAAAGAAAATCCTTTTCGTTTGTGTGTCGATTTTTAACATGTTACGTCGTAGTGTACTCCGAGGCTCGAGAACTCCTGGGTATTTCTTCGATGAGAAACGAGAAAAGTACAAACACGTCTTTAACTATCAAGTGAAAAGTCACTCTGATCTGTACGCACACATTTTTAAAATAAAATGTATCATTAATGACTAAAACAAAAACATTTACATTACGTCGGCGAAAATACCTACATCGAATGTAATAGAAAAAATTACGGCAATCGTAAATTATATTAGACCCACGCCAAGAGGGATTACTCATATGCTATTATTTTTCAGGAGATGTATTCAGTGAGGACCTGCATGAGGCAAATAAGAGTTTGTACAGAAGAGGGACGGAAGCAAGTACTACGTCAACTGTTGGCCATGCCCATGATGCCTTATTTGAGTCTTCCATAAGCGCAGATCCCTAACCCATCTTTGCCTCATGTGCTTTCTCACTGAAGTTATTCAGCCGCTGACCGAAGTAATAGTATTCGAGTATTCCTCTCTCATGCTGGTTTAGGAATACCTTCAACAAACCTTTTTAATAACTCGCAACAATTCTTCCCACAAGTCACTCGGCAGAGTGGCGATAAAACAAGCAAATAGTACCCAAAGCATCTGAAGCACATGTGAGGTAAACGAGATCTTTTGGGCAGGGAAGCCCCAGGGTCCGCGGCGGGGGCTGGGTTATCAGTTCGGTTTCACTCACGTTTGAGTTCCCGTCCCTCGGCGGTGCAGGGGCCTTCGTCCATCAGGCATTTGATGTAGTTGTTGAGGATCCTGGCGTTGCTGAGTATCCTGTCAATGTCCACGTTGTCGTACTTGTTCGTGTACCTGGTGTCGGCCAGGACGGTGCCCAGCACAAGGCAGACGAGGAGTGCCGCTAGAGAAAGGCGTGCGTGTGCCATGGTTGGCTGTGCGTTCAAGACTGAAGTCTGCGGACTGGAGGGAGTTTCTTTTAATCAAACCAACGGCAGGGCCGCCCCTCTCGGTGTGGGCCGCCTCCCCCCACTCCGCCAATGGGTACTTCCCCGAGCTGGGTGACTGGACCTCATTGCATCCTCTCAGCACGTTACCTGACGAAAACTTTCTCTCTCTCGAGACTCCCCACCCCATCTCCTCCCCTCCCCTAACAAACCCATTCCCCGTCCGCCTTACCGCAGCGACCCCACCTCCCGCCTCGGACAAGCCCGCAGCCTACTTATGCTTGCGAGTAAGGGCGTCAGAGGGGAGGACGGGAGGGTTGCAGGTGTGTGGTGGGGGAGGGGAGCAGAGTTCTAAGAATGAGAGTCGTCCGTTTCGATAGTTGTGTTGGGAGGGAGATGTAATATCGAAAGTCTCTGAGATTGGTCGAGATGGGTTATAATTACATGTTGAGTCATTCCGGATACAAGTCGTATTTCCCTCCCCATCACCGGAACAAAACACCATGTCTTGTTTTTATCTGTAAAAGACATACATGTAATATTACGGAGAGGGTGTTTGACGGAAAAAAAAGATAAGATTCGTCAAGGAATCAATTAGGTTTTTTTTCGCCGGGCGTTGTTGTCGACGCGCGCCAAGGCTATTTAGTATCGGATTTTTTTTTCATTTCTGGCGGACTAAATCGTTCGGATTCGTTTAAGGTTCCTCAGTTCGCACCATTGGTTCCCGCTAGCTAGTCAGAGCTATGCCACTTTGTTCGAAAATGTGATTTAGATAAAAAAATCGACCCCCTCATAAATTTGTAAGGCTATCTGTGCCCGTGAGAGTCCTTTTGTGTTGAGCAAACCAAAGTAATTTTTTCGTTCACGTGTTTCGTCGGGGTTGACTCCTCCCCGTGGCTCGTTACATTATTCATGAGGCACCTCCGTGTTCGAAGGTAAATTGCGAAGGCATGCATTAATCGTTAGACTTGCGGCGAATGTGTTTCTCCATCCCTCGGAACGGCACCCATGATAGATGCTAGAGAAAGAAACGCCATTCCGATGGCACTTTGCGGGGGACTCTTGTCAAGCAATTAGCCGAAAATTATCCAAGAGCTCGACGCCATAGTCGGGCGTGCCGATGAACCAAAATGGACGGGTAAAGGCTGGTGGAGTAGAAGAGCTTGGAGTATAAGTGGAAGTCCTATTATGCTGATCAATCAATGATCGGTGTTTTTCCGAGTAGCGTATTAATGGTGCCCGTTACTATAGCTACATTGGATTATTACCTCTTGTCTAGGTGACAGTTTCAGTCACTTCTTATTGAAATCGGTTTAGCGATAAGAGGAGGGTTTATTATGGACTCAGCAATATGATACGCAATATGTCTTAAGAGCATTGCAATAAAATTTTTTCTCATACTTTCTACCTCCTTTCATAACTAATAGAAATATCTGTTAATTTCTACCGTTACTTGTTACTCAATATTCTCCCCACGGCACACAGTCTTCATCACCCCTTCGCCCTCTCAATCTCCAGCATCCACTTTTCCCTTCTCCTGCTATATACGAGCATAACTTTTCTTCCTTAGCATTACTTCCCGCCCATTTTATTCACTCCATTCCCTCTCCACACATAAATCCAAAGCCTTTTGCTTATCCTCTTGTTTCAGCGAGCAAGTAGCGGAGCTATGAAATGCTATCCATTCGATAGTTTGAAGGGCTTTCGGTTTTGATTCCTTGTATTTCCCTTTTCCGGCAATATTTTTTAGTTTATTAACGGGGTCGAAATTTATGTCAATGAACGCCTTAGTAAATCACTTCAAAAACTTCAAGTCTTGCTGCTAAACTAATGATTTATATCTCCTCTTTTTATCAACTTGTTATTCGAATTGCTCATAAGCTGAATTTATTATTCTTGGAAGTTTATCATACATGCGATTTAAATCGTTCCCCTGACTTTATACTCGAGTCACGATTTGCGTTTGACATTTTTCATTCAGAAATACCTCTACGAAGGGTATGGTTTCCCAGTGAGTCTAGCATAGCGTTGGAATACTGATCGAAGAGTCGCAGGTTGTAATCCCGGATTAAAACATGACGGCTTTGGATATCATACCTAAAACCAAGAGTGTACGATCTTCAATTTACTATAAATTAGTGGAAAATTTTAAGAAGGCTAAGATAAATATTAGAATTGGGGAATATAAACTAGAATTGCCATTGGCAGGGAGGTAATACATACATAGTTTCGTATTCGTCCCAATTAGATTGTTTATTTTTGTGTTTGTGTCTAAGAGGGGCTCCATGGCATTGGCTAATTCCTGTATATCATCAAGTAGAACCGAGCGAATGTCGTGGCGTTGATTGGCAGCGAATAATTGTACGACCATAGGAGCTCAGTTTCCCCATTCTTCAATTCGAACGATACCATAGTCGCATTTGACTTCCGTCACACGCTGTCTTATCATGTCGCTTCTATCGTCCGGCTATTGGCGCGAGCAACTAATATAAGCTTCCGGAGCGAAATTACCCGACCGAGGGTCAGGTAATTTCAAGAAATATAGGATTCTTTCATAAAACAATGATTTTATCCCAAATCAAAATTCAGTTGGAGCACACGACCGGTTTAAGCTATTATCGTCATCACTACAAGAAGACGATATTCTTCGAAACCGGTCGTGAACCGTAAGCCAAATCTTACTGTTTAAAAATCATTGCCCTATAAAAGAAACACGTATATATCTTATACTATGTTGTTCTACCAAGTTGCGGCCTCCTCAGTGAGTCTAACCTTCTTATCTTCCCAAAAAGTCAATTTAAATTAGTATCGGGTTAAAACACTTTACGATACTCTAAAACAATTAACTCATTTTTCCTGTACTTTTTTGAGTTTTTAAGATTAATTCTTCAAGATTGTAAAACTTTCGATTCAGTATCAACTGAAAAGAAAGAGGAGCACAGCATATTCTATTAAAGATACAATAGGAACGATAATATATGGTTACAAAAATGCGCAACTCGGCTTTAATCTGTGGCAGGACAAATGCAAAATGTCGGGCCAAATGATGTAAGCCAATGCGCATTGGAAAATGGTTTTCCTCAATATTTGAACGAACGGTTCAAATTATGAAATATGGTATCAGGTCTGATGTGGAAGAAAAGTTCCACTATGACAAGAAATACGTTTCCAGGTTTCCACTTAATAATATCTTTATTGATTAGTTCAGATGTATTTTATCATTTCAACTAAAAACTAATATAAATAAAAAACTTAATTGCTTTTTTATCCCCATCAGCAAGACATAACAATTATAAGTAGGAAGCTAACTTACTCCAAAGAGTATATTCGAAATTTCATAAATATTTTAAAAAATGTTGCTCTTCCATAAATTTCGTAAGTAATGCAGAAATGGTTGCACTATATAGTAAACTAGATATGGTTACTCCTGACTACCTAAATAGAGTGATGCATATGATTATTAAAAACTTCCTCTAATGCAACACAAATCTCTTAATGCATTTAAAATGGCTTAAAATACTCATATATCTGCAGAAAGCTCAAAGAATTAAACCTTACATATTGCGTAAAGGACATACTTTGAAATATTCGAATTTGGAAATGCATATAGAAAGCCCTTACTGGCCCTATAACCATCGCGCCATCCTGGCGAATATGCTGGTAAAATGAAAAAAACGGCAGGTATAAACCAATTAATAAACTAAAATAAATTGGTTTTTAATTTGGGATCTATTCAGAAGTTTATCCCGAAGGAATTTATTATTGCCAGTATCAGTATTACCAATCAGAAGTAAGTAACAGATAATCCCTGAAAAATAAGCCAAAATGTCGTGGTCTTCTTGTAGTCATTCTACACACTGTATGTCGTAAAAACCATTTGCATTGTACTTCATCGGAGGTTGGAGAACTCTTTTCGTCTCTCATCGGTCTGTCGAAACATTAAACAGGGCGAACCAAAGCCGCAGATAGCTCATAGAGGTTAAAAAAGTATCGTTGTAAACTTTCCAAGGGGGGAGGACGATAAGTTCATCATTATACAATATCTACCGTTGATAAAATGTTACTATCGAGGTGATCGACACATTGTGATTTTTTCGGGCATAAATATCTAGTAATGTCAACCATATGGTCATATAAACGAAAATTATTTGCCCACGAAAAGTCGGATCTTAGAAATTATGCATATCGACCTGGTCGGTACGAATAAACATCTACATAGTCCATTCATTGTCCATTTCCCAAATCATTTCTATTGCCTTCCTTCTTCTTCCTCTCATTTCATTTTATTTTCCTCAACACCCATACCGCTGGAGTTGATTATCTTTGTGCGTCCTAAATGACTAAATTTCGGCGGCGTATGACCTCTTCATGTCGATGTTTTCGGCAATTTTTCCTAAAATATCTTATTTAAGGTCTTCATCATCACCATTTAAAGAATTCCCTAATTGGTAACGGTGTTTCTGGGAAATTTCATTTTTTTTTCATTTTCTTGAGAGTGTAGCTGGTTTTGCCAGAAGTGTTCATGGACCCGTCAACCTTAAAGCGTCGAATGCCCCCAAACAAGACGATTCCGGGAAACGTGACGTGGTTTCTCCCTGAACGATTCTCGTGTTTCCGACCGCGAGCGTTCGAGGAAGTAAGAGAGTTTGGAGTGACGTCAGGTGAGGTGGGTGAAGGCGACCGAAATGAAATTATCCTGTTCGATTCCCGACGGAGGGAAAGTTATCGCACGAACTGGCGCATCCACCACATTCCTCCTCTCCTCTCCTCTGTGACCTGCCCCACGTCTCCTGTGACCCTTTCTTGGCGCCGCAATAGTTCTTCGCAGCGAAAACTAACAAACTTGTGCCTGCCTCAAAAGCCAGTTACCCATAAAAATATATGACAAGCACTTGCTTATATTCCATTCCACACAATTGACTTCAAAGGCCTGACCGGTATCGATGATAATGCATCATCATCATGCGGTTACAATGAGACAGGATTTTTTTAGGCGTCTTGTTTAAATTGGTCGGGATGTGAGACGGTTTAAGTAGAAATCCGAAAGCCATACAAATTAAATGCTCTTAAAAGAGAGAAAATATCTTGATAAAAAAAAGCAGAATAAATATCATCATCATCATTCATTGGTCGTTCAATCCTAAGATTGGTTGACTGTAGCCCTCCATCCTACCAATTCTAATGCTAATTGGCTTACTTCCTGATATTTTTTGCAATGCACTTTCTTCGCTATTTGTCCCATATATTTATCCCTTTTCCATCTATTTTCCCTTCTATTAAATTCTTCACGATTCTATTGTGCCTCAGGGTGTGGCCAATCCTTCTGGTTCTTCTTTTCTCTATGGTGTCCATAAGTTCCGTTTTCGTCTATTCTTCTGCATACTTCTTCATTTATTATTTTATCTATCCATTTGATCTTAAGCATCTACCTTCAGCACTAGGTTTCGAAGGCTTCTAGTCTTTTCTGGTCGACTTTTCCGATGGTCCATGCTTCTGATCCATAAAGTGCCACGCTCCATGCGAACGTTTTCACGTATTGTTTCCTCGTATGTAGTTCTACCTTCTTTGAACACAGCAGTTGTATTTTCATTGTGAATGTTCTCTCAGCTTGAGCTATTCTTCGCTTGATGTCTGTACTACTTCTTCCGTCCCATGTGATGGTACTTCCGAGATAGGTGAAGGAATCCACTCGCTCTAATTTTTGTCCTTTCAGTGTGACTACTGTGTTCCGCTTCTCTCTTCCACATACTAGGATTTTAGTATTCGTCTTATTTACGTTCATGCTGTATCTTTGTAGAACATGATCCAATATGTTTAGTGACCTTTGAAGATCCTCCTGGTTTCCTGCTATTATTGCAATATCGTCGGCGAAGCGTAGCATGTTTATATCTTCTCCATTGATCCTAATTCCGTTTAATCCGATGATTTGTGTTTCTCTTATTGCCTCCTCCAGGTACATGTTGAACAATGCAGGTGAGAGGTTGCATCCTTGCCCAACTCCTTTGTTAATTTTAGCCCCTATATGGCTTCCATTTCTCATTCGCATCGTGGCTACTTGCTTCTTCGAGAGATGATAGATTATTCTTGTCGTAATAATTTAATCCGAGTTTTTCCTGCAGTCCAAACATCTTGTTCCATTCCACATTGTCGGAGGCTTTCTCCAAGTCCACGAATACCACATACAGTTGCTTGTTCACATGTATTGTTTTCTCTATCATGATTCTCAGACAGAGTATGGCTTCGTTGGTGCCTCTGTTCTTCCTAAAGCCAAATTGGTTTTCCGATAGGTTATTTTCAATTTTCCTTTCCATCCTTAGATCTATTATTCGTGTAAGTATTTTTGATGTGGTTCGGTGTTCCTCACATTTCTCTGTCCTCGTCTTTGGTATCGCGATCGTCAAACTTCTTTGAAAGCCTTCAGGAAGTCTTCCGTTTACAGAAGTCTTACGTCAGAGGAAATATATAAAATCAAAATAATGGTCGCAGTTTGGGAACTCAACAAAATTAGAAAAGGAGAAAAAATAAAATATTTTAATTGATATAATAGCTACCCAATCGCTAGATGCATCTTTCCGACCATGTGGGCGTTTTTTTTAATTTTGGACAGATGCTCGCCTCTTGGTTTTAATGGGTTAATTTTTCAGCATTTGATTTTTCTCTTCAATCTCAGTTAATGTGCACCTGCCATCTCTTCAGGATTGGTCTTCATTCTCTCACAAAAAGCATTTCAATCGACTTCACCATAATTACACTCTAAAGAAACAGCTGCTCCCTTTACACCATAGCTATTTCCTGCGAGTGTTACTTGACACTTTAAAAAACACAAGAGGTGAACTCATAGCCTGACCGGAGTAATGACTGAAAAATTTAAACCTTCCGCTCACAATTAGACATACGATGTGCTCACTGACTCAAATGTCAACAGTTCAATCTGTCGGTAAACATTCGCTGCGAAGAAATTGTTGCATGTAGGTAAGTGGTTTACTCTACAGACCTTGGCATTTAGGCAAGATTCATGCTCCGAAATGAGGTCTTTATGCCTAAACACGTCTCGGAGTTAACATCATCTACCCGCATGGTAGATGCTGTTCCTACCACCCTGTAGTAGCACCCTGCAGGGTACCCGGCTAGGGTGGTTAGCTACCCCAGGCATGCAATATCAAACTGGTGTTAATTTTTAGTTACAGCACTCTTGCGTTTAAAATAATCCAAATAATATTTATCATGATAACTACACGTACATGAATCACGGGATGTAATGGAGATATATTTCTCTGCGCATAATAGAGGAACTGTTTGTGACAAGAAGGATAACAAACAAAAGAGAAGATTATATGAAATAATTGCAACACAATACTAGGCTACTTCGAATGAAAGAAATAAACATACCCCACCTCCTAGCGCGGTTATCAACACTTACTTTGATCCCTTACTGTTCGTGGGAAAAATAACATCTTTAATCTGTTCTAATCTCTTTAGTCTTACTGTCATGACCTCTCCCACCATAGTAGAATGGGGATAATATTACATGTCCTGCATCATCGCTAATTAGACCTCCTTCCAAGTCATGCGAGCGTTTTAACCTGTACTTAAACCTTCGCTCCGAGAGTGATTCCCAAACTAGTGCCTCGAACAATCGAGATATGCTAGTCAGTTTTACAAATCTAGTTCCTCTACGCTGCTCGAGGTATAATTCTTGTAACATCGCATTAAATAAGCGTAACTTGAAGTTAACAGATAACTTGGAGTTATGCTCATTTTTAAGTAATACACTTCTTATCGGAATTAGTGCAATAATATGAACCAAAAAGTCCAATATTTTCCTCGCCGTAGATTTTCATATGGCAATTGAAATAGGGAGAGAAATCTAGACATGAAATAAAAGATATAAATTAATTAGGGGAGACTAATGGAAAACTGTATGAAACAAATTATAAGATGTAAGATATCAAAAATGATTTATAGACGACACTAACCGGCTGATTTAAGACAGCGGAATTACTGGTGTAAGGGAAGATCACGTGTGTATGAATATTGAAATGTTCTCTATTTTGGGCAAATATTGAAACTTAATGATGTACATATCAATGGGCCAATTCACTTGCTTCTCCTCTCCTGGAAGTGCACTTATATGGCAGTAACATATTGGGAATTTCTGCCCAAACCAGAGACTATATCTACAAACGTATACACTAGATAAAAATTGGTCCAATTTCACCTACAAAAATCAACTCTAGATCTTAGATCGAGGTTGATCGAAAATCAGATCACTGTTCAAGTTGATAATGGCATTGTGCCATCAAATTAAGAATAAATCAATATGGCCGATTTTATTTTCTCAACCGATGAAGAATTAAATAGAGTTCGTGCTTCGTTACTTTAATCAAGGGATTACAATGAGTTCGTCATAAAATTTCTAATCGGTATGCATATGAAAGTTATGTTTGTTAAAATATGCTTAAGATTGTCCTAACCCGATGTTGATTTCATACTATGAGGAACTCCGATGAATTGTTGGTACAGCGAATGCGAAATACAGCCGCTGACCAATAAAATGATGCCAGTCAAATGATTTATTAATGGGCGAAAGGTTGGTGAAATCAGGTCTAGGACATAGCCTCATGGGATCACCTTGACCCTTGGAAAACCACCGATATCCTCGTTAAGAAATAAATACTGTCCCACAAGTTTTTATTGTGGGAGAAACTTGAAATGTTCGTCAAAGGTCTGTCAACTTCAATTTGAAACTACTATTCCCCTTATACATACAGGGTTCGTCCGGAAGATAAGTGTACTGAGCTCAGGAAAAAAAATTTATTACACTTTTACATATCTTAAGCTAATATTCCTCAAAATAGGACCCTTGTGAGTCAATACACTTGTTCCAGCGGCGTTCCCATTCCTGGAACGCTCCCGCGAAGGCATCATCGGGAACCTCTCGAAGACACGTCGTCACGGCCTCTTTGACGGCGTCCAAAGTCCCGTATCGCGTTCCTTTCAAACTCCTCTTTATCTTCGGGAACGGAAACGTTCTCTAAAAAATGTGGACAATTTTTGCAGTGATCCGCAAGTTGTGTCGCGATTTCCAAACGATTGAGTCTTTGATCATCACTGAGCACATTCGGCACCAACTTTGCACAAATTTTTCGCATCTGTAATTGGTCCCTAATAATCTCGTGCACTATTGTTTTTGGCACATTACACTGCTCTGCTATCATCCGAACACTAAGACGACGATCAGAGTTCAGTACATCGCGAACTTTTCGCACATTTTCGTCGGTGAGTGTCGTTGATGGGCGTCCAGGCCGTGGTTCGTCGTCGACCTCTTCTCTACCCTCCACGAACATCTTGTGCCACCGAAAGATCATGTTTCTGGACATGGCTGACTCCCCGTAACCCTGGTTAATCATACCGACAGTTTCGGTAGACGATTTCCGAAGCTTTACCGCAAATTTGATGGAATAACGCTTCTCCAAAAACTTCGGCATCGCGTTCCGTGACGTGGGTCGAGCGTGGAGGTTCGCGTTAACAGAGCTCTTCACTACACCACAGCTCAGAGCCGACTGCCTTTTTCAGCGTCGCTTGCCAACATACCCCCCTCCAATCGCAGCCCGTCAGAGCGGTGCTGGGCGCGCCTGGAGCGGCGGGAAAAAATCAGTACGCTTATTTTCCGGACGAACCCTGTATAGTTATTCTACAATGTTTGAACCTGAATTATGGATTGCTTACAGAAAGGGGATGTTGTACCTTTCACCACTTGTCACTAATGAATTTTTCTCGACTTCAGCCTTAAGCCTTAAGATATACGTTTACATAAAATTTTTTACATTTGCTGTAAATGTACTTTTCAATAATTTATTTGATGAGATATTTTGGGTAAAACATACAATTACTGTTGTACGTTGTACCTCTGACCACTGTGGACAAAATATGAATAAGTAGCCAAATTAAATTAAATTTTTAAAGCCCAAGGATTAAATTAAATTCAATTTGGTAATGCGTATATGTGGGTCGCGGCAGACCAAGGATAGAGCGTTAGACTAGTGACCGGAGGGCTAGGGATCGATTCCCGGGCAAGCTTCTCCGGGGACCTGCAGCTCCACCCAAGCTATTTGAGTTTTCAGGTACCAGATCTTCATGGGAAACCATAACCGGCACAGGGAGAGGAACTGGCCCCACTACCCCGATGTGTGAATTTCACACGCCGTCGGGCTGAGTACTGGGTGAACTCTATCATCACCAACCAAACCGACCTTCGGGTTAATGACTGTGTTTATGGTGTGTATATTTTTTATAAATAATATATATATATATATATATGTGTGTGTGTGTGTGTGTGTAAAAAATAGAATATAACTATATTTGTTCATACAAAATATATATATATATATATACAATCATATGTATATATAAAGTTATGTACTGAAAAGTGTCCGGAAATCTTTTAAAAAATACCGTCTAATATCTTAATCGGTAGAATACCAATAATAATAAAATAGATCAGCTTTACAATAACCAAAAACTAGAATTACTTTTGATTTCATCCGTGGACCACGAATTTTATTCCAGTTTTTTGTGTGTGAATTATTAGCGACAAAAAGTGCAGCAATCCACTCCAAGATTGGTTGGATGGGCGAGGGTAGAGAGGCAAGGGTTTAGGTGAGGACTGTAAATATCTCACAAGGTGGTCGATGGGCCAGTTTCCTTCCCTTCGATTTTTTGTGAAGATGTAGATGCCGAAAAATCGCATACTTTGCAGACTCAAAGTCACTCGAAGTCGTACCCGGGCACCACGAACCCTCTACTTATTAGACTTTGGCTACTACCATGCCCTTATGTATAAACAATAATTAATGGTGAATTAAATAACTAATAATGTGTACTATTAAAATAACTTATTACTTAGAACAAAGTCTTCTTCATATTACAATTGATGTGCAGTGCAATTGAGAGGAAATCCTTAGAAACATTAATTATATATACACGTATTTCGTAATATTTGTATCTCATTTCATTTTCATGATCCCATATGGCTCACAACTTCCTCCGAGATTGATTTTCACGACAAAAGCAAAGAACTAAACCACAAATTCAAAACTGACTTTAAATGCACGTGAATTTAGTAACTATTCAAACGTTCACTAAACATTACTTAATTTTTTAAATCTTTAGTCATATCTCCCGCAGGGGACGTTGAACGTTTTTTATTCGAGTTACGAAAACAATATGTACTAGCTGTCGTTACAACGTAATTATTCATGCTGTAATGACGGTAAGTCCAGTTGAAAAAAATAAATTGTATTCTTTAAAGACCTTGTCACATAGTTTTCTGTTTTGAACATCACTACACTTTTTTAAAAAGCGGAATTATTTTTCCAATCTATAATTCCGATGAATTAACGAAGAGTCGAATCACAGAAAAGTGTTTTTCATTCTTTTTTTTTTTTTGTTTTTCCAAGTTTAAACTCAATTTATGGTAAAATTGGTAAAATTTTTAGTAGAATTGTTTTTGATATAGTCTAAAACTTTCCGCATGTTGTGTAGTAGACAATTAAAAAGTATTTGCACCACCTTTTACCACCACCAAAATCCGCACGTGCATACTACTATATATTACAAGGACCGAGTCGAAACTTTAGGAAACAGTTTAAATGAAATGAAATAATTTACTTTGTAATTTCACACACTTGTAGGTAGGAATTCCACACGTAGAAGTGTTAGGAATTACATCTACATCATGTACATAATATCCCGCAAGCCGCCGCAAGGGTGTGTGGCGGGGGGTGTTAAGTCACCTCGGAATACTTAATATAGACAAATGCGCAGTTTTGAAATTTTGGAACAAAGGTAGTGGCGAACAGGACATAAACTACGAAATAGAGGGTCCAGTACTAACTACGGCCAAACAAGTAACATATTTGGGGGTAGTTCTAACACCACGCCTTTCATGGGGAGCACATATCAGGATAATATGCGGATCCGCTTTAAAGAAACTGGGCTTCATTAAACGGGTGGTGGGAAATGTAATGAGAAAGTTAAAGAGAGGTGTTATTTTGCTCTAGTTAGTCCACATTTGGAATATGCCGCAAGTATTTGGGATCCTTTGGAGAAAATCTGGCAAAAGGAGTTAGATAAAGTCCAGAGAAAATCAGCCAGGTTGATTACAAAGTACATTATTTCATATCATTTCAATATGTTAGGCAAATTCCACAAAGTTACGCCTGAGACGACAAATTTCATTTAGGAAACGGCCCTGAGTAGTCGGAAAACTATGGTTATGACTGAATAACGAAGTGCCTTAATGAATCATCGACTGTAACTGTATCCATCATTCAAGAAATGCTATACTTATACCCGCCCTCACTCTAAGACGTATATCATTTCCAGGAGAGTCGGTCGCTAAGGTGTGTCATTCACGCTTAATTAAAGACGAGCTCCCTCCTCATTGTATGCTGACGCGGTATTTGGCATTGCAGGGTCAAGGGTGATCGGTAGACGGCATGAATTCGTCTTTTGATGTCCCCCGACTTGTGGGCGTCAACCTTAAAGCTGATTTACTCCCTTACGTACGATGGTAAAGCCTTATTCCCACCCGTCATTGCTTCATACCAGAAAATCTCTGTTGACTAAGTTGCTCAGCGAGGACGATCGTCGGAGTGTTTTCCAATGGGGCGACGGCTTCCACAACCGCGAAAAGTTCTTAGTGGAAACGAACAGTTGTTTTGCAATGCAGGATGTAGGTACCATTCAAATTAGCAAGTCGGGGCACGCAAATTGGGTCCACAAACAAGGGAAAGGCCTACAATTTCCAAAGAAACGAGAAGAGAGAGAGAAGATGTGGTTATGCCTCACTAAAAGGAAGGTCTCCTCCACTGTGGGCCCATCCGCACATGCCCTTGCCTCGTTCCACGTGGGAAGGAGTGTATAAACACTTCCCCGAAAACTGCAAGTAGGAAAAGTCCGTCTAATTTGATGTTTTTGCGACCTTCTACTCGTTTTTCTGGGTCAGCAAACCGCCACCTGCGCCCATTACATGAATTTCATCATCAATAAAACGATTGGCATAAATGACCAAATCTCATCGATAATTACTGTGCCACCTTGGGCAGTAATTATCGATGCCTGCAAATTTTATGCAATGGAAAGCGCGTAAAAGATAACAAAAAAGTAGACACTTAATAATTACCTATCAAGACCCCATAGGCATACCGAAGTGACTCGTAACCGATCGATTTCTATTAAACCGATCGACAAATCGACTCTCCTGGTAGTGTTGTCGCGTTTACTCCGAAGTTAGACTGATTCTTATTTTTATCCTGAAGTGTCAACTTATTTGAAACTAATATCAGTATTACTGCAATTGTTGCATCGATGAAACCATTCCAGATGGCACATAAAGTAGCATTGTATTTGATGCTTCATTGAAGTAAACTCTGATGAATATGGCGTTCCCTAATCCTATTTGAACGATTTTATCGAAATAATAATCGATGATTCGACTCCGCTAGGCGGTCTAGCTACTCCATCCAACTATCGAAACCGACCGTGATCGATAGTGAAATCATATAGAAAATTGGGTACATGACATGCGTCGCAACCTTGTTAACTAACTCGTTTTTAATTCCTCTTCGTAAAAACGGCATAAGTTTTCAACGTACGTAATCTTATTACTTAAGTAGAGTTTGCTTGGTTCTAATAATTTGCAGGTACCAATTATTGCATGGAAATTTTCTTGTGGGCCCTCTATTGTTCCTTCATTTATATCTTCATATTTTTTAGGTGTCTCAAAACCATTATATTCCTTTCTTAACCCAGATTAAAATCACGGGCACTCAATTTTTCCTCCACTTTTTCACAAAATGTGTAATCAATTTTCGTTACTGAATACGTTAAGTTTTGGACCAATTACTAAGATCAATTTGTTTTAATCAATTTCACTCTTGGGCTGACTATTTCATTTTGCTTGATGACCAGAGAGTGTACGGGCATGCCAGTCTCCAATGTCTCAAGAACAGTAGAAAGTAACTAAAAGTGCGAGTTTACTTAAATCACTGATGAAACTATCCCAAACACCATAAAAAATTGGCAGATCAGACAAAAAAACAAAATTAAAGAGATGAATCGTCGAACAAATAAAGCTTTAAAGTTCAAATTTTAGAAGTATATGTAAATGAAAACTTAATCAAGTTTTCTCACGCCTTCCACGGGTCAAGGGTTCCTTGTTGGCCGACGTTTCGAAGCTCGACTCGAGCATCTTCTTCAGGGCAGATGAGACACTCCCAGTGGAAGACCGGAGAAAATTTAAAAAAAGCGGATACGCCTGGAAAGCACGACATCATACTAAATAAAAGCTGACTTACGCGTACTTTGTCTGAAAATTCCATACCCCAATATGCGAATGCGAATTAGCTGTTATTCTTTAAAAAGAGACGTTTCAGGCGTGATATGGTGGAATATCATGATTATCTAAAATTGGCAATTTTCCAAAAAATAATAAATTTCCAAAAAATAGCTGTTATTCGTTAATTAAAATCTAAACACGTTGATTAATTCGTTAAGAAATGAAATATTCTGATAACTCGAGTCTCTCTGAATTTTTAAGCATCTGGATTCCTCAATACGCCACAGGATAGCTAGATAAATAGATGGATAGCTATCGAGAAAGGGTTTCTACATGTATCCACGAAGTTTTTTCAGAAGCATCAAAGTAAAAACTTAAAAGTATATCACAAAATCCGAGGTAATATGATGAAATAAATTATCATTCAGTTTTAAATGAATCGCAACTTGAATATCAAATCGAAAACAAAATCGTAATATATGAGTGAAATTCCGTTGTTTATCTTCACAAAAATTGTTGTCATATTTTGACAAGGAATTAATCATTAATTAATCAGTCCAATGAGCGATGAGGCGTGAAAGTTGACAGTGAAGCCGTATTTTTTGCTAGAAGTTAATGGCTCGAAAAGTAATGTGATCAAGGATCTAGGGTATTAAAAGGGCGATAGATTCCTTTATTTGCAATGGATTCCTTTTCCCCCAAAAAAGGTTCCGGTATCATAAATCGAGCATCGGGATATTTGGGAAAATATAATAATAATAATAGATGAATTACCGTATTAAAACGAATGCCGGTCCTATGTACGAACATTCAGTCACAGAAAAAATTTCCCCCTGCATTTTTCTGATGGATTTGCAAAGAATGCCCATAAAAATTAATGGTGGATTTAAGGGGCTGAAAGGCGAACTTAGATTTATACATGATGAGAATTCCGTGTTCAAAGTCAACGGTCAGAACACAGTGATACGCAACCGGCCCAGAATATTTCTACCAACTTCACAGTCACCATCGTTTACCATCTATTTTTAATAAAGTAAAATGTTTTTCGGAGGACTCAGTAACACTAAAAAACGTTTATTAATTCCTCCACGGCTTCGTGAGCATCAAGATTATCCTGTTCGTGAGGGTGTCTTGATCTAACGGAAGATTTCTTCAGCTCCCGCTCTATCATGATTAATGAAGACCAGCGAATTATTTCCTTCCGCAGAAGAGAAACGCCACAAGCCACAACACTCCCAAAAAACCGCTGGGACCCATGGTAGGTAATATAATATGTATCATCCAGTTATACACACACACACATATACATATATAAATATATATATAAATAAATATATATATATATTTATTTATATTTTTGTTATTATTAGGTAATCTACCGTTTAAGGTTGGTTTTTGGATGGAAACAACTATCAAATAAACATTTTGTGACTCCCCACCTAGCAAACTAATCTATATCAGGTCCCTCTTCATCTCGGTGTACTTCTTTCCTCCCTTTATCCCGTCCAACATCCCTATCCTGTTCCTGCCCTTACCTCGCTTGCCCAACATTCTACCCTCTATTACCCTCTTCAACATTCCACTACCGCTCAATACGCCTTTCATCCATTTTTCCTGCCTCCATAGGATTTCTCTCAACAAACCCCTCTCCTCACCCACCATCTCTAGTATTTCCTCATTTGTTTTCCTTTCGGTCTATTTCATCTTCTCCATTCTTCTCCACACCCACATTTCAAAAGCCTCCAATCTACGTCTATCATCCTGCTTCAGTGACCACGTTTCCGCACCGTACATAGCTACGCTCCATATCAGAGTTTTTACGAGTCTTGTCTTAACATCCCTACTCAACGTCCCCGTCATCAACTCCCTCCTCCTTGAGAGCGCCTCCTTGCCTAGCGGCATTCTTCTCCTTACGCCCCTACCACTTTGACCGTATTGGTCCAAAATTTTCCGAGATATGTAAACTGCTCTACCTGCTTTATTTTTCCCCTCCTATTTTAATATTTAGCTTAGCCTTTTTCTTTCTGGAAAATCGCATAACCTTTGTTTTATTAATATTGATTCTCATCCCATATTTATCGCACTGAACCTCCAATTCACTCAGCAATGCTTGCAACCCCTTGGCTGACAGAGCAACTAATGCTTGGTCATCAGCAAACCTAACCGATTTTACGAATTCCCCTCCGACTTTCATTCCTACCTCCAGTTCTTCCCATGCCTCTTTAATCATTTCCTCTACATATACGTTGAACAGCACCGGTGACAATGGGCAACCCTGCCTTACACCTCTTCCTAACACTGCCCATCCGGGCTCTCCGTTCCCCACTCGCACCTGAGCAGTCTGAGACATGTACAGGTTGCGGATCAGTCTCCTGTCCCTCCAATCCATTTCTTTTTCTGCAATACACGCATTAATTTTTCCCATTTCACTCTATCAAACGCTTTTTCGAAATCTACAAAACAGGCAAAAACGTCCTGATTGTATTCTATGTTCCTCTCAATTAGTGATCTCATTACTGCAATGGCATCACGCGTACCTCTTCCCTTCCTAAACCCAAACTGATCATCCCCTAAGTAATCATTTGCCTTACTCTCTATCCTTTTGTTGATGATCCTGAGAATAACTTTAGCTGCGTGGGATATCAAACTTATTGTTCTGTAATCCTCACATGACGAAGCCTTTGCCTTTTTTGGAATAGGAACTAACACCGATCTCACAAAATCTTCCGGCCAGATTCCTTCTTCAAAGATACTACGAATCAGTCCATATAGGGCCTTCTTCCCGCATTTTCCTAAACATTTCAACAGTTCTACAGGTATGTTGTCCACCCCCACGGCCTTATTTGCTTTTATCTATTTATATATATATATATACACACATATATAGAAAAAAATATATATTTATAAATATATATATATATATATTGATATAAAAAATATATATTTATATGTATATTTAAAAATATATCATGTTTGTGGGTCGCGGTAGTTCAGGGGTAGAGCATTGGACTACTGACCGGAGGGCCCGGGTTCAATTCCCAGGCAAGCCTCTGGGCACCTGCAGCTCCACCCAATATGTGATTTTTCTGGTACCAGATCTTCCTGGGAATCCATAACCGGCACAGGGAAAGGAACTTGTGGTCCCCCTACCCTTTCACACGCCGTCGGGCTTAGTACTGGGTGAACTCAACCATCACCTACTAAACCGACCTTCGGGTTGATTACTGTGCTTATGGTTTTTTATTGAGTATTCGTAAATGTGTTCACATTTACAATAGACGTTAAAGTCATATTCAATACGGGGAAAGCATCTCCATTTTCGTTACGTGGTAAGTTTCCGTATTTTTCTCGACTATAAACCATCACGCAGAATATAATCCAAAGTAATTATTTAATTTAATCGTAAGGGTCGTTATAACAATGTTTTACATGTAACATTTCTCCTTCAAGAATTTCGTAGGTGTGAGGTAAAGTTGGCACAACAAGGATCCGGATCCGGGTGAAAGGACGGGTGGTGAACCCGGGCAAAGAATTCGGATTTCTCGGTACCCTAGAACTTGGGTTAAAAAAATAAATAGACATCACAGGCACAGATACATTACTCCAGCTCAAGAATTGAATTGACTTTGAATTGAAGGTGATTACGATGTTAGTACTTCTTTGGGTGAACTGCATTTATTGATATGACCGTGTTGATGTAAACATCGCGAATTTTTTTAAAGAGTCACCTGAATCGATATCCGGAAAGGCCACGGACGATGCTAGCAGGACTCGGGAGCAGTGAAAGTGGTTTTCCGGACCTCGGAAAGGAGAAAGTTGGGGGAAAGCAGCCACGGGAGGGAGCACTCGAGCTTGTAGGAGTAGCTGACGAGGGGAGGGGGGGGGAAGACCGCGAAAGGGCGATTGCCGTCCGTTACGTCGAAGTGGAGATGTTTACGTAGCACTCACGCGCCCTGTCAGTCAACTGGACGAAGGATCGCGGAAAGAATACTCGGAGATGAGAATGCACCGAAGACAACAGTGCGGAAGGCGTGTGACCAATGAGTCTTCCATTTTCCTATGCAATTTGTTTAGGCCCGATTACACTGACTGAAATGCACTTCGTTCTACGAGCGTTAAGCGTCGATTTCGAAAAGGCGATGACACAGCTGATGTCGTAAAGAACGCTAAGGAGACCTGAGAAACAGACAGGAGTTGGCGCGTTAAAGACTAATATTTATCGAATCAAATTACAAATCGACTGAACTTGATGGTAGGACGTATCTACTCTTGTATAGACATTGCTGTCGTAGCAACTATAACATATCTGCCGTTGTTGTAACCCTATAACCAGTCATATTCGAGAAGGAATTAAATAATCAGCAATTAATTAAATTATTGATGCATACATTTATAACCGTCATGCTGTAACATTTGGTTGACAGGCACTAAGAAGAAAATCTTAATTCTAGTTTACGAAAAAAAGTCGCTTCGTTTTACTAGTTTCTTCCATACTGTTCTGTTCATGTACACTTACTTGTATCACCTAGGTCGTATTCAAACTTCGTTTCAACCACGGTATTCTGTTTATGAGATTTCTAAAATCCTTCGTCTTGAAAATCTTCTCGATCATATTCACCCGTGATTTTCTCTGTCTAGTCCTTCATCTCAAATTATTTGCTCTTCTCTCATGTGTATCTGTTTGGTGATTCGGCTAACCTACATTTTCTCAACATGATCATACCGGCTTAGCACAATCCTCTAATACTTGTCAACTTACCAGTACATTGATCATCTCCTGAGTAATCATTTGCCCTGCTCTTTATTCACCTATTGATGATCCTGAGAACCACTTAAGCTGCGTGCGAATTCAAACTTATTGTTCTTTAGTCCTCACGTATGTCTGCCTTTCCCGTTTTTAAAATAGAAACTTGATATTAAAATTGATCTCACGAAGTCTTCCGGCCAAATTCATCTCAAATAAGTGCTACGCATTAGTCCATAAAAACTCTTCCTCCCACATTTTCCTAAACCTTTAAGGAGTTCCGCGGGAGTGTTGTCTATTCTCATGGCCATATTTGATTTAAATGCCCTTAATACTTTCTATATCATCGTCGAGAAATCCTTCACCTACGTCATATTCTCTTTTTATGCCTGGTCTTGCTGGGCAGATGTCTTTACCATGCAGTTCTTCTGTAGATTCCTTCCACCTCTCTTGGATTTTTTTGGTTCGACTATTATTTTCCTGAGTTATAATTTGATTATTTGTAATGATTTTCCCATTTTACTGGTTGACAAGATTTTAACTTTCCTGTATATTCCACCAAAATCATCCTTCCTCTGCAAACTTTCCATGTTTCCTCGCACTGCGCTGTCCACGAAGCTTCTTTCTCTCTCTCTATTTATATATATATATATATATATATATATATATATATATATATATATATATATATCGATGATGCGGAAGTACTCACGAGAGCGATATAACTTTTGGACGGCACAATAGAACACAGAATAAAACAGATAACACGTAAAAGGACACTCACACTGTAGATGATTTAAGCTTTCGGCCTACTCCGAGGCCTTCTTCAGGTCAGACTCTGAGTCAGGAGTCTGACCTGAAGAAGGCCTCGGAGTAGGCCGAAAGCTTAAATCATCTACAGTATGAGTGTCCTTTTACGTGTTATCTGTTTTATTCTATGTTCTATTGTGCCGTCCAAAAGTTATATATATATATATATATATATATATATATATATATATATATATTAAATTAAGACCGGCCAAAACTAAAGCAAAAGAAGCATGGTGGAAAACGCAATGCGAAGATGTAGAAAGTTTGCAGAGGAAAGGTGTAATTGGTGCGATATACAGCAAGGTTAAATCAATATCGGGAGGTACGTAAGAAGTAAAGATCTATGCTAACAGGCAGAGATAAGTCGGGTGAGATAATAATTGACACAGAAAACATCCAAGAAAGATAGATGCACAATAAGGAAGAATTGTATTTCAAGAACTTAGGCCAACAAGGTTAGATATATAGTAGAAGGATAATATTACGAATAGGAAGATAGCTTAGGTCCAGGCATATTCGACGATGAGATAGAAATTAAGGGAGATGAAACCAAATAAGGCACAATGAGTTTGATATCCCACGCAGCTAAAGTTGTTCTCAGTATCATCAACCAAAGGATTGAGAGTAAGGCAAATGATTACTTAGGAGATGATCAGTATGGATTTAGGAAGGGTATACGTGATGCCATTGCAGTCATGAGATCACTAATCGAGATAAAATTAGAATACAACCAGGAAGTTTTTGCCTGTTTCGTAGATTCCGAAAAAGCGTTTGATAGAGTGAATTGGGAAAAACTAATGATTGCATTTACGAAAATAGGAATAGATTGGAGGGACAGGAGGCTAATATGCAACCTGCACATGTCTCAGACTGCTCAGGTGCGAGTGGGGAACGGAGAGCCCGGATGGGCAGTGTTAGGAAGAGGTGTAAGGCAGGGTTGCCCATTGTCACCGGTGCTGTTCAACGTATATGTGGAGGAAATGATTAAAGAGGCATGGGAAGAACTGGAGGTGGGAATGAAAGTCGGAGGGGAATTCGTTAAATCGGTTAGGTTTGCTGATGACCAAGCATTAGTTGCTCAGTCAGCCAAGGGGTTGCAAGCATTGCTGAGTGAATTGGAGGTTCAGTGCGATAATATGGGATGAGAATCAATATTAATAAAACAAAGATAATGCGATTTTCCAGAAGACAAAGGTTAAGCTAAATATTAAAATAGGAGGGGAAAAAAAGAGCAGGTAGAACAGTTTACGTATCTCGGAAGTGTTTTGGTGAAACACGGTCAGATTATGTCCACAGGCGTTCTTATCACAGTAAAACCAGATATTTCGCCTAATCAAACTAACAAAAAACTAGGCTTGACTGCTATCGCCTCTACAACATCAAAGGATAAGGAGTGCAAGGCCAGCAACCCCGAGAAGGGTTTCTGGCATTACTTGGTGGAGAAGATCAGCGTTGAGATTAAAGCGAAGTTTGGTCGATATTCCCAGGACACATTCATCATCTCCCCAAACCTTCCGAAGATTGGTTTTTCTAAGTTCCACACGCTATTCTCCCAAAGAATGACCTTACAATTTTTTGCAATATGCCTTCTCTTCTGACATCCATATTTATCTTCTTCAGCAATGTCCTTGTATAGGTTAGAATTATGAGAGATACCGGTAACAATTCTCACCCATGTATACTTTGAAATTCTCACAAATCTTACGCTCATCAAGATCATTTTTTTAGGTATCCTACCTTTTAAAAATATGTAGATTTTGAACAGTCTCTAACCACTTTTACTCAGTACGTGCGGCGCGTAAACCCTCTTGTTTGGCCTTTATTATTCCCTTCTTATATTTTTAACACTTTCTACCCGCTATCATGGCAACCAGTTTAACTTTTCCATTCCCCAATATTCTCCATCCTATCTCGGACTTGAATATCCCATTGATTTTTTGGTATTCCCTTCACCTAATATTGTCGCACGGTCCTTTAAGGGATTCGCCCAGCAACCTCTCCTAACATATTTAAAACTCTTGTCATAAGTAACCCTCTCTATTCATCTTATTTTCTCTATTCTTTTCCATACGCACATCTAAGAAGCCTCTTATCTTCATTACTCAAAGACCAGGTTTCAGAACCATCCAGCGCTACACTCCATATTAGTCTTCACCAATGTTTTCTTTGCCCTTGCGTGTCTGTCATCGAGTCCCTTCTTCTTGCAAACACCTCTTAGGCTAACAAAATACTTTTCTAAATGCTCCTACAACTACGACTTCCTTCATCCCCCAAAAATATATCCCAAATATGTAAACTGATGCACCTGTTCTAATTTATCGCCTCCAAATTTAAGGTTTAACTTAGCCTACTATTCTACTCATGAATACCTTTTCTCAAACGTTACCTTAGATAGCATTAGTTTTTGGGGAGGCAACCGACAGCTGAGGTCATTTGCACCATTAGGGATGGATGGGAAAGGATTAAGGGTGGAGAGAAACCCGGCATCGGCATTAGCCTACTTTTGTTGAAAGGCGCCAAGGGATCCGCAGTTTAACGTCCCATCCGACGGACGGCGTACTCACTCAAAGTGCCCTCCACAAAGCACCTCAAGTAGATATCGAGATATCACTGCAAAATATTTGACGCCGTCGGGATTCGAATCCGGGCCTTCTGGATGGGAAGCCAGTACGATTATCTTTGATTTACTCCGGGATGATCAAGAATGATGTAATGAAGCGTTAAAAGTGTAGGTATAAGATCGGGAAATCGTTGTTTGACAACTTTGGTTTGATTGTAAATTTTTAATCCAGTAAATTTGAGCGCGAATTATTGCCCCTGATAAAAATCTCAGACGCCAGCCAAGATGTATTCATAAATGAATAATTTCTCAACGTTAGGATATATCACTCCCCATAATTATTAAATTGTACTTCAGACATCAGGTGAGCGTGGTAACTACATTTATAAGCTATATTTATAATATTTATTTATTTATTTAATAGAAATTAACCGATGAACTAATATGCTTAAAACCCACCAAATCTCTTACAAAAATTTCGAAGAAGACCTTTTTCCTTGGAGAAGGAACCTCCTTCTTGGCGTTGTAGGCGAGCAGGATGAAAACATATATTTTTGCACATGCAATGAAACACATTAGATTTCACTAGTTTGTGCAATACATTCACATAATATCCCGCAAGCTATTAGGAAGCCGCCGCAAGGGCGTGTGGCATGGGGTGTGAGGACACCAGCCATACTCGTACATGCACAGTTATTAGTTCACACAAGCATTTGAACATAAATTAGCTCATAAAGAAAAACACTAGTACATATGCACACATCATGCAATAATTGAATCAATCATTAAATGATTGTCTTTTGGTAAATACGCACATTTGTGTGCTTTGGTCCGATTTTATTATGATTGCGTATCGTGCGGGGGAAGAGCAAGTACTCGATGTCAATCCCTCCCATTTTTTCTCTGTGGTCTCATCTATTATTCGGTGTCATAACACGTAGTTTCCTCAGTCTCGCCAGAAAAATCTATTATCATATACCTCTTTCTATATCTATGTCTAGTACCTATGTATCTATCTATGCTTAGTACCAACACAGACGATGTATAAATATATATCGCTACCTCGGAATCAACAGATATTTTGTTTGATACTCCTGGCTACACGCGAGAGTTATCCTAGGCATGAATCCTAGCTGTGTCTGTATACCAGACACCGATTTTCCAAACCTGTTTTTTTACATTTCATACGCTCTCCACATCCCTTCATCCCCCCCCCTTTCCATTCTTACCCTCAACAAATCGGTCCAAATATCCGCCCCCTCGACTTTCGTACCTCAGTATCTCCTCACGCTACAGTCGTCATATTCGTTTTCCTCAACCCCTTCCTCAGACCTCGACAAGATTCTGTTGGGAAAACCAAGAGCCTTTCACACGCCCCGCTCCCACGCACCCTCACCTCCATCTCCTTGTTTACGACTTCCCATTCCTCCCCTCAATCCCTCTGAGTTTACGTCTTTAAATCTCTCTCGGGAAATTTCCAGAACACTTGCATGTCCTCTTCCTTTTTTTCAGCACCCGCCAGCCCTTCCTGCCCTTCTCACCTCCTGAGAGCGCACGCAGTCATCCCCTCTCCAGCTGGGCCCACGACGGATTAAGCACCCCGGACATTTGACATATTCATTCGCTTTGTTTTCTCTACGTGTGTTCCTGCTGATCTTCCATCCAGGTTTTCATCTCGAGCGATGTGATAATCACTTCGAATGTTGGATATGACATGTATAGCTCTCCCCGAACTTTACTCTAGGGTGTATGATTTTCACACATATAGGGTAGTGAGGTTGCAAGTTCATTCATGGGTCCTCTAGTTTCTCACGAAGTCCTCTGTCTGGATAATAGTACCGTTTTGGTTTTAGATGGGAGAGTTCATAGACTGTGACTGGGATTTGAACTCGGAACTTATTGATTAGGAGGCGAGCACTAATCACGAGGGTACCATGCCAGCTACTATCTAAATGGAGAATTCTTTGAAAGCGATTCATTGAACAGTATATGATTTTGGGAGACGTGGACGTGGTACTATCGAAGAATGATGCAGATGAAATGGATAGACAGAGTAACAAATGGAGAGGTATTCCAAAGTGTAAGTAAAATGGAAAGATTTTGGAGAAAAAACGGAACGCAAGAATTGTTATGCAATAATAGGAACAGAACTTAAAAGAATACCTTACAATTAAAAAAAATAGGATTGTCAGCATTTACCCACATATTCATACTAAATGTACAAATATGTTCAGGGTAAAAAACAATTAGAAGTATGCCACCGGATATAAAATAACGTTTCACAGATATTTACGACATTTCCGTTTTTGTGCAAAAATATAAATGCCTTCTCACCTTATTCTTAAAATTCAATAGGTCCAATGGCTAAATATTTATAATTTCAAATGAATTAAACATATTCCCAACTGTTGATGCGTTTCTCAATTTTAATTTAAACGATCTGCTGATTATTAGAGGCCAAAAAACATTTTAATATTTCTCATAGTTGAAATTAGCAAAAGGTTCTCTCACGTCTTGGAATTAATGATTCATCATAACAAAATATAATTTAGTAGGATCTGTTATCCACACAGTCCCAAATATTCCCATTCACACACATACTCCTTTTGCCTCAAACGATCGACTTACGGTTTCCGCGAAAATCACTTGAGTTTAGGTACATAGAACGGAAATTTGTTGTGAAAATCCAAGGTGAAGTTTTCGGTTTTTCATTTATGCACTACTTTTAGTTATGTCGACGTGATACACAAAAATATAAGTTAGATAGAATCACCCGTATCATTTTAGTACAGTATTCCTGCATGATTAGCCAACGAAAATCAAATATTAATTTTTCATAAAATGTCTCTTCTTGTAAAATAGCTTTCAATAGGAAGGCATACACCATAATCTAAACCCTGGTGTACCTTGTAGAAATTTGAGAGCATTTCCAGTTAGTCTGTTCTTATATTACGATAACGAAAATTTTTATCTTTTTAAAACTTATTTTGAATTTTAATATTCTTTGAAATAGGTAAATTATATATGTCCGCATTGAGAAATTGCAATTTTTCCTCGCCAAGAGTTGTTTATTTGGATATCGAGCGTTGAAATTGAAACTAAAGTAAAAAGGATAGGAACGTAGTTCAGCAGCTATAGTTCGAGCGTTTAAGCGTATTCTGTTTTCAATTTATTAAATAGTATGCCGATTAGAGGTGGGTTTTCAGACAGTCCATGGATCCATCTTCTAATTTTCCCACTACATCTCACTTCGGCTCTTTATACTGTCCCCATTTCATCACTCGTCCAAGATAACTCCTTCTTTTCCTATTTCCCCATTATATTACCCCCTCTTTTACTGTCTGTCTGTCAACACTCGTACCTTTAAATATTCCATCCCATCATTTTTTCTTGCCTTCGTAGAATTTACCCGAAAACTTCCTTTTTATTCTTTCACCAAGCTGAACACTTCCTCGTTCATTCTCCCCCCTATTCTGTTTATTTCTCCCCAACCTTGCTCGTATCCCCATCACGTAGCCCACCAATCAACATTCAACATATTCCCTCAATGACTCAGTTTTTTGACCATGCCATCAACCCCCTACCCCTTACAAATACTTATTTCCCTGAAGCAATTCTGATGTACATTTATTTAGTTATTGCTACACCAATTTACGATCGCAAGACCTCCAAAATACATGGACTATTCTATTTAATCTTTTATGTATCCCTACGCCAATGTCACATTTATGACGCAGGAAGAATTTGAATCGAGGAGGAAAAATATGGTCAACTATTCTAAGTAGAGGCCTAAGGAAAATATTAGTAAAGACTTAAATATAGAGTGTAAATCTCTACTGATTCAAAGCCTAGTAACTGGAGTGAGGGTACGAAAAAAGATTAGACTTTTGAGGTTTGGGGATGAAGAAAATAAGTCGGAGAGAGAGGATGACAAATGAGGATTTACAAACGTTGACGGAAGAGAGGAAGTTTCTAGGTTAAATAGAAACCAGAAAAGTAGGCGGGGGAAATATTAAGATTAGGGATGCTGGAGACAGTGATAGAATGAATAAGCGATTGAAAAGAATGAGAATAGGCTTTTTGATTAGGCCGGCATGAAGTCCGGAGTAACTGAAGTAAGAAATAGTTAATGGAAAACAAAAGTTTGACTCAGAGGAAGCCCAAGTATTATATCGTAAGCAATGGAGAGTAATAATTATTGAAGACTATCCAGAATTTGCCTTTTTTTGAGTATTTTTTGCCGTTTCACTTAGATTTCCTACATCTTGAGAACCTCAATAATTTAGTTTTCATATAAATTCATTTCGCCCGGTAAGGATTGATTCTACAAAGCGCTCAATAGTGACGGAAAGTACTGTAATGTCTCGGGAACAGAATTTATTTAGCGGTTGGACATCCGCAAGTCTGACTTAATTAACTCCATACAACTTCAGACTCTTTCCATCACTCCACTGCTATTTCCTTCTCATGCAATTTAAATTGGACAGGCGATAGCATGCAGACCTCTCTCGGGCCAATCCAAGTTTTCCGAAATCCATTCCGATGGTCACGTTTTCACTTATGCCCTTAAGGACTGGTGCTGTTCTTTGTTATTTTGACCAGTGTCACTGTCGGACAAATGGAGGCAATGCCACAGAAATACTATAAATAGGAACTATAAACATACGCTACGAAAATTTTAATCTATTAGGAGGAATTACGTATTCATCTTTGAATTTACAGCAGCAAAGATGAGCAATGTTAGAAAAACCCCTTCGATGTCTTTTCTTGAGATTTTGGTCTTATATGAAATTTTCTCTTAGGTGCATCCTTTGACAGGACTACATTTTAAAGTCCCATACGAGTTTACTGGAAGCATTTCTTGGACGACTTATTATTGCACAGAAACTTTGCCCGAGTGACAAATAAATTTTCCGGCGCAATTATCTATCTTTATAAAATAAGGACACCTCACTCCACTTGCTACGAATACTGATTCCACATACGCTTTTTTTACTCGAGCAGAATGAGTCATGCGCTGGTTTCGAGTAATATTGGTGTCTTTCATTTCAATATAAATTGTTGAGATTCCACGCAGCACTCAAACTTCCTCACTATATTCCTTCATATTAATGTTTCATTGCTGAAAAATGCGTCACGTGTTCCCTTCTCTTTCCTGAACTCAAGCTTCCCCCGAGCAGTCGTGTTTCCAGCTGGCAATCGTCTGTTTATTATCACTTATACGTGTACTTTCACTTTCACTATCTGTAGTATCGCCATAATTGTCAATGATACTGCGTAATATATATTAATTACGGCCTTAGAGTCGTCACATACTGCTACTTTTTCTCAAAATTTGGTGTAGCAATAGCTTGATAAAGTTTCTTCCCAAACTCCATTTTTTTTAAATCAAAGAACAAGCCCATAAAAACACTTCCTCCTGATTTTTTCTCAACGTTTTGGTGATTCTTCTAGCACTTTCTCAGTTGAAACCGTCGTTCTCACATTGTGTGTTTTTTTCCATATCATCTTCTAGTATTGTTGAACCCGAACTAGCCTCACCCACGTTGTATTTTCTTCCCTTTATATTAATAATAAATGCTATACATATAAATAATGTAAATGTGTGTCAGTTTTACATCTTGACTCTTTTGTTGGAATTAATGTAACATTTTTATCATAATATTTTTCTCCTTTTTATCCCTCCACCTTTTCAAGTTCAATAATACTTTCTCCATTCACACTCCACTCTGTGATTTCTCCATTTGATTTCACTGCTCTCACCCCCACGTTTCCTTCACCCAATGAAATTAATTTACGAATTGATAATACTGTTACCAAATTTGAGATTAACCATGGTATAATAGTATAAACCTTATTCCTGTATATTACCTGAAAACTTGAGTGCATGCTCATACTTATCCCCCTGCGTTAAACTAGAGGTACCTACCTATTGGCTCTTTTCACATTGAAGCGTTCTAAATGGACTTTACAACACTATAATATTGATGACAGGGGCGTTAATGTATTATTGATTTCCAGCAGGAAGAGATTAAAAAGTTAAAAAGATCAAGCGGATGTCATAAGAGTCTTCGAAAATTAAACAATGTTACACTGGATGAAATGTGTTCTGCTACTTTAATCATGTTGGAGGATGGATAATTGTCAAATCATGAAAGATATTCAACAAAAAAGACGAGCAAATGGTTAGTGAAAAGGGAATACTGAAAAAGTCAAGGTATATGTGGGATAAGTGTATTTGAAGATGAATAAAACATTAAGTCTCAAGAATAAAATAGAATATTATGGAACAATGTATGCGATTGTGACAAACGCGAAAGGAGTATGAAAGGACAGGGCAGTATGGAAGAAGTTGGCGGAAGGGATTAAGTTACCCAAAATTTATCGTTTTTTTTACTTGGTCGCCCCAAAAGAGAATGGTGTGAAAGGTGAATCGGCGGGTCAAAGCGAATCTCCGAAGATCGATATCCTAGAGCCATTAACCATTAATAATCTTGGTAATTTTACATCATGAGTCGAGTAAGTATCGGAGGCGAAATCACTTCTGCACAGCAGCCGACAAACCCAGTTGTTGATTAACGTTTCCATAGAACCACGTCATAGATTGAGTCTCACGTAGAATATTTTTTAATTCAAAAGAAAATCACATGAGGAAGAATTCAGAACAGACTCCCCCTTTCTCAACAAGTAGCATGTAACAACCAATCCGAAGGGAGCATAACGCGAAGGCGTGACTTTTAATTACTAAAGGCGGCTACAGGACGACGAAGATGACATTGGGTGACGGTTCCACGCAAATAAAAACAGAAGCTGGAAAAAAGACGCAATACATTTTTTTTCTCTACAAGGAGGATGTGGAATACTCTCGACTTGACAACAGCAAATATAAAATTGCTACAATTAGGCAATTCCAATTCGTCGTATGCGATTTTCTCCGAATTGTATCGTGCGTGAGTCCACAAAGTAAATTCCATACGAGTCAGATTGGACGTTTTCTCGGACGAATCGTGGCACGGACGAAACTTGGCACTCGTCTGGCCGGACCTCGACGCAGCCCCCCAGAATCTCAACCCTTAAACACCCCCTACCCCCGCCGCATCCGCCCAAAACACCCTTTCCACGAAGTCTTTCCCCCTTTGCCTTCCAAGCCCCACCTTTCATCTTTATTTTTGCTGTGCGCGACTGTATTTATGCGCACATACGCGCAAGAACTCGCTAACCCGAATTGAACTTCTTGAATAATGCACTCAGTGTCGAAACCGCGTTCCATTTTCTTCCAAAGCAAGCGTTGAAATCACCCAGTGATTTTAATTTCCTTTTGCGTTATGCATCATCTCATTCATTCGAATGTGACGTCTGACGATCCCTTCATGAAAGCTTAATTCATTCGGCGAGTGCATTGAATGCCTTCGCATTCTTCCAATTCTCTCATTGGTGACACTTCGGCTGTAGGTACCGAAGTATAATCGGATAATCATTTGATGTCGAAAGCTCGGCGTCGTCCTTACCTCCCCAGTTCAACTAGAACGTCCTTCCCCGAAGTGGCCCGAAGGTCTTCGGGAACAGGAAAAAAATTCCCCGTAAGGGCTACTACGTCAATGGACTCCAGTTTGCGTCACCTGATCATGACATCAGAGTGAGTGGTTAAAAGTTTGGAGCGTAAAAACGCCAGGTGGAACGCATCGCCGTCTGGAGCCCACATGATATGTTTTGCACACAAAACCGTTTGAATAACAGATCGACATTTTTTTTCATCCAGTCACGTCGCTTGACGTAAAGCCAAGGGTATCGGCAGAAACTTTAAGGAGCATACCTCTTTCTTAAGAATAGTTCTGACGAGGAAAAGTTTCTCCGAAATGGATCGGTGCATTCCTAATTTCATCCAAGGCTGGTTGCCTGACGCATCAAATCTTCAGCCGCAAGTTCGAGATGTGCGCTGCAGTCAACTGAACGTATGGCTGGTGCTACACAACCACATGGAATGCACTCTCGTGCCGGCTTTTAGAAAATGTACACTGGTAACTGAACAATACTCTACATCAATCATTATTTTCATTTCTAAGTTGCATTAAATTCAGGCCACCATTCTTCTCTTTCTAATGCTTAATCTTCCATACGCGCTGATAGGTCTCCAGTCTAGCATCCTTCTTTGCTCCTCGGTTTTCCTCGGTGGACCCTCTATTACGATTTTTCTTCCACATGCTCCCAAAAAGTCCATCGTCTTCATGGAAGTCCATTCCTTCAGATTCTTCTTTTCCTTATCATGCCCCAAATTCCCCTTTTCTTTATAACTCTGATACAAACATAATCGTTTCTTATACGATAGTATTATTTATTTACCTGGCCTTCGGCACCAACCTCCAGAACTAGATTTCGAAGGCTTATATATTTCTCTGACCTGATTTTCATTAATTTATTATTCATTGTATGCTACTCGCCACACACAGACTTTCCTGTACAGGCTACTATTTTAAAACTTTTTAGTCCAAACTTTCCTTCTGTTTTAGCTCCTTCTAGCTCCATAATCACGTCGAAGGAGTTAAAAAAAAAACAACCGAACAAATCTTAACGTCAAATAGTCCCCGCTGGAAATTCTTCAAGCTCTCCTCCACCCCATTAAATACTACTTCCAAGGTAGCTTGTAGTTTTTCTCCCTCTTTTTCTTTTTCTTTCTCTCCCATGAATATTTTTCCACATGACGCTTTTCTCTTCCACACACTGGGACTGTAGATACATTTATTTCCATTTTATATAATCATGAAGAGCTTGATTTTTGGTATTCAATGAACCCTGCGGCTATTCTGGATTTTCTTCAATTACTACAATATATTATGCGAAACGGACCATGTTAATTCCATCCCCATTTATCTTAACTGCTTCCACGCTCATTCCTAGTGATTTTTTTGCCTCTCCCGAGAATATGTTGAATAGCACTTGTCATAGAGTGTATCCTTGTCCAATGTTCCATGCTTTTATTTTTATTCCGTCTTTCTATCTCTTTGTGGCGACTCTGTACTTTTAGATATGGTAGATAATGCTTCTGCCATTATAATCTAATATTCTTAAGTACAATAATTCTTAAATACAAAAATTATCAAATGAAGATTAGTTATTATAGAAGTAACCTTCATTCCTCAAAACAGCCAATATGTTGACTTATTCATATACTATTAGCGGCACATATAAATATTTAGGAGGGAAAATATTACACTTCAAGTTAATCTCTAAATAAATAGGTAAACATAGTGAAGACATCAAAATGGGTTTTTCCCGTCAAAAAGTAATTGAAAACAAGTCTTAGAAGAATAGTTTACGTTCCCTTCTCTAAGCGTGAACGAATGTTCAGCATGAAAAATAATAACGCTTTATCGTGGCTTCCACATCTTTTTCACTAGTCGATATTTTTATATCGATGCCATTTTCTTCAACAAGAATACCTCCAACTCTCGTGACTGCTCCTTTGTCATTATTTTAGCTTACTTATGCATTATATCGCGTTATTATAGGAATAGAGCTTTGGATTACTGACCGGAAGGCCTGGGTTTGATTCTCGAGCAAGTTTCCCTGGTTACCCTCAGATCCACCCAAGCTATGTGATTTTTCGGGTACCAGATCTTCCTCGGAAATCATAACCGACACAGGGAAAGAAAGAATATTAAAAAAGTCTGAATCTTCTTCCTCCAGTTGATAAAGGTGGCTTTGCCACCGAAATATTAAAAAAACAAAATTGAGAATGCAATTTTCTGTATTTCTAAGTTGTTCATGCGATCTCCATGCCTGTAAATAACCTTATATTCACTTTTTCGAATTTTGATCGTGAAGAGGGAGGAAAAGCAAGTGACGGCGCTGCGGGAAAGGAATCATATAGTAATCATTAGTATAGTATAGTAATTAAAGTAGTAATTGCCATTGATGATTGATTCAGGATACAGATGTAGTTATTTGTTTGGTGCAGTTATTTAGGGAATTACCTCGCGTGAAACTATCTATGATCGTGAAAAGATGCTCGGTGACGGCCGATGAATTTGGAGAACTCTCCAAAAACAATTAATTTCAACTGGGACCAAGGACAAATGGTCAGTGACCCTTGGTTGCCTTTATTCCGTTCGAGGAAATCCGAGCACTCTCAACCCCTCTACCTTCCGCCACAAAATCATACCAAGACGTTGGCAACAGTGGACCGAAAAAATCCAAAGCGAGATCTCCAGCAGTGGAGAAGGGCGGATTCTGGACATCCAATCCTGATGCTAAAAGAAACCCATGAGTTCATCATTTCAACAAAACTGGACCCCGAATGTTTCAACCAGTTAATCCATCTCTGATTGGTAGGTTTTTTTTATGATTATGTGATCATCACCAGAATTTCGAATCGATGATTGGCTGAGCTGCCATCGGCGGGAAATACAATGGCGTCGGTTTTTTGGCACACGAAAGGAATTCTGTTGATCGACTATTTTGATAATGGTAAAACAATAACTGGGGAGTAAGATTCTATCCTTCTGGCGAAATCAGACGGAAACATTCGTGAAAACAGACCTGGCTTGCAAAGGACAAAAAAATTATTTTCCATCGGATAATGCACCTGCCCACAGAAGTGTCGTGCAGATGGGAAAATTGAGGGATTCGCACTGTGAAGTGCTGGAACATCCACTCTATTTCCAGGATTTGGTTCTCTCGGACTTCAACCTCTTCCGAAAACTTAATTTTCTCGCATGGCAACGTTTTTCGTCTATCAAGAAATGATTACCGCTGTAGACGAGTACTTTGCAGCACTTCTGTAAGAACACTACAAGAACGGAATAATGACCTCGGAACACCACTGGAAGAAATGTATTAATATTAATGACAATTATGTTGAAAATTATTTTTTTTAAACAGAAATCTTAATTTTTAGCATTAGGCCGAGAACTAATCAGATTACTATCGTACTTACACCCTGATTGATCCTCTGAGGAAAGGATACGGAAATTGTATCTGAGTATTTGTTCTTCTATAATATTACGGTATGATTAGGTAAAAAGATTAAATTACTTTGTAATCCTCCTTCATATATACGAAATCCTTTTATGGTATTCTTAGAGGCAATATTAACAGATATTTCAATGCTTTATAGTATTTTGCGAGTGTTGGCCTCCATTGTTAATTATTTTCTGCATGAAATGTTTTCTGCAACCATTGAAAGTGTGCTGAGAATTAGTTTAATTAAATCGTGTCTCGCTTTTAATTGATTGGAATGTTAAGGAAAAGTTCTCCACCACCCCTTCGCTGTGGTTTGTAAATCTCGTCTGTACTCGTGTAGCTCAAAGATAACTTTTATTTATGGGGCATGGGACAGGTGCAACCTCAATGCGGAGGGTTGCACCAGTGAATCTGAAACGAGGGGTGTTTTGTGAATTGGAGCCATTGAAACAGCCCATTAAGTGAGAATCCTCGTTGGATGGAAACGGTTATTTACATTTAACAAGCTCAGTTGGAGTTCTTAAAATTCTAGTACAGGCAGACAATGCAAAATATTGCATATTGGTTACTTAGCTGAGGATTTAAAAGAAAAGCTGCTTTCAAAAACTAAGAAAAATATTCCTTCGAACTTATTGTTTTAACAATTGCTTGAAATACATGGCTGCGTAGATTTTCGCGGCGGTGGCTTGAAGAATTCTGCATATTCGGGTTTTCACCGCGTTGTTGTTGCGATGACCTGAAGACGCTGGATGCAATCTTTGTCCTGAAGACGCCGGATGCAACTTCGGCGAAACTGTTGTCGGCTTCAAACAACAACGCAGTGAAAACCCGAATATGCAGAATTCTTCATTGCTTGAAATGACTTTTTTCTTTCTAAATAAGGCAAATATTCAGGAAAGCTCATATAAATTTTCAACCAAGTGCTAATAAAACGAATTTTAACGTTGATGACCACTGGCCATCGACCTCGGATGACATCTTGGATGATGAAGCGGTTTGTGCATCTTTTCCAGCGAGAACCACTGGTCTGACGAGGGTTGAATGATGAAATGGAAATGGTAATGGCTGTTTTATTTTATTGTAATTAAGTAACTCTCCTTTCCGTGGGCTACGTCATTGTAAATCACAATATATATGCAGAACAAGGTTGTTTAATGGGAAAAACTTGAATATTCTCTGCATAAAATTATATTTGCATGCTTGAGATATTTTGGACTTAATACATTCACGCACAAATATAATAACAAATTATTTCATTAAATGAGTGATGGCATCGACGTATGTTAAAGAAAACTGCCAAATTTTTAGTGATAGCCATTGGGCGGGGGGCGCGGGGAACGGTGTGCGGGCTATCGAGGTATTCCTTCAAAAGGGTTAGTTAGGATATTAGCGTGTTTAAAATAATGGAATGAGGCCTAATGTTTCACAAGATTTTGATGTCGCTTGAGGCACAGTGACTCATGTGAGGTAAAGCAATTCGGGAGACCGCCGTAATAATTGGAAGTGAATACTGCATCGGTTCTACAAATAATAGTAAGCTTGTATATTCTATCTTTCGTTTCTGGCAAAAGTTACGTAAAAGGTTCAGAAGATCGAAGCTGTATGATGGACGACGTAGTTCGTATGAGATTGGTGAATTGAGAAACAAACATCACTAAGTAAGAAATTGGTGGAAGGGAAAGGAAATTCTTGAAAAACCAATAATCAGAATTACTGTTCCAGCCTCGAAAGGAAAATTCGTCAAAGGTAGGGGTCTACGTATATCAAAATAGTAGAAATGCGTTTAGTAATTTGAAATTAGTATTTGCATTTAATTTTCTATCGGGTTTTAACGTAGGATTTTATGTTAAAATACGTGCATCCACTCTGCACCTAAATATAAAATCATGTATCATTACTTAGGTTTCAGGTAACATGCCTACTCTGTCAATTAAACAGCAGGCAATCGACCATTAAATGTGTGTTAATGCCCGGAAAAAGAAATACCGTTGAATGACCAATACCTTTGCAATACCAATATAGAATGGGAGTGAATCTTGCAAATATTTAAACGTTTCTGTGGAAATCTTTCAACTGAATGTATTTATACGTTCCCAACAAAAATGCGCATCTGTTTTTTGAGACTCGGCGTTTGAATCGCAGTGTTTTGAAAGGAAATATCGAGTGTTTGGTCATCTTTATTTGTGTTGTGAAAGAAAATTTGATATTCAAACAAATACAGACCTGATCCCTCTGAGACTTAAGTGTGGACATAACTCGAGCTTCAGAGTATAGTATATCATAACATTACCTTTCTAAAGCAAAAATTCGAAATGGAACCAGTAACTTCTTTGAATCACATATGTAATAACCGTGTCACATTTACTATGATATTATTTTTCAACTGCCGTAACATTTGGTTTTATTAAATCAGCCGACATCACTAACGAGAGAGAAACTTCATGGATGTGTTTAACTATGGTGGAATAATGCAGGAACCGGGGCCGTGAGAGATAATGCATCCTTCGAACAACGAGGTAAGTTCGAGAGGCCAGAGCAGTTGGGTCATTAAAATCGCCAGAAAAAATTTTTGTTGACAGTTTGAGTTTCCGACAACCCTACTTCACTTTTCTTTATCCTCGCGGTTCACTTCTAGACATGTTTTGTATCGCTGCGCCGGCTTCTTTAACCACTCAGAATAGAAGTTCGCCGCCTTTGGAAATTGAACAAGTTTACAATGGCGGTCTTGAGTTCCTCGTCTTCATGCCGCTGCCCACCAAGGCACTGTATTAAGTGTAAAAAGAGGAAATAGTCACGATGTACAAGGTCGAAACTGCGGATAGTGGGCCAAAAACGCTAGTCCACTCAACATTCTCTGCTCTTTGCACTGGTCGGTCATTTTCGGCACGAACCTTGCATACGACAAGTGATATCCTAGCTTTTCCGTAGCGTGGTCCACTTGTTGATTGAATTCATTGGTATGGATACTGTGCCTGCCATTAAGCTCTTCTTATTTCGCATTTGGACAGTTATTTTTGAAGTCTCTGCATCATTGCCTTTTCTTCTTTTCTTCACACCATAAACTAGGGAAAACTTCCGATGGATTCGGGCAACTGATGATCATCCTTTGGCACGCATAAATTGAATCAAACCACGCACTTCGCAACTGGCCGGAGCAACGATTTTCGCGAACCTTGTTATCTATATTTACCGACAGGTAAATGACTACCGAATAAAAACAATGATTTCAGCGACTTCGGAAACAATAAATTGTGGCGCTGAATGCGTCCAACTTTTTTCTGACCATTAATATTTGAATATGATAAAACGGCCCTTCCTTTTCGAATATGTCTCATATTTGTTAACTCTAGCTAGCCATTCGACACAGGGATTTGGAGTCTACAGTGTGACAATTTCCAACCTAGTAATCATGGCATGATATATTTTCAACGGAAATGGCTATTTTCTGTTCTCCAAATCCGTGTTAATAATAAATCACGAGACTTTTCATCACACGATCAGTAGATATGGTGAAATTCCAATAAAACGTCGCACGTGAACGAAGACAGAATTTTTAGTGATGAAACTCTACTCTTTGATAGATACGGAAATTAAGACCTCCTCTTGAAGGTCATAGAGGGGCCAAAAGGTCATGCACGTGCATGGAGTGATATATCTTATGCATAATATTGGCACTAGAACCGCTTCTCCTAGTTTTGCAACGAATACCATAGAACACGTGATCCGAGAGGTTACTTGATCAGGTTTAATTTTTAACTGCACTTTAAACATGGAGAAGATTCGAAGAATTGATTACTTTTCTATCGTGGTAAGAAGCTAACGATGCATAAAAGAGAAGATAATCTAAGAATAAATTTTATATCGTTCAGAAATGTATATGGCGGCTTTGAGGTGTGTCCACGTGCTTTAAGGAACAGCTGAATCAAAAGTAGTGAATAGATACGGAAAATACTACATAATAACCTTTAGGTGCGTCAAACCTCAGCAGCGTATTATTGAGTTAACATTAAATCGAAGGTAGAAGCTTTTATTCTGTGGAAGGACGTCATATTTAGAAAGAAATAAGCACTTTGTGACTTCAACACTTTTAATGTAAAACGACCGGTTTCGGCTGTTATGCCATCATCAGGTACAAGATTATTTCAGAAAATGCCAGTATATATAGTCACACACTGTGGGGGGAAGGAGAGGGAGGAGGGTGGTAGGGGTGGGGAGGCAAATTCACGAGCAGCAACGGGGATTGGTTGCAGGTTATATATACTGGCATTTTCTGAAATAATCTTGTACCTGATGATGGCATAACAGCCGAAACCGGTCGTTTTACATTAAAAGTGTGGAAGTCACAAAGTGCTTATTTCTTTCTAAATTTGAGTTAACACGTACCTACCCAGTATTACTAGGGTTTGTCATTTGCAGATTGCTGGGGAAAATGAGTCAACGCTGACCAGGAGAGGGCGACAGCCATTAGCAGGGAATGGAGCCAATGACGTGGATACAGCGAAGGCTAATTACCTGGAATACCCTTTCTTCCGTCATAAAAACTAGACTAATTGCCAAGCATGAATAATCCTTGGTTAAAATTGCATATAAGTAGTTTATTATAACTGTTGTTGAAAAGAATTTGTGTTTTAACGTCATTTTTCATTGCGTAAATAATACTTTACTAAATTACACACACACTCGATATTTATATGAATCATCAATGGGTGTCGATTAACCAAAACTAACCGGTAGAGTACAACAAACTTAGCATGATGGTAAAATTAGATAAGGTTGCCCAAATTTTCACGAAGAAAGCAACCAAGAACAGCTATTAGATGTACAGAGCAATCGTGCATACTAATGGCACATAGGGAATTATTATAACCCCATATTACATTGATAAATTGCAACTTTGACTTTGAGTCCTACACCATTCTAACAACTTGTATTGAAAATTGAATTTAACGACTTTCAAACTTTAAATGTAGAAATAGGAAAACATATGCTTTTAAAATAATCGAGACAACATACCTTTCGATCAACTCTTACAGCAAAAATAACTATGCAGAACAATGTTTATTTTAAAAATTATGAGGACTTATGTGAATTCTACGAAATCCACCTTCTCAACAAATAAAATTTTGTAATAGCACTCAGTCATCCGAAAAGGTAAGCATATTCATAGTCAAACAAAAACCATAACCGGAGCAACCTTGATTTAAGACTCCTTTCTTATAAGCAATGCCGGACCTTGTTCACAAGAATTGTAGCTTCCAGTTTGTTTCCTCTCGGGTCTTATTCGGGTGCGAGCCCGAAGCACGCCAATAGAACTTCATTCACGGATAATTCGCTGGTAAATGAACAAAAATATTTCATCGTAGCCATACAAAAAACCCAGGACAATTTTGTAATTTTCCCGGACGTTTTCATGCTTTTAAGGGACTTCAGCACGCATAAAATTTTCAATTTTTCCCGGCACTTGGCCATGTGTATTGTATCCAATAATAACACAGGCCTACAAAAAAAATTTTTTTTTGGTGCCGGGAATCTTTGTGATGATTTTAACTATATTTGTAGAGCTGAATCCAAATATGAAATCCGTTTTTATTTAACAGCTCTACTTTTTTAGATATGTCACATCTTACGATTAGTTGTTTTAATATTTGATATATTCCGGAAAATAATTTTCAAAGTTAAATAAATCTATAAGTATACTAATTTATAACCACTCTGCGGTGTTCCTTTTATTTTCAATAAACTGTCAATAAGTTTTATGTATATTTCTATATTGTAGGCCAATGAGATAATTATTAATATAATATTCCCATATCATCATGTAGAAGATTTTTTTACGTAAGTAACAACATATCTATATCTTGAAAACTATAGCTGATGGGAAAAAACTAGTGTCATAATTGGATTCAGCACCCCAATCGTTCTTTAAATCAGCATTAAAAGCTCCGGAACCAAAACCACTGTTGGCCTGTGTTATTAATATAATATTCCCATATCGCGGGTCGCGGTGGTCTAGCGGGTAGAGCGTTGGACTGCTGACCGGAGGGTCCCGGGTTCGATTCCCGGGCAAGGCACTTTGGGCACCTGCAGCTCCACCCTAGACAGCTAGTTGATTTTTCGGGTACCAGATCTTCCTGGGAAGCCATAACCGGCACAGGGAAAGGAACTGGCCCCCCTACCCTGATGTGTGAATATTCACACGCCGTATAGGGCTTGGTACATGGGTGAGCTCTACCATCACCTACTAAACCGACCTTCGGGTTGATTACTGTGATTATTATTATTCCCATATCATCATGTAGAAGATTTTTTACGTAAGTAACAACATATCTATATCTTGAAAACTATAGCTGATAGGAAAAAAACTAGTGTCATAATTGGGTTCAGCACCCCAATTGTTCTTTAAATCAGCATTAAAAGCTCCGGCACCAAAACCACTGTTGGCCTGTGTAATTAAAGCTACTTGTAAAGAAACGTGTTGCGCGCAATGAAACACCGAGGAGAATTACAAATCATCCATAAGTGACGTTTCACACATTCATGAATGACTCCACTAATAGAGAGGGACATAGAATACAATCAGAATGTAGTTTTCTGTTTCGTAGATTTCGAGAAGGCGTTTAACAGAGCAAATCGGGTGGAATTAATAAATGTCTTGCAGAAAATGGGAATAGATTGGAGGAATAGGAGGATATATACAACCTTTACATGCCCCAATCTCCTCAGGTACGAGTGGGGGATGGAGAGTCCGAATGGGCAGTCTTAGGAAGAGGATTAAGACAGGAGTGACCGTTATCACCCGTGGTTTTCAACATAAATGTGGCGAAAATAAAGAGGAAAGAACTGGAGGACTGAAATTTGTGTGGAAATCCATAAAATTAGTTTAAGGTGCGAAAGATCAAGCTGAAGTTTGTCAGCCAATCAAGGGGCTGCAAGTATTGCTGATCTCAGTGGAAAGTTAGTTCAATAGGTATGGGGTGATAATAAATATAAAAAAAAACAAAATTTAGGGGGTTTTCGAGAAAGAGACTAGCTAAGTTAAATTTTAAAGCAGGGGTTCATAAACTTGAGCTGGTGGAACAGTTTAACTATCTCGGAAGTATTTTGGACCAGCCAAAATGGTCGAAGTAATAGCGACATAAGAAGAAGAAATGCGTTAAGCAAAGAAGCTTTCACACGAAGGAGGGGATTGATGACAGGTATGTTAAATAAGGATGCTTAGAAGAGGCTCGCTAAAAATTCGATATAGAGCGTGAGTTTGTACGGCGCGGAAATATTGTCACTGAAGCAAGACGATAGACATAGAGTGGAAGCTTGTCGAATATGAGTGATGAGAATGATGGAAAAGGTGAAGTGGGCAGAAAAGAAAACGAGCGAGGTGCTAAGCATGGTAAGGGAAGGGACGGGTTTATTGGACTAAATGTAAAAGAGGCAGAAAATATGGATACAGAGCGTATTGGTTGATAATAAGATGTTAAAGACTAATAGAAGACAGAATGTTGGGCAAACAAGGATAGAGTAGGAATAGGATAGTTATGTTGGATGGAATGAAGGGTGGAAGGAAGTGTACAAAATCATAGGTGGGCTAATTGTAGTGAACTATGTCAGGTTGCATTCACCATCCAAAACGCCACAAGGACAGGCGGCAGGGGGGTCACCAGCCATTAGAATAATTGTTGATTGATTATTAATGGGATTTGGGAAGTATCATTTGTCATGTATTATGTTGATCGGTTCTGCAGTCAACTTCCATTAACCTATCACTATGGCCTCACCTATTAGAGCAATCTGACGCTGGGATTATTCCTATTATCTATCTACATGGTACAAGCTGCCGGTAGGATATGTGACAGGGGTTTTGCACACCAATCATGCCACATCGAAGTTCAGTGCCGCTCGCGTTTTAGCTCATACATTCGCTTGAAAAAAAAGATGTCTTATATACTAATCTCGCGTACATAAATGCCAATATACATCATACAACAATTGTTGCACTTGATCAATTCCTCAAATGCCGACATTTGATTGAATTTTAATATTTCGGTCTTGGGTTGGATTTTACATGGTTACGTATCGTGTGAGGTGAAGAACAAGTGCTTAAATCTGTCTGTGAAGGTGCTTATCTCTCTTATTTTATGTAAATAATCGAATCTACCAATACAATTTGGCACAATTATATGTAATTCCTTTTGTATTGCAAGAAAACCTTCCTAAAAGTACGGGTTGTGTGTTTCCCCCGAGAGACAAGAGGCTTCCAGCCTAAATCCTCCAGCATGACCTTGACCCTTACTCGCTTATCGTAAAAATTTGTTACGAACCTAATGCAGCAACTTAACTTGGACCTCAACTGAACCCTTGATTAACGTATTCCTCCGTGGATCGCAGATGCTTCCTCGTATTCTAAATGTGATATGACTAAAGCGAAGACACCCCTCCTTTACTTGTTCATTACATTTTCATTAGCTGGATTGACTAGGAAGGAATATCAGTAGGCTGTAGAGAAAACCATGGATGACAGTAAAGAGCTGAATACTATCGAATACAAATGTGAATGTATCAAGAAAGGGATATCGAAAGTCGCAAAAGACACTATAGGAACCGTTAACGGGAAAAGGACAAGGAAACTATGGATCACGGATGGGATGATTACAAAGATGGATGAGAGAAGAAAATGGAAGAATGTAAACACAGAGTTAGGCAAAATGAAGTACAAAGAACTAAATAATAAATTGAGACGGGCCACAAATAAAGCAAAGGAAGCATGGTGGAAAACCCAATGCGAGGATATGGAAAGTTTACAGAGGAAGGATTAAATTGGTGCGCTCTACTGTAAGGTTAAATCACTATCGGGAAGTAAGAAGGGAAGACCTGTGCTAACAGTTAAAAATTAGTGGGGTAAGCTAATAGCTGACACAGCAAAGATCCAAGAGATATGGAAGGAATATGTAGAAGCACTGTATGGTAAAGAGCTTAAGCCAACAAGGTTAGACACAGAAAGGGAACATGATATGGAAGAAGATAGCTTAGGTCCTGGCATACTCGACGTTGAGATAGAAAGGGCATTAAAGGAGATGAAAGCAAATAAGGCCGTGGGTATAGTCAACAATCCTGTAGAACTACTGAAATGTTTAGGAAAATGTGGGAGGAAGACTCTATATGAACTGATTTGTAGTATTTATGAAGAAGGAATCTGGCCGGAAGATTTTGTGAGATCAGTGTTAGTTCCTATTCCGAAAAAGGTAAAGGTTATATCATGTGAGGACTACAGAACAATAAGTTCGATTTCCCACGGAGCTAAATTTGTTCTCACGATCATCAACAAAAGGATAGAGAGTAAGGCAAATGATTACTTAGGGGATGATAAGTTTGGGTTTAGGAATGGAAGAGGTACGCGTGATGCCATTGCAGTAATGAAATCACTAATCGAGAGGAATATAGAATACAATCAGGACGTTTTTGCCTGTTTTGTAGATTTTGAAAAAGCGTTTGATAGAGTGAATTGTGAAAAACTAATAAGTATATTAGAGAAAATAAGAATAGATTGGAGGGATAAGAGACTGATCCGCAACCTGCCCATGTCTCAGACTGCTCAGGTGTAAGTGGGGAACTGATGAGCAGTGTAAGGAAGAGGTGAAAGGTAGGGTTGCCAATTATCGCCAGTAATGTTCAACGTATATGTGGAGGAAATGATTAAAGAGGCGTGGGAAGGCTGGAGGTAGTTTGTTAGTCAGCCAAGGGGTTGCAAGCAATGCTGAGTGACTTGGAAATTCAGTGCAATAGATATGGGATGAGAATCTATATTAATAGAAACAAAGGGTTTGCGATTTTCCAGAAGGAAAACGGCTAAGATACACATTAAAATAGGAGACCAAAAACTAGAGCAGGTAGAAGAGTTTACATATCTCGGAAGTACAGTGTATTTTCGGACCAACATGGTCAAAGTAATAGGGGCGTAAGTAAACGAATTACGCTAGGCAGAGGTTTTCACAAGGAGGAAGGAGTTAATGACATGGACGTTAAGTAAGAATGCTGAGAAAAGACTCATTAAAACTTGGACATGGAGCGTAGTTACGAGCTCGTATATAGTATACGGCGCGGAAACGTGGTCACTGAAGCCGGAGGATAGACGTAGATTGGAGGCTTTTGAAAAGTGGGTGTGGAGAAGAATGGAGAAGGTGAAATGGGCTTATACATGTACTAAGTAGTACTAGAGATGGCGAGTGAGGAGAGGGATTTGTTGAGAGAAATCCTATGGAGGCAGGAAAAATGAATGAAGGGCGTATTGATCGGCAGTGGGATGTTGAAGACGGTAATAAAGGCGAGAATGTTAGGCAACCGAGGAAAGGGCAGGAACAGGATAGGGATATTGGATGGGATGAAGGGAGGAAGGAAGTACACAGAGATGAAGAGGGACCTGATGCGGAGTAGGTTGCTGGATTGTGCTTTGTCAGGTGTAACAAAATATTTATTTGGTAGTTGTGTCCATCCAAAACCTACCTTAACCGGTAATTACTTAATTCTAACAATAACATTTTCCTAGTACCCGTCTAATGATACCTAGCTTCTTTAAGGCTAACCCACATAAGAACTAACCTAACCTCCTAGTGTTCTATTTTGTGTGCCCCACGAAAGGTTTGATGTCGATGTGACATCTAAACCTGTCCCGAACTTCTTCACTCGGTCCTATCCATTTTACAATTTATATCTTGTCTATCTTTTCTTTAACTACAAAACTTCAGTGCTTTGCATTTCTTCATACTTAATTCTAACCCCGATTCTCTACACCATTCCGTTATCTGCTCTAAATCGTTGGAGAGAAGCACCCTATCTGCCGGTGTCCTTATTTCCCTAAATAATTAATGAAATCTCTACGTCATCTACGAATAACTTAAGGTAACCGGTTGGAAGTTAAGGGTAAAGGTAGGAGGTGCAAAGGAATATGCAGGTTTGGACTAACCATTCTCTTTTTAGTAAACGCAGCCTCTCAGGAGTTTGCTACCCCACCCCCGGGGTGAAAGAAACGAATTTATCTCCGATGTGACGTATTTTTTCAGGATTCGGCCTAAGATCATTAGAGTCGGCCTTCCTTGCGGAGCTTACGACGTCTTCCTTGGAAACGACCAGACGGTGTAAATTCGCGCAGCAAGGGGAGGGAGTTTCAAGACTCAGAGCGGCAGGTCAAGGGGAGGCCGCCGTCTGCACCTTTGGATGGACATAGGCGGGTGTCCTGAGTGCCAGGGGAGGAGGGCGGGGGCATCAAGGTCAAACCCGTGCCTGACAAACTCGTTTTGAGAGGGGGCATGAAGGGGAGTGGGGGTAGTGAGGCACACACCGGTTTACGAGTATTCCCAGTATGCCGTCGTAATGGGAAAATTAAAAAGTTTGTCCAGGAGCAGCATTAAAAACTCTTTCAGGGTAGTTGAGTAAACTGGGAAGTTTTTTCACGGAAATGGAAGGCCTGCGTAATACCCACATCGACATCTTTTTCTACAACTACATAGTATCCCACAAGGGCGTGTCGCGGGGGGTGTTAGGCCACCACTTTTAAGTAAGAATAAAACCGCATGCAAAACCCACAAATTCATGTCAACCTGCACACACAAAATATTCGTGCAAAAATCTTAGCGACTCACACATATGCAGATACATTAGCTGCCAACTAACACAGACATGCACCTACGAATATACCATATGTCTACGCAACGTTTAATCTTGTCCTGACTTTTAATTAATACTATATGTCTTTAATATTTCTATAGTGACTTTGGTTTCTTACTATATGATACTTGGTAGTCCGGGGAAAGAATGAGTACTTGTATCTATCTGTACTGGAGTCCAGCTCCCTTATTTTATCTTTATGGTCTGACCTACCTAAGTGGTGTGGGGCCATAATAATTCCTTTAGTGCCATCGTTAACCTCGTTTGTTCTGAACCTTTCTTAAAATCTCAGTCTGACTTGCTCTCTTCGCATCTCAAGTGGCTCCCAGCCCAATTCCCCTAAAAGGCCGATCACACTCATCTTCTTATAATAACAACTTTTCACGAATCTGGTGGATTTTCTCCGCACTTTATCTAATTATTTTTGCTAATTTTTTTCCCAAGGATCCCAAATACTTGCGGCGTATTCCAAATAAGGTCTAACTAGAGCAAAATAACACCTCTCCTTTACTTTCTCACTACATTTCCCCACCACCCGTTTAATGATACCGAGTTTCTTTAAAGCGGATCCACATATTGTCCTGATATGTGCTCCCCTTTAAAGGCGTGGTTTTAGAACTACCCCCACTGAACTCTCTATTTCATAATTTGTATCCTGTTCCCCATTTCCTTTGCTCCAAAATTTCAAAACTCCGCATTTGCCTATATTAAGCAGTAATCTCCATTCCTTGCACCAATCCGAGATGGCGTCTAAGTCTCTAGAGAATAGCTCGCTTTAGTTGGCTCCTTATTTCCCTGTATACCACCGTGTGGTCACCAAATAACCCGAAATTGCTACTAACGTGTGTGCTTAAGTCATTAATGTATATTAAAAATAGAAGTGGCCCTATTATATTTCCCTGGGGGACGCCCGTAGTTACATCTCTATTTGGTGAGCACAACCCACCGATGACTACTATTTTTTTTGCGATATGACAGGAAGTCTCTAATCCAATTAATAATTTTCTCATTGATGTCATAGGATTTGAGTTTGTGAATGAATAGATCCAATTGTGTTTTGCAAGGCCTGCTCTCCCTAAATCCGCGTTGGTTGTGACTCAGAGTCTTCCTACTATCAAAAACTTTCATAATGTAATTGACTAAAATTTGTTCTAATATTTTGCAAGAAATCGATGTTAAAGAAATGGGTTGGTAATTGGTTGGTTTATCACTATCGTCACCTTTATAGATTGGAGTTATATCGGTTAGCTTCCAGTCGCGAGGTATTGAGCCATCTTTTATCAATTTTAGGAAAACAATTTCTAAAAATGTGCCAATGTCTTCAGATAATTCCTTTAATATTCTAGCAGGTATTTCTTCCGGACCAGGTGCTTCGTTTGCTTTGATACTACGGAGAAGAGGTCCTATTCCCTTTTTGATCAGTGTTATATCGCTCATGTGTTCCCCTAGTGGGTGTCGAGGATCGTTTGGTGCGTTTGTGTCTTTTTTGTAGACGCTCTGGAAAAAGTTGTTGAAAATATTTGCTTTTTTCACGCTGTCTCTAATAATTTCTCCGTTTTCCGTCTTCAAAGAATGTACAGTTGGATGTTTAGCCTGTACTTCCGTAACTACATAGACATGATATCCTGCGAGTAACAGATAGGGTTTGCCTGCATCCCAGTTTTCTTGTGGCACTGACGTAATTATTATGGTCCCGAATTATATTAATAGCATTCGACCAAGGTGATAAAATATGAGAGAGAGAGAGACCATTACTGACATTTTCAAGAAAATAAGCATTCTTTCCTCACAAATCATAGCAAAAACAAACCATGGCACCCGACTATTGTTATTTTACAACCATAATTTAATAATTTATTCAAATGTAACCATTATTGCATGATACATCCATGCTTACTTGTCCTTTGCTTTCCAGTTCTGCAAAACCTGTCTTGGTATAATGGTGGTCTATCGTCCTAGTAGGCATCGTGGTGGTGGCTAACGTAGTGTCTTCCCACCCAGAGGGCGGGTTCGAATCCAGGAGGCGGCAGTTATTTTAGTGGTATCCTTGAGGTGCTTTGTGTAGGGCACTTTGAGTGAGTACGCCGTCCGTCGGATGGGACGTTAAGCTGTGGACCCCTTGTCACCTTTCGTTAAGAGTAGGCTAATGCCGACGCCGGGTTTCTCTAAACTCTTCATCCTTTCCTGTCCATCCCTAATGGCACAGTCATAGCAAATGACCTCAGCTGTCGGTCACTTCCCCTAAAAGCTACTACTACGACATTGGCTGAAAGGTTAATTCACTTTCCCCTGTTAAGTCGCCGGCTTTCGAGTTAGGCATGGAAACACGATGGACTCTTTAAGACGATTTTCAAATGAGGCCACCTGTTAGTTTTTCTCTACATAGGTCCTCTATTGAGGCCTTGACAAATTTCACTTCGTGATGTAACCTTTTATCCCTCTTGTTCGTTAGTCGCTATACCAGTCCAAAATTGAGTGCGTTTCGGTGTTAAAATAAGGAAACCAAGGCTAAAGGCTATACACCCAAGCTTCTAAGTGATTAAAGCAACGTCTTATTTCCTCTCGTGAGTTGGGTTTTATTGGCCACGTGCATCGCTTCCTTTCATTCATACTATAAGTTGTTACACGAAAAATATTTCTCTAAATGTACGTCAAACGGAAAAAGAATTTCCAAATCATTGAAATTGACTGGGTGTAAGTGTAAGTCTATTGGTAAAGAATTGAGCCTCTCGATAACTATTTGAAGTAGGTAAGCTAATATTAAAAAGCGAGTAGTAAGCTTGTTTGAATTGACAAAAGTGAGCACGCAATTCACAATAAAAATTTGAGCATTTAATCCTTAGATCAACATATCAAAACTTATACTTTTGTGTATGGATTTCGACGAAACTGGGCCAACATGTCAGTCAAGTCAACTGACTTGTGGACGGTAGAACAAATTGAACATTTTCGCGTATGGCAAATAAATTAACAACAGTATTTATTGATTTAAAAAACCTAATTAACAAAACCTTATGATAGATGCGATTTTTCCGCAATTATTCCACTCCTAGTATGTCCCCATAAAGGTACTTTGGCCCTGACGTAATTAAAAGACAGACTTCATTTGGAGACGTAAGATACACTATGAGAACCGAAAAAACCTAATCCTGGAGAATACTTTTGAATGCGGGCACTCAGTGCGAATTGCGGAACCAAAATTTAAGTCAAATCTTCGTTTAAATTACTTATTTCCATTTTTGCTGTTATTACTTTACAATTTATCAAAAAATATAACTAAATAACACTTTTTTACAAAAGAATTAGCTATGTAATGGTCAATAACAGATACAATGACAGATTTGAAATGTATGAATCGGTTGCTTTTGATGCTTTTTGCTACTCATTGACATTCATTGAATTAGTTTCATGTAGAAGGAGAATACAGGGTTCGTCCGGAAAATAAGTGTACTGAGCTCAGGAAAAAAAAATTATTACACTTTTACATATCTTAAGCTAATATTCCTCAAAATAGGACCCTTGTGAGTCCATACACTTGTTCCAGCGGCGTTCCCATTCCTGGAACGCTCCCGCGAAGGCATCATCGGGAACCTCTCGAAGACACGTCGTCACGGCCTCTTTGACGGCGTCCAAAGTCCCGTATCGCGTTCCTTTCAAACTCCTCTTTATCTTCGGGAACAGAAAGAAGTCCGGTGGTGCCAAGTCCGGGCTGTAGGGCGGGTGCGGCAGCGTTGCCACGCCGTGCTTGGCCAAGAAGTCCGACACGACAAGCGCGGTGTGAGACGCCGCATTGACGTGATGCAGCCGCCAGATGTTTTTGATCGCTGGCCAGACGCGGGCGACTCGTTTTCGAAGCCTGTCGAGCACTTTGACGTAAAATGCAGCATTTACAGTTTGTCGTTCAGGTACAAATTCGTAGTGGACGACTCCCCTTTTGTCAAAAAAGACAATAAGCATCGCCTTGATCCGAGATTTGCTCATGCGAGCTTTCTTTTGACGGGGTGATGATGGGGTGTGCCACTCCGCACTTTGTCTCTTCGACTCCGGGTCGTACTCAAAGACCCACGTCTCGTCACCCGAAACAACGTTCTCTAAAAAATATGGATCATTTTTTCAGTGATCCGCAAGTTGTGTCGCGATTTCCAAACGATTGAGTCTTTGATTATCACTGAGCACTTTCGGCACCAACTTTGCACAAATTTTTCGCATCTGTAATTGGTCCCTAATAATCTCGTGCACTATTGTTTTTGGCACATTACACTGCTCTGCTATCATCCGAACACTAAGACGACGATCAGAGTTCAGTACATCGCGAACTTTTCGCACATTTTCGTCGGTGAGTGTCGTTGATGGGCGTCCAGGCCGTAGTTCGTCGTCGACCTCTTCTCTGCCCTCCACGAACATCTTGTGCCACCGAAAGATCATGTTTCTGGACATGGCTGACTCCCCGTAAGCCTGGTTAATCATACCGACAGTTTCGGTAGACGATTTCCCAAGCTTTACCGCAAATTTGATGGAATAACGCTGCTCCCAAAACTTCGGCATCGCGTTCCGTGACGTGGGTCGAGCGTGGAGGTTCGCGTTAACAGAGCTCCTCACTACACCACAGCTCAGAGCCAACTGCCTTTTTCAGCGTCGCTTGCCAACATACCCCCATAACCCCCTCCAATCGCAGCCCGTCAGAGCGGTGCTGGGCGCGCCTGGAGCGGCGGAAAAAAATCAGTACACTTATTTTCCGGACGAACCCTGTATTTAATTTATTATAGGATTTTTTTTCCAAATTAAAAAGGAATCATCAGGTCTCCATTTTATAATAACTGATTCATCTTCTTATACGCATTTTGACGACAAAATGAATTACCTTTTATCCTAATATGTTTTATATAACTCCAATAAAACTCAAAATATATAGTCCTTCACTATCAATGACGATGAGCCAAATTTCATGAATAACTTACTTATAATTATATTTTCAAATAGTCTATCACACCTTCTTTTTATCGATAAAATTAGATATTTTCGGCATTATTTGCAATTTCAAGTCAAAAAATAAAATAATTTTCTCTCCTTTTACTGGGAGCTTCATCATAAGAGTAAATAAAGAAATATCAGACGTTCATGTTTATAGGTGCACAGGCTGAAGCGCCCACAACCATTGCTCCATATTGGGAGATTTATGAAAACTCGCAATCGATGGTAAATTTTTATTAACCTTAACGAGAGTCAAGAACCTCTTCCAAAGCGCGCTTAGATTGCAGCCATCTTAACGATTGAAATTCAGGGGTATTTTTGCGATTTTCATGTATTTGCGAGTCAAACGCCAGCATACATCATTCGTGGCAAAAACCATTTGTCTATTTTCAAAGAATTTTAAGACCTAGACGGAATTTTTGGTAACAGCTGATGAGTTTCCCTGCCATGTATTCATTGCTCCTTTTTGGTAATTTTTCCTGTTTTACCTCCTTTCACTTTGGCAGACGAAGCTTCGCCCACTACTGTAGGAAATATACTTCTCATATACGAGCTTTCTCCACCTTAAGCGGATGTAGGCTATCTTTCATTGCATGTAAATCGTCTACAGGACGAAATTAGTATCCAAGTAAATGGCAGTATGAAAGAGATTAGTAAAACAGAGTGTGTTTCCTAAAATAACCTATGATCGCACATACATACTTGACAGTACCTATCCTGGACGGTAAAAATGCGAAATCTATGAATGAATGCGTTTGTACTTCAGTCATAAAATTAAGATTCATTCTACCACTCACGCCGTCGTGATTTCCGCTAGGGGAAACTAGTCTCTAATCTGAATCCGTAAACAAGTAATACCTCCAGTCGGGAATCAAAACATTTGATTTCATTGCTAACCAGGTATAGATGTATATAGCAGGTTCCGATTGTTTTATTTCAATCCTTTCCTCATGTAAGATAAAAAAATAAACCAATTATGTTTCAATTAAAAACGAGTTTTCCCATCAGGAAATCCACTAGGCTAGAGTAATTTTTGTAAATAATTTCCGCGACACTGATTCGTTGGCCTCTACACCATTTCCGGATTGTCACAACGTGTGTTGTTAGACAAGAGTTTCGCCGACATTGCTGTCAGTATCTTCAAATCAAATGTACTTCCGATGAAAAAGTCTCGTATGTCAAAGCCAACAAATGCTCCAAGAATCCGGAAGACATTCACAGTACGACGTTTGACAATTTAGCGAATGAAATTTAGAACAAACGTGATTTTATCTATTCCGGGTATCAACGAAATATAAAACTAACTTAGTGATGTTTTGGGATTGATAGAATGAATATTTCGTGGAATGACGTGTACACCGTTCAAATCAGAGGTTCAGGGAATTTAGACAACAGTTAATTCTCTCAAAAATGGCAAAGGTGAAAGAGCAGTTCGGAAAAAGCTAACTTATTAAATTCATTCTTTCAAAGCGTCTTCATCAATGTCTCACCGAGTACCTCCGATAGGATACCAAATCGCACCGACCAACCGATGCCCGGAATTGAAATGTCATATAATGGAATAGAACGTTTTCTGAATAATATTTAGCCTAATAAATCCTCCGGGACCGATGAAATAACCGCTCGTATATTTAAGGACCTAGCTTCGGAAATTACGCCGTTTCTAGAAATGATATTTAAGAAGTCGCTGGTAGATCAAAATGTTCGCAGAGACTGGAAAACGGCTAACGTAGCACCAATATTTGAAAACTGAGACAAGGAGGAACCGGGCAATTATGGACCTATTTCCCTCACATCAATTTCGTGCAAATTTATGGAACATAAGAGTTCCTAGTTTGATCGTGATACACCTCGATAGTCAGGAGTAATTGATGAAACATCAGCACGGTTTCCGAAAAGTTCGATCCTGGTCAACACTAATCGTGATTTTTGTTCATGATATTCATATTTCGGAAGAGAGCAATCTTCCAGTGGACGCAGTTTTTCTAGATTGTAAGAAAGCCTTCGACAAAATACCTCATAGTAATCTAGTCACGAAGCTAGAAGCATATGGCATAGATAAAAAGATCCGGGGTTGGATTAAAGACTTTTTGAATGGTCGGGTTCAAAGAGTAGTTTTAGATGAAGGTAGCTCAAATGAAGTAGAAGTTACTTCAGGTGTTCCCGCGGGAAGTGTTATAGGGTCTCTTTTATTCCCACTTAACGTTGACCCATTGACTCCGTAGTCAGTACGATACGTATATTTGCCGATGATGCAGTGGTTTACCGTGATATCCGTGATCCCGAGGACACAGCGACTTTATCAGATGACCGTAATGCTATACCACGCTGACGTGACACTTGCCAATTAGAATTAAACTTTAAAAAGTGCCTTGTGATGAATTTTTGGAAAAAGAGCGATTCCCTCCCGAAGTCAACTGTATCGGGAACATCGAAATGGAATGTATAGACTCGATTAAATACTATGGCCCTCACTCACGACCTCTCAGAGTGAAACATATACGGGGAGTATGCGGACAAGTTAACAAAAAATTAGGATTTATTTGAAGAGTACTGGGTAAATGTAATAAAAAGGTTCAAGAGAAATGTCATCTTTCGCTCGTTACGCATAATTTAGAATACGTTTCCGGTATATGGGATCCTTACGAAGTTGAGTTGATTGCCGAATTGGACCACATTGAGCTAAATTTATAAAACGTTGTTATGATAAACTTAGTAGCGTATCCAAAATATTAGAGCGGCTAGGCTGGAAACCACGCATGGAGGGAAGGTTAAATTACAGATTAATCTCTTGCATAAATTGGAAGGAGGTCTCATTAACAGTGACATTTAAAATGTAGTATTACTACCATCGTACTATAGTAGGAGAGATCAAGTCAATAAAATTAGAGAGATCAAGTGTAGAACAGAGAGATTTAAGATGTCATTTTTTCAACGAAGGGATTAGAATAACATTGCCCGACCGCGGTAGGGGTCATATTCGGGTGAAAATGAGTCTGGCGTGTATTCACTCCCTCCATACACCTTAGCGGTGGCTTGCAGGGTACTAAAATATCTAAAAATATCACTCTTACGGGATAAGCTTCGTGAAAAAAACCTCTTTTTTAAGTTATTCAAATTGATTTACTCAGTTACACTAATTTCCTCAATACTGTCCTGTACTCGTACGTCTTCCGCCTACACCACCTTCCTAGATTGTCTCATTCATACAATTCTGTTTCCGGCACTTATATAGTATTTCTCATATCAAGGGCCTCGTCGACTATATTCCCCCATGACTCCCTCATACTATCCCTTCCCTTCTCAAGCCATTCATTATTCTTCTCTCATCTCCGTAGTAATTCGACTGTTCATCCAATCTATTTAAGTTGATCGAAAAAACGTCCACCTCTTTCATATTTGCTCCCCTACATTCTAAACCACTTAATCCTCACCCTTTACGTATATTTAACACAAGTATTCAATTACCCAATTCCCACTGCAATCATTCGACGGCCATACTCATCAAACAACGTATGTGTTTTTACACTGTTAATTACCAAATATTTTAGACCTTGAAAATGACATGGTCAACGCGTAGTAGTCCTAGCTCTCCATAGGTTAACCGGGAAACGCATTATACGTACTTCCGCACGTTCCCGCTGCATATCATCGCCGTGGTTTCTACGCCACTCCCCGATGTCGTGTGCACTTGCAAGTACGGCCCATTAATATTCCGTGAATATAAGTCCCAGAGAACGCGGAAGTAAGACGAAATGAATGGGAGGACGATGTAGGCATCCTGTTGTCACGCGACGTGATCGGATCAAAGCCGTCCGACCACCCCCGCGATTACGTCTTCGTGACTTGCTAGGTAGTACAAGTGTAGCGGTTTTGTAACCCGGTGAAAATATGACTAGAATGGCGCTTGGAATCATTTTCAATATGACTAATGGATGGGCATAAATGCACGTACTCGATCTAAATCCGAAATGAAGAAACATTTTACGTATGTCAGTGTGTGCAATTCTTAATTGGATCCAAAGAGGCACAATTTATGTAAGTCGGTGATAGGAAAATAAATTAGATTTCTCAAATCCTAATCCAATCCCTACTACATCTCTTTCCCATTCCCAGTGTGAATGTGTGTGTACCTACGCACTCATGTACCCGTGTGTGCATAGATAGATATACGTAAATGCACAAACGTGTGTGAGTACCCATTCTCTTTCTAGTGATGGCGGAAGGTTTTCCCTGCAACATTTTGTAACTGTTTGCGAACTTGTCCTTATCGCCTACAAATGGAACATTTGTAGGCGATTAGTTAGTTGAAATACATCACTTTTTTGAGGCAGGAAGTTACTACAGTAGGTATGGTTGCACTGACTAAAAAATTGATCCCTAAATGAATGAATAATTTATCCTAGAAGATGGTGAATTTAAATTATTTGTAAAGATGTGAAACAATATTTATGGCTTAAAAATTGAGCGATGCGAGGCCTCGTCTTTGAGGAAATAAAATTAGAGTCAAATTGACTCTAATTTCAAGAAACTGCGGGAGATGCCGCAACAATAGCTTTTAACGGAGTCATCCGCTAACATGCATTTCATTCGTTAAAAGTTCCTGTTGCGGCATCTCTCGCAGTTTCTTGAAATATGTCGAAGGTATAAACAGCCTAAGTGTTTCAAATTGGCTTTAACCTCGTGGACTGATGCGTGTCGCGCACGACTATGAATGCCTGTGACATTGCATGTACGGCATTTCGTCAAAACATTTTGTTCCTTTAAAAGCAATCGACCGGATATCGAGGGATCCCTGTTCGAATCCCGGTCAAGGCGAATAATTTTTACACTCTTAAATTGTTGCAATAAATTTGAGGCTTATGAGATGTGGTTGAGGCGAATAATGGGGTACATAACTTTGATAGAGAGAAAGACAAGCGTCGAGATTTTAAATAGGGTGGGCGAAGAAAGTTACATGGGGGAAATTCGAAAAAGGTAGAGTGTGGATGAGGATCTGATGATTGGTATGTTGAATGGTATGCGAGTGGTATGTTTAATGCCGTAATAGCAGGGAGAACGTTAAGCAAGCGGGGTAGGGAAGGAAGAAAGTCGGTTCATTAGGCAGCGTGAAGGCAGGAAGTAATTACGATGAAATGAAGGAAGATAACATCTATGGCAATGAAAGGTAAGTCATCAAAATACTTAGAAGTAAATAGTCATTACGGGGCCATCCGAAATCTACCAATAAAAAGGTAAAATATGTTTAATGAATCAACCAGAGGCAAAGGAAATGTTAAAATCAAGACATTCAAAAAAAGTGTCAACTTGTTATCTTTCCAACTACTACTATCGACTGCAATACTAACGCCGTGTTGGGAAAATTAACTCATCGTTATTCAGTAAGTTTTTAGGTGCTCGAGAAGAAAGCAATAAGGCACAATATTCTAAATATTATCATCAAACCGCATTTATTAATATTTATAATAAATTTAAATTGACCAATATTTTTATAATAATAGTAACAATATTGACTAATATTGATATTTCATCCTAAATATCTCTCCTATTTTAATAACGAGAAATACAGACGTTTTCCTTGTTAGCCAGTTTATTCAGAACAGATCGGTTGAACCTTGAACTGAGAAAGACATCAGCCATTATCAAATTCATTTGAGATAAGGTTCAATTTTCCCCTTCACGTAGAGAAATAGGAAAATATTGGGAATTTGAGCCCTAATTCATCCAAAGTTATTATGTGAGGGGAAACATATTTCAACAGGTAAACAGCAATGCTAAGTTAAGTCGATAAATATTAGTTCTTTTTTAACCTTACCATTTCTTAATAATTTTAATATTTTGCACTGAAGATATTAACATCGTCCATAATATTCCTTGTTGAAAAATCTTTTTCAAGGGAGAATAAAGGAAAATACTCGCGTGAAAAGGACAATTATGAAAACTTTTAATGAATAAAACTCTCCTTAGAGATGCTTTGATCGGATTTTCTGACTGTCAATGGTTATTTGACTTTTGAGCAGAAGCGCATTATGCCTCGTGATGTCGTAATGGAAGCAAAACACTCCGGCCAAATCAAGTATGTAATTATTGTCTCTCGAATGCGGCGTTGGTATTGATGATTGCTCACTCGTTCGCATCCAGAAGCCAAGATACTCTGGAGATGAGAATACACGCTACGAAGGCGTTCCCACTTTCAGTGCACGGCATTACTTATGTTCAGTGATAAACAGGCTATCAATGTAGATACTAATCAGGTGGGCTTGACAAATTGTCGAAGAAAATGTGGGCAATTATCACATAAGGAAGACGGATTCAGGTAATAGGATGATACTCTTCATGTTGTTATGATTTAATTTTACACCGTTTCCACAGGTAATCATGCCGTAATACGAGGGTTGTAAAGAAATTAATTTCTCTCTGCGTGTAGCGTGCGAAGTAGTTGGGAAGCCGAATATTTGCTGTATTGTTGCACACACTATGACAGTACGCCTTGATCTGCAGTGTTTGGAAGGCCCCGCCGTTTGTCGCTTTTTTACAGTAGCGAATCAAAATGAACATTTCAATTGGCAAACCCGTTCAAATGTGAAATCCGTTTGGCGAGAAGATTTTTACGGACAAAAAACTTCAAAGCTGCTGATATTCATCGGGAAATTTGTACTGTGCACCGGCTAAGGGATGAGTGACAGTGTTGTGCGTCAGTGGTGTCGTTCTTTTAAGAGTGAACGGACAAATGTCCATGATGATGACATAAGTGGCCGCCAGTCTGTGGTGAACAATGTAATGCTCCAGAAAACTGACGAAATAGTTCATCAAAGCTGGCGTTTTGAGATATCTGAGTTCTTTATAAAGTTTTCTTTAGACTTGTAGGAGTCTGTTGCATGGAGTCCTGACTAAAATGTAAGGCAATCACAAGTTTTGTGTTCGTCTCAACGAGGAACTACAAGATGCCGTCATCGGTTGACTGATAACTCACTGGAATTTATAAACTAGTTCAGAGACATGACAAATGCTTGGATCTGTTTAGCGAATATGTGGAAAAAATTGCAGAGATGTGCAATTTTGAGATGTAAATAATAAATTTTCTGTATCTATTTAAGTGTTTTTTCTAGGCTAACGGAGGTTACTCTCTGGACAGACCTCATAGAAGAAATGCACGGTACCATTTAAAACTTGGAGAAAATACTGACATAATAATAATCAGTAGCTTTGTCCAAATACGACCCGGATAGAAACCTTTGTTTTAATATTTTTTAAAGCTGGAAATACAACGGAACTCATCCACTCATATTAGTAATACCCTTATCTCCGTAGCCGGAGAGTATGGAAGATTTTGAAAATACTTGGTACTAACAGCGAAGCGAAGTTTTAAACTTCTCCGGTTACATTATCAATTTCCCTCATCTAACGGTTAATTCATTGTTTGTAATCTTCTGTTCTGAGTCGGAGATACAGGTAATTCTAACCTGCGCCCCCCCCCCACCCGTTTTCTCTAGAAATTCTAATAATCAGTACCTGTTGGATGTTATACTGGGTTTTTCGACGGGACAGTGATTACCGATATTCGAATCAATTATCCTTCGTTTAGTATCGGTATTTAAGCAGAGGAAACATGATAGTCTAGTGAGTAGAACCATAAACACAGTTATCAGCCCGAAGGTCGGTTTGGTTGGTATCGGTAGAGTTCACCTAATGCTAAGCGGCGTGTGAAATTCGCACACTAGGGTAAGGCGGGCAGAACATTTATCTGTGCCGATCCTGATGAGTTGAGTGACCAGAGAGTTTCGGGTTTTAATTTGATTTGCTGCAACTGACAACCCATATAAAATCCAAGCACCGCGAATTTCTGGTCGCTAAAACACCGTGGAAAATGTATGATGGTACAGGGAAAGAAAATTCCCCCGGGAAATTTGTAAATTAAACAGGCCTAGCAGGACTTAAGATTCTTTCTCGTGAGCTCTACCTTTTTCTATCAATTTTAAATTTCGAATTAAATACTGTTAATTGATGGGGACATAATTATAATTCAAGGTTTCCATGATTTTAAAACTGACTCTGGTGCATGATATAAAAAACAAAGTATGTAAAAACAGGTGTGGAATAGAGTCGCAATGTTTCGACTCTGCGTCCAAATACTGATCCTACCATGTGAAACTTGCTTCGTTTTCAAACGGAAGTGATCACAGAAAGTTGTTTTCATTTAGTGAAATGGAAGTTTCGTATCCATCAATGTGAATGTCACGTAGCACTTGGAATTAAAGGAATCTAGTCCATAAATAATTGCCCGCGGCGCAATCTTCTACACAATGACAGGTAGACTTTTGATTGAGGAAGTAATTTATACAAGGACGAAAACTTGATCATGTGTCACGGTAAGTCCAATTTGGCAGGAAGTGGCATGGAGTGGAACATATTTATTCTGAGTTGCTTTACTCTAAAAACTCTTTTCTTTGAGAAATTGTATTTCCTATATTCAGAAATGTTGTATTTTCTAAAGGTACCTGATTTACAGAACTGAAATACGGAAAAAGTAAAAAAAAATAGCTCAAGTCGTGTACATTATAAAGAAAAGTATGTTAATCGCTGTTTTGTAGTTAAATGTGGTATTCTGTTCTATTCAACTGGTATTAAACGGGAGAAACAAAATCTGGAACTTCACTTGTTCAATTAAAGAGTGGATTCTGCATTTTGGGTAGGCCTTTTAGTGCTAAAACTTGCTCGGTTTGGTTACATGCGTTATAGAGAGTAAAACATACGTATTTACATCTCATTATAATTATTATTTTTTTTAAATAAGACTCCATTATTGTGATGAAAGGGAGTGTAAGCAACAGTAAGGAAACAGTAGGGTGCTGAAATCCATCAATTGGATTCGGTCAGCGCTCGTTAGTGTGGCGTCCTTTTCCCGCCGCGATGGCTGAATCCTGCAAACGCCTCTTCAAACCGGGTTTCCGACATTTTCCCCGTACTCCACTCACTCAGGCGGACTCTTGCAATACTTTGACTCTTGAAACGGCACCTAATTAGTTACTCCGCCGCTAATTGGTAAATTCGTCGGTCCCGGTGGCGGTAGGATAACTTCATCGTCTGCCAACCCAGAGGTCGCGGGTTCGATTCCAGCGATTCCAGCCTAGGTGGTTTTTCCTCCACCAAAGGCTTGGGTGTATGTAATTGTCAAATTGTTATATCAATGTTCAAAAATATGTCAAGGTCGACGTGCCGTTTTCGCGATAATGTAAAATAAATAAACTCACTTTTTAACAGAATTGCTATTAGCAATTTGCGTTTTTGTGCCTAAATATTTCCTCTCATCAAACCCTGAAACTTACATTTTTTTGTGGTCTACCCTTTAAGGCATATTTTGGATGACTGCAATTCGCATTTAAAGACACATTCATATTTATAACCCTCGCCCAAGACACAAGTCAACGCTAAAGTAAACCCACCTTCAAATTCACAAACTCAACATTCTCGCACTTACATTCGACCTCCATTCAGCCCGTCCAACGTACTTATTCTTTCCCTATGTCTTTATCGCTTGCCTAACTTCCGCCCCCCCTTCTATCATAGTCTTTGGCATGCCATCCTATATCAAAATGCTCTGCAATCACTTTTCTTGTCTCCCTTGAAATTCTGCCAACAATCCTCTCTCCTCTCCCGCCATGCCCACTACCTACTACTCTGTTTTATTTCCGTCCATTTAATCTAAGCATATCGTCTAGCTTCAAAGATCAAAGTTTTGATGAGCCTTTTCTTAACATACATACTCTACTTACCTGTCATCAATTTCCTCCTCCTTGAGAAAGCTCCTTTGTTTAACGTAATTATTCTCCTTATAAATCTACTACTTGACCATTTTAGTCCAGAACACTTCTGAGATAGGTAAACTGTCTCACCTGCTCTACTTTATCAACTCCTATTTTTACATTTAAATTATCTTTCCTCTTTATGGAAAACCGGATAACCTATGTTTGGTTTACATTTATTCTATTTCCAATGCACTCAACAATTATTGCAATCCCTTGGCTGATTGACACACTAAAGTTTGATTTTTTCACAAATCGTGATTTAATGAATTCCCCACCTACTTTCACTCCTACCTCTATCCCTTTCCATGCCTCCCTAGCCACCATATACCTTCACTTATAGTATATATTGAAAAGAACAAATGGGTTCCATTACTTCTCAAATGGGTTCCATTCCTTACTCCCTCGCCATGCAATGGCTTCTCAAACCCCCATCCGCCAGACGCAACTGAACATGCATTGACCATGGTCTTATTGAGTGATGTCTGATGCTGTTAGATAAAATGGGAAGATATTGTTGAGTCTAAATCTGCATTAATTCTGTTGATGGATCTTCGAATGAAGAAGAATCAAGCAGGTAGTCAATAGGAATTTTAAAGTGCAAAGCATTGGTGGTTATGGAATGGTTTATTTCCACAATGTGGGTATTCGCACTCATCTCGTGCACCTACAGCTTGCTTGAACATGGAGCTTATTTTATTCGCATTCATCTTTAGATGGAGGTAAGAAACGGAGACGGGAGTGGGTGGATGTTGGAGAACCCTTTTCGGCTTCCATCAGTTCTATTCCTCTCCCACACTTCCAGACACTTCCTATTTTCTCACTCCATCGTTCAATATGACTCTAAGCATTCACCTATAGCACTAGGAGACTCCTTGTTTGTATGCTTTTCAAAAAGTCCACGCCTCTGATTCAATGAGTCACGTACATCGCAAGAGTGCTTTCGTGAAACGCTTCCTAGTTCGTTGCCACATTTTGAGAGCAGTAGTTCCACTCTCTGACAATTATGCATTATCAGCTTGAGGTTATTCCCCTCTCGACATTCCCCTCTCGACATCCCCAAACCCCTCCCATCCTATGTTCGGGAAAAGATTATAAATCATAAATTGGCATTTTGTGTTCATTTTTTGTTCATTTAAGTCGGGTAAACGGCAATAAAATTGGCGTGCACGCAGAAATACGCAGTTTAGTAATCACTTTACAAAAAATTGAGTCCACGAAGCAAGCATTGGATTGAATAATTTCTCGCCTCAACTCACCTCGAAGCCACAATTAGACTCTAGTTACGTCAACCGCAAAACTAAATGGGGACGCGATTCATAGGAACCGATTGCTTACATCTATTGACACGACATAAGTGTTCTGCGAACTTTGCCTGTTTACGATGTCTCCTTGCCGGCCTCGGTGGCGGCGGGGTAACGCCCTCGCCTGCTTACTCAGAGGTATGGGGTTCAATTCTCGCCTGGTTGAGTTTTCTTCTTTCACCGAGGGCTTTGGTGTGTGTGGTCGCCTTTGTCCCTTGCTATGCGGTTGTATGGCCTTAATTTTTCCGTAAAAATAGGGACATCATCATTATTATCATCTGAGCGTTGTGATTGAACTAATGGAATTCACTCCGATGCCGGTTACTCCTGCCATTTAATGACAGTGAATTATTGGCTGTAAAGCGACGGTATTCGAAGATACTCCGGAGCTAATACGTTGGAATAATCGGATACCAGTGTTCAACTTAACAGGAAGCAAGTGCCATTGACTAATGACGAAGAGATCCAAGCAAGACTCTAAAATCAATCCCAATATGGAAAAGTATTACAATTCTGATTCCACGTGTCGAACTCCGCCGAGTTTGATAGTGACCTCGTATAGGAAAGCGGTTGTAAATAAACTCCTAAGGCTCCGTTTTATATTGTCTCGCCAAGCTGAAGATTAAATTGAACGTCGAATCATATTCAAAAATCAATTTTATAATTGCCAATTGAAGGAAAACCCGAACGTTAAAGTTCCGGTAAACTTAAAGACTGAATTACTACAGTAAAAACGTTCACAGCGACAAGTCTGAATTGTTAATTAAATCTGTTCTGTCGATAGCATCCTTTTTGAAGGAAAAAACGGGATATTACCAAACCGGTCGTTATTCTTCCCTATGAATAATGGCTACTTGAGTTCCAGCGCCGTTGTTTGCAATCCCGTCCACGAACAACGACTCTCCCACTGGTGACTGAGCTCTGCGGAAGGCGATGCTTTGATCTTCTGGAAGATACAATAAAGCCAAGCACGAGTAAACGCATACACCGCAGGGCCATAGCAGAACAGACACGCCAAGAAGGAATTTTAAAATATAGGTGAGACGAGGCGAGAGCGTAGAGACGGGTGTAAGAACGAGGAGAGAATCCTTTTTAAAATTTTAAAGACGCTTTAAGATTCTTCGATCTTAGTTCTTTTTCCTCGAAAGAGAATTTATGTCCCAGTCTCCTCTAGAGTTTCGAAAAGCGTCATAAAATCAGAGAGATTGAAAAGCGGAAATTTCATTTTCTTTAAAGCTGTAACATGGAAAACGGCCAAGTGTGAAATCGATTTTCCTGCTCGAAAGGAACCGTTTTTATAATGCGATTACATTTAAGTCTCTTAATGCAGATGGACACATATAAAAATAATACATCGTAGTAGGTTATGAAGATAACTTGTATGTTATGAAATAATTTGTGATTGACAAATACGTCCTCGAATTCGGAATATAGAGTTTACGTGGATCAAAATGAAGTCATGAGCTTTATAAATTTTAAGTCGAATGTTTACATAAAAGTTCAGTATTCTTGGACTTTTATTATTAAGGAATATTATTACGTCCACTGTTTATGTAAAAGTCCAGTTTAATAATTTTTCCATGTGAAAGATTGACCATTCATAATAATATAAAATACTCATATTTTATAACCGATAGGTGGATTCGAAATTTAAAGAAGATAAATTCTCAATGACCCACGATTACTGAACCTAAAAGAGATTACGTCTAATTTACAAAAACATCAAAATTGTAAATAAATAAACAATTCTTCCCGGTGATTCCTGCCGTTGTTTTTGCAACAAAATATTCCCACAGCTTGGTTTCTAGACGGGGATGTTCCACGAGGTAGCTCCCGTGGACCTCCCGTCATTAACCGAATGCTCTTCCCAGCGGAACACAACGCCGACCTATCATGAGGGTCACAAGTATAATATTTGAAGGCAATCATTTGGATAGTTCTCCTTGGAATTTTGATAACAGCTCGTTCAACTAATGAAGTTTAATTTATGAGTTTGTCCATCTATGCTTATCCTCGCTTGAGGAGTTTTACGAAGGAAAGAAAAAAATTTGAAGTTAGCTAAGTCACGAACGTAACGATAGGTATAATAAAAAATAAAAATGTTCCCTCAAGGCTTCCTTCAAAGTGAAACAGCTTCAATCTAATATTTCGGGCAAGACACTCACACTTGGTCTCTTTGGTCACGACATCAGAGGTCACGCTTTCCGTTTGTAAACGGATCGTCGGAAATCCCTCTTTAGTGAACCCCTATGGAATGAAATTATGTTTAATGTGAACGTACTTAGTGCTATGACGGAACACTGGATTAATGGCGACCCATGATTATCGTTACTTAGGTCTATAGACTCGAGGTTCAGGCCTGTACAATTCAAAATAGGAAGACAAAAAGGCATAATCACGCTGGAAAAGGACTATCAAAGAAAGGCATTTATTTTATTCGCAGGATGAGCGGAAAACTAATCAAGAATACTTTTTTTTCTTTTATCTGTTTCTTTTTTCAGTCCTTTGCCCTACATGGATGACTCTTATTCTCTCATAGTTTTCTCTTTCTAAAGCTGTAATCTGATTTTCAGTCACTTAGCCAAACTATTCCACAGCTCAGGGCATATCGGTCTCCGGTATACCATTTTGATAAAAGACACCCCCGACATTATGTACATACAGGCCGAACATGGCCCTATGACAAATGCACAAAGCACTACAGTTTTAGCCAATTGTCAGAAATAACGTAAACTGAAAACAATAAAAAGGCCTTCATGAAAAAGGGGAAAGGCTTATTCTTCACTGCGCCTCTCATGTCAATGGGGAAGTTCATTTCTCATGACCATCCCAACTAGATCTCTTATCCCCAAGCTTGAGGTGTTCTGCAAATAAGGTTGATTAAACTTTTTCCCATGTTTTCAGAGTGAATATGTTCATTATAATTAATGTGTTCATCGTACTCTTAGTACTTTGGCGCATTCTATATCACTGCATGAGTATCTAAAATAAAGACTTGTTTTATTCTAGATACTACTTTCACATTCAACTGCACCTTCCCTTTTCAGTCCTGGCTATAGATCGTACGTTCTTCTGAGAAAATGGCTGTCGTCCACAAAAAGAAACCCATTGGAGTCAGATCAGGGGGTCTCCGAGGTCATCCAGTAGGCCATCCCAATCGGATGCTGAGGAAATCGTTCATTCAGGTACAACCATTTGATTATGAAACTGAGCACCACCGTCTTGCTCATAAATTCGAACTAGAATATAATTCTTCACCTCTGGTATTAATAATTTATAGAGCGGTACGGTATGATTTCCTTAAATTAAATCGCGTTGTTGAAAGTCGCGTTAGAATGATCGCTTTTCCTAAAATGTGTCGCAATGGTCATACTGAATGTGGTTTCCATTAAGCTCAAGTTCCCATTCTCTGAATACATATAATGTCTTCAAATAGCTGCCAGAGGAACTGCTGTCTTCCTGGCCTTGAAGTCATTTCATTTTCCCTTACAAGTCTGCTGACATGCAAATGCTTCATCATTTTCTCGTTGTGCCTTTTCGGACATTGGGGTAATTTATGTCCATCCAATGTATACTTATGAGTCGCACTTCATACAGTGACCTTAAAAAAAATATTTCCTCAGGTCTTGAGAAAGAAAGGGGTACACTATTTCTTTAAGGGTATGAAGGGAATCTTGACAAAGAATTCCTTTACCATCATCTTTCCGTCATATTTGTCAACCGAGATATTCGAATTAAAGGCTCTCGTAAATTAATTTCCTCGTTCGGAATTCACTCAAAGTGTAAAGTTGGAGATAAAATGTTGCCAAGGTACTTACTGTTCTATGGAGTATTAATTTTGCTAATACTTTGGAGTAGAATCTTCGAGCACGTTGTATTAACAGAGACAAATTGGATTTTTATTGATCAATATTTATTCTCATCGTAATGAGCTAAATACAACTGCGGAGTAAAAAGCCTTGAAGTAACTACGTCGGAAAATAATCAAGAAATGCTCTCATTCTCCAGCTCTTCCATAGATGGCATTTTTAAAGCACTGGAAAAGTTTTTATTGAATTTTTTTCTGTAACACTTCATACTTTACGCTGGCATAGTCTGTCAACCTTCTTCAGTGTCTCCTAAAATATGAATTCATTTTATTCATCTACATCGCTTAGCCAACTTTCTCTCTTCTACTGTGGCCTTCCAAATTCCAACATCTACGTATCTCTTCCAACCAATTGTCCAGCCTTATCATTTTCAGAAATAATGGAGTCAATGGTTTCTTTTTGCATTGTAGAGTAAGTTGCTCACATTATCATTAATTTATGATCTGCATTGGAATGGATAAAAATTGACAAATTGCGGCAATATTTTCTCTCCGAACATTAGTAGTTAACATAGTTCTGTATGAAATCGATGGTTTGAGGCTCTACTTTGTGAAAATTCATGATTACCTGATGATGATGTCTATGCGTCGAAACCGGTAGTAGTATGATAGTTTCTTGTGTGAAAAAATACTATGTTTATTAAATAGCTGATAGTTCCCTATTGTAATATTAACTCTAATTACATATGTGAGCAATTGCTGAAGTCTAATAGGTCTCATACATTTCCAACCCCATTAGAACTACTACAATCACGTATTTAAGAGCGGAATTCAGATGACAACGTGTAATATCTAGAGAATAAGATCATGTCTCATTCTCGATGGAGGTGGTGTAAGGAATTGAGTATAATTACAATGAATGCTTTGCGGCAAAAAAGCGAATATTTTCATTTAAACTCTTTGGAATTAACTACAAAATTGTTGATTTGTTAAAGTACCCCGAGATAAAAGTAACCAATTAAAAACATACCAAGTGGTCACTTACTGATGCACAAGCAATTACTGATTTCACTCGATTAGCAAACTTTATTAATTTGTGCAATACAATTCCCTTAAAACGTGCCTTATTCATTTACAAAAATAAACTATGGTTCTTTGGTAACAAATAATCAGTAGATCTATTTAATTTGAAACAGAGAAATAAATTATCTCGTTAAATGTATTTGATTCAAGGTGAAATTTTCGCCTACAAACTAAGAATTCGAAAATATTGAGATGGTAGCAGTTAATGCACACTCTAAGTAGTGCGAAACGCGTAAATAATTTTACAGGAAACTAAAATACCATATTAAATAGATGTTTATTTTAAAATTTGTTCAACATAATTTAAATAATGTTTTTTACTAAAGATAGAGTATCGTACATGCATAAGAGCCTGCGTCGAAAATACTTCATTTAAGGATAAATTACGGGAAAGACAGAATGAAAAGGGGAGTTCAATGCAACAATTTCAGAGCGAAAAAATCATTCGCCTTGACCGGGAATGATTATACACTGAAAATTTTGCATTTAAATGCATATTAGCGGATGACTCGGTTAAAAGCTACTGTTGCGGCATCTCCCGCAGTTTCTTGAAATTTGAAAAGGGGAGTTGTTGAAACTTCCATTCAATGAAACTCTATTTTGAAACATTATGTTTTAACGTTCATAATATTCGTGGATCATTCGAACTTGGTGCAGAACCAAGTTAAGGGTAGCGCTGCCAATATGCAGGATTCGTGGAGGACAACCTTGGGGAAGACAGCACCAACCGCCGGTTCATGCGAATCCACACAGTCATTTTCTACGCACGAGTCCACAAATTTTAGCCTTCCTGTCGCGTTTCACCGTGCTATTTTGAACGAGAGCCCTTCACGGAGCCATGGTCGCCATTTAGTGTCGCCGCGGCGACTACTGTAGATCGAAAGGATTGTGAAGATCCTTGTACTCGTTCAGGGACGGAAGAAGAGAACGTAAGCGACCGAGGCAGGAAATGGATATTCCCCACCATTTGCTCTATCCCTGAAAATGATCGCGTCGCGTGATCATTAAGAAGCTATCGTGTGAACCATCCATGAACTTGGCGCGTGGAGGATGATGACCACGTGATATGTTCTTTGAGGGCAGCATGTCGGTCATTCGATAGGCCTCTAGACGACCTCTAGCTCAATCGGAAAAAAATATCGTCAGTAGTTATGGGTTTGATCTGTACTCATTCATGATGGACTCGGAAATATTCGAATCTTGACAGAATCGTGGTGGTGACGTCACAGACTCGGAATATCACGATTAAAAATGAACAATTATCGGTAATTAACGAGGCTCTGACGTCAAAGCTTCAAAGTCGAGGCTCTATAATTATTAGCCTTTCCTGCTCATGGACGAATTTGGAAGATTTAATCTTAATTTATTTAAATATTCACTGTCATTCTCTTATTAAGTCCTGATATTTCGTGAGAGGTGTATGAACTTACACTTAGGAAACTATTTCACCAAACGAATAGCGGATAAACGCTCGAATAAATAGATTAGGTGATTCTTGCCTGTCAGTGTGAGTTTCTAGTAATACTAAAGCCGTTTTCACTGGCTTTGCACATATACAACTAAAATTGATTGTTCGTGCATAAAGGTTGCTATTATATTACGTGTATCGTTGACAGATATCTCATAGGAAACGATTATCTTAACAGCACACCGGGAAGCTTAACTGGCAGCCGAGATAAATTTTAAGTGATTGGGAAAAAATTAATATCTAGTACTTCTAAGTCAAATACTAATTTTTTAACCGAATATTTCCGACACCAGTCCCAAAACATACTTTTTCTCTAATTGAATAAAAAAATACGTGAGCCATTAATCCGTCAACCACCAACAAGTCGCTTCAACTTTTACATGAGAAACTCATAAAAAATACCAAACATAAATGAAGTCTGGACCATTTTTCCCTAACCGACGAGGAAACCTAAGATAGTGGCACTCCTACCACTGATATTTATCGGGGATTAACAGCACAAAACAAAATATAATGCGATATTTAAAATGTTAATTTTAGGAATTTAGGTTCATAAACCATTTGTCTATCTTCAGATTTTTCTACTTAACATTCCAGCATCTTCAATAAGCGACCCTGTTAAACATATTCTTTGTGAGAAAGAATTAAGGGAAACTAGTTTGGAAGATGGATATTAGTTAAGCCGACACTAAAGCTTCCGAAGGATAAAACTGTTAGAGATGCTTGGATGTGAATAATACGGTGTTGACTATAATATTTCAAGAATTAAAGAGGGGAAAACTTAGGTTAAAAATGAGGATAAGAATAAGAAGGAGAGGGTGGGCGGAGGAAGGGGAAATAGATAAAGGAAGGGATGAACATATGCATACCGCTTAAAGGGTGCCGCTTTGTTCTGGAAGATATAGATCCTGGAAGCATTTCGTCAAGAGGCACTCGAGTTTATGGAAGAAATGGACCCATTTGAAGCTGACGCTTAAAGTAGAGAGCACCAGAATAAGACTAGGACTTGACTCAATTAGAATGGAATCTTGGATAGGTGAAGGCTATTTGATGCTGTTTGACTGAGATTGGCCGTTCAAAAGGGTTATTTCCCGAATGAGTATGGATGGCACGTTTAGCGAGTATTTGGGGGAGGGTCATAGGGATGGGAGACGAGGAATGAGGTGCAAGAAGGTGAATAGATAAGACGCCATGGGGAAAGAGAAGGTTGGTGCGAAAGAAATCAGTTGAGGTTTGGTGTAAAAGGAACTGGAAGCTACAGCCCTTCCGATGCCAATGACATTTTGCTTCTGGCATGCGTTTCTGAGCCCGTGACTCCAAATATCCCTCATCCGGAGAGCCTCTTTGGCTACATTCACCCATGAACTTCTCGGTCTACCACTTCCTATCAAAACAATCATTTTACCCTCATCAATTCTCTCAACTAGCCAATGTAACATGCATCTTTTGAAAAAAAATACATTGATGTATAAATTTAAATAACATTTTTTCAAAATATGATGAGTATACGAGTAAATAGCTAGTTTCAGGTCAAAAAATAATAAAATTTATGCTGAAATCTCTCATGGTCGTTAGAATTTATAACATATTATTTAAAATATTATATGAGCTACTAAGTATATAGCGGATTCCCCGGAGTTGATTTCTTTTAAATTCCTTCATTTTCTGCCAGTTTGGAATTATAATTTGGCAACTCACTAAAATTTCAACTTTTCTTTTAACAAATACGTGGACTGTCATGAAAGTAACTTACACTTCTGCCTAGAGTGGCGTTGGGTAAGGCTACAGCTACCACTTGGCGTCTAAACGTCCCTAAACACAGTATATATCCTCCTGTGGTACGAGTGTGGAGGCTGTGCCTTTTTTACTTTGCTCACTGCGAGCTGTTAAAATATGCGCTGCAATATAAAATCCCAAGATTGTGAAATACAATCTGTGATTAGGTTTTTACTGCTACTAGCCAATTGAAAGTCATTGGCAACTTTGTAAAGTGTGCGGAGATGGAATAATGAGTGAATGAATAGTGAGGCGGTGTTGCATTCAGTTTAAAAATGGCCGCACCAATGTTCACGATGAGGACCACAGTGGTCGACCTAACCTTGTGACAGATGAACTGACGGATGGCCAGTTGGAACTTGGATTTCATAGACACTTGTCCGTTCACTCTTTAACTAATAGTACCACTAACTCACAACACTGTCATTCATCACTTAACCGGTGCACATCACATATTTCCCGATGAATATCAGCAGCATTGAAGTTTTTTACCAGTAAAATCCTTCTCACCAAACGGATTTCACATTTGTCGGGATATCCAATTGTAATGTTCATTTTAATTCGCTACTTTAAACAAACGACAAGCGGCGGGGCCTTCCAAGCACTGCAGCTCGAGGCGTACTGACCTATTGTGTGCGACAATACAGCTAACATTCGGCTATCCCCACTACCTCACCCGCTACACGTAAACGTAACTTATTTTCTGGACAGCCCTCGTACAAATCACATTTAACATTCATTTAGCTCCTTCTAACCAAAAAAGTATGTGGATGTTTTTCCTGCGATGTTTTACGAAAATTATTCGAAGGCAAACAATATTAACTTCGACCAAGTAAAAGAGTAATTCGACAAAAATTGCTTTTTTATTCTGAGGCAATGAACTGTGTAATGGTGTCAAAAACCAACCTCCGGTACCCCGTGGCCTATAAAAAAAAATCACTTCATTAATGATTGGCAGAAAAAAATCGCGAAATCAAATATTAACAAAAGGAAAATCTGAGGGATGTAAATAGAATCGGATCAATTGTTAAGGAAAGGTGTCTTCAAAAAATGTACACGGAATTTTTCAGTTGGCTTCTTGGTCGTTTAATCAGTAGTCATCATTCCTGCTTTACGATACAAATGGAGCCATGAAGGAGTAAACTGTGAATCCTTTTTTTATCGCATCATATAATATTTATCAAGTTATGTAAAAGAAAAATTGGTGACAGGTACCACCCAGTCTCATTGAAAATCACCAGTTTTAAATTCTTCATGTCGCCCTTCGTGTTAAAATACACGTACGCGCGTGGTGAATACTTTCCGGAACACTTGCGTCGTTTTTCTGGTTGCGGTCCTGTGATAGTTGATTAACTTGAAAGATCAGTTCCGTTTGTTTAGCAAAGTTGACGTCACACAATTTGACCTTCGAGTTATAATGACCTATATGGACATACGTGGTACGTGCTCCGATCCACGGTTTGAAAATTATTTTCCGGGATTCCATTGCGTCTCATCTTTCTTTGGTCCCAAAACGATTAAGTGATTTGAGGAATCCGTGCCGAAGCATTCCTCCTCAGCTTTTCCTCTAGAGAAAGGCGTGGCAAACCGGAATGATTGGTGATTATGCTAATCGCTTGTTTGGTCATTTCTGTTTTCATTAAACTAATCTATAGCACCCATGCACAATTATTATTATCATTTGCTTACTTTCATATATGAGGTACATACTAGAAAAATAAAATCGCGAGATTCATCTCGGATGATTTAAAATCCGTGATCTTTTTTAACGGTAGTTGATCGACAACTGCAATAAGTTAGTTTTTTGGTGGGCTCATTGGCCAAGAAATGCCGCAGTTATCATCCCCACCCACTGAAACAATAAATAAACTTAAACTTCACATTCAAAAAAATATTTTTGAACTTCAGATACTTTCGTCTTCGTCCATTGCCTCTTAGTACCTTCTGCGTCTACTTTCCTACTTGTTCCAATTACTCCGAAGATTTTTTCTTTTATTCTCTCACTTATTCGTATGTTATCCTTCCCGTCAATTTTATTTTATTCCCTAGGTAGATATTTGCTCTAATGTTCTGTTGGACGACCTCTCCATATCTATTAATTTCCTCTCTTGGCGGCCGCTTTCCATTTAAGATATCAGCTAGGTTTTCGGATGTTGATTGAAATCAGTCAGATTCAGACAAGAGGGGAAGGCTCGGAAAGTAAGGATGCAAGAGTAGGTTAATGCCAACGCTGAGATTCTCTCTTCTTTCCCTGGGAAGGGTAATCGACATGGAAACCATTTATCTAAGGCTAAATATCTAGGGTTGTTCACTAGCACCTACAGTTTAAAAATGCATATTACCCAACGAAGTAGCTCTCACGCGTGCCCATTTCGTTTTACTCACCTTGGAACGTTACATTATTTCAACAACGTGTACATACGAGTATTCTGCATAAGCTTAAGTTTCAAATATGATGGGCAAAGAGAGGAAGTTGGTACGGTAAATTCGATAAAAGATGGATGAAATACGCGTATATACATACATATCATCTACACGTATTGTGAATTGGATGTTGAGGGCAGCTGGAGAATGCATTGGGTGTGCGGGATAGAGGAAGGAACAGAATAGGCATTTTAGACAGAGTAAAGGCAGGAAGAAATTAACGAAGTTACGAAGTAATCAAGCAGGATCCAGTTTAGTGCAAGCAAGAATTAATTCTAATGGATTGAAAGCAATATAAGGCGTTAAGGAACGTCCAAAGCTTACGTGTACCTTTAACAGGTAGGATACCTTTCACGAATGAATCATTTTACCCACATAATAATCCCTATTTCATATATATTCTGCCGCATGGTAAGGTAACCTAGTGTGTAAGGCGTTCATTTACTGGTCGGACGGTCTTGGTTCGAATCCGGTTAAACAAAAAAGACGATGGACAATAAAATATAAGAGAAATGAATGGGATCACTGATACGGATATCGTTGCTAGGTTTCCCTTCTGTTATAAACAACGTCATCAATGTTACATCTAGAAGTACACTTCTTTTTGATAAGCGAGGTTAGCACAAATATTTTTCCCTAAGACATCTATAACTTTCACTCTTTTAGGGAAATGAAATTTTACGTAATGGCTGGAAAGTTTCTGTATTCAGAAAAAGAGAATGAATTTTACTTGGTGGGGTCAGTCATATTGGACAGTGACCGGACGCTTGGGATAATAAAATACTGAGCTACCTAAAATACGAGACGTTCAAACTAATTAATGACAGAAAGATCCCCGATTCGAATTGGGTAACCCCAACAAAAAAACCAAATGTTGCGTTCTTCTGGTTGTTCCATCTTCGTGGTGAAACCGATTGGTGGCGGAGGGAAACGTATTAGATCCTCTAAATAACCGATTAATGTGTACATTCCACACAGCATAAGGCGTTATTCGATGTGAACTCACCCCTCGCCTATTGAACCAATCTTTGGATTTTATACTGAGATGGTAAATTAAGTTTAGCATAGAATTAACGAAGATAAAAATTTTAATATTTGTTGGAAGGATGTACAATGGCTTCGCGGGAAAAACTAATTGAATCCTAGCGTGAAAGATCCACTAACAACTCATAGACGTGGAATTTGAACACCCTACAGAAGTACTACAGGATGTAATATTGAATTTTAAACGTAATATCTTGTAAACGTTAATTGTGGGATCATACAGTATAGCAAAAGATGGGATGAATAAGGTGATTATTGCTGAGAGTCAAGTGATCCTTGACTCCACTGAATTAGCGACCCATTTTCCCTCCAGTACTCCTCTCAGGTAAGCTGTCCAACAAACGAGAACACAAGAAGTGGTCGATTAAGCAGGCCATGGACAGGAAACCACAATATAAGTGGTCATCTCTGTGAAGGAACGGTCCGTTCCTTTACTCTTTGGCTTCTCTTTCGCTGCGAAAGCTAAGTCGAAATGGGCCAAGGAGGAGAAAAGACCTCTCTCTCCCTCTATCGAAAGAGATAATCCGGTACTCGATCCTGGGAGATCCCATGATGAGATGTTAGAAACGAGATTTATATATAAATATATTTTTTATATTGATATATATATGTGTGTATATATATATATGTATATATATATAAAGAGGCCCTATATATAATATATACGTACATTACATACATATATATATATATTATATGCATACATACATACATATATGAGACTCTCGTTTAAATTAATTCGAAATAACTATATACTTCACTTTTCTTTTGGATGAAGTTGGTGCCAAGGTCCGTGTCGAAATATCAACTCTAAGAGGAATGATTTCTTTTATTATTATGATGATTTCGCTAAGCCAAATTTTTTATTCAGATAACCAGTTCCGAATGACGCAATACAGAAGTCCAAGAAAGCAGACGTTCCGCAAGAGGAAAATTCGAACTATGTTTTCATTTTCCCGTCGAGTGCGAGCAATGAGATAAGAAGATTGACCTATTAAGAATGAAATAGGTTGGCACATGCCTCCTAGAAATGTAAAATTATAAGCTTCATTTGTCTGTCAATCGTAAGAATTCCATTTAAGTTCCAGAAACCAAAAAAAAGTTCACGCAACCATGATCGTCATTTTAAACTATCCCCGCGGACAACCTGGTATTCGCAAGTCTTGAGATTGATTGACTACTTTATGATCGTCACTTGAAGCTGAGGTCCCGTTCTTCGCCAGGATTGTAAATGTTGTCAGTAACTTTTACATGATAGTCTTTTTTTATATTTTTCGGCAATTTTATAACTGAGTTTCGAACGTGCGATACCTGAAGTCCAATTAAGTGTTGAAAATGCTCTCCCTTACAAACAACGACATGTAAGTTAAACTCGAAAGGCGAGAATTACGGCAGTTGAACTTAGCACACTAGGTCTCACTTTGTCATTTTTCAGAGAGCATATACGTACTGAATAACAAATGGAGTAGCTTCCGGCGTGATGCGGTGGAAGTCGAACATAATGAATATCTGATCATAGCACTTTTCCACTTGATAAAACTTATTTTACGACCGGGTTTCGATGCATTACATCATCATCAGGTAACTACATCGAAACCCGGTTGTAAAATAAATGTTATCAAGTGGAAAAGTGCTATGATCAGTAATTCATTACGTACTGAACAATCTTGCACACCCCGTCTTGTATGCATTTCACTGGGAATACTGGATGTTCTCGAGGCAACAGGGTATTTCTGCCGTACCGGGTAGATTCGGGTAGATTCTTCTTCTGGATGATCGGGGAAATACTGCAAAAAACGCCTCTTCGAGGGGTTCAATACGCTCAATAATCTCCTCCCTCAGATTCTCGCTTAGCTCGATTAGCTCTCCTCACTTATAGATTCTACCAACATACCGTTGTGTTAAAAACATACAATGCTTTTACAAGATCATTTTCATATGCCATTTATTCATTTTGAATCAAATGCCAGAATGTATCTAAAAATTGGATCTCAGTTGTTTTCTTTCCCTAAAGTTTTACCTTAAAATTCTTCAGTCTTCACAAATTTTAGTAAAGGAATGATAGTAATTTATTAAACATGATGCCTTGTGGTCCATTATGCCTCTTCTCTTATACTTTCGCATCTGCGTATTGCTTCAAGAAAATTGGTCTAATGCGGCGGCTAGTATGTTAGCTTCCCACACCGATGGCCCGAGTTCGAATCCCGTCGGAGAAAAAATTTTGCATCCTTACTTAGATGTCATATTGTAAGTACTTCATGTGGAGTACACCATCCATCGTATGTCACGTTCAATTGTGAACTCTGAACGGTGCCCTGGGTTAAATAGCCTGGATAGTTCATGTATTCATGCAGCACGATAAAATTAATGTACCACCCATTCATGTGTAGTTCATAAATGTACATGATATGAATATACAGTATTTGAGTACTCTAAAAGGTTCTTAATACTTTTTAAATATACCCTAAATTTTTTTGGGCGAGTTTGTGAACTTTGGAAAAGATACGACTTCTACTGTTTTTTCCCAAAAAGTAATAAATATCACTTAATTATGTGTGTTTCAGTGCTGTTATGTTAAAGTCGTCACAGCCCTTACACAATTGCGACAACGATATAAGTGTTTCGTGGGAACAACATGTACTCGTATTTCTGCAAAATTAATCCCTAATTCTTCTGGTGTTAGTCCTCTACTGCTATAAAAGCATATATTAAATATTGGTATTTCGATGTCCAGTTCTATGAAAACTAGCAAATCCTTATTTTCTATGAAAACTAGTAAAACCCTTATTTTATTTATCGTCATTTGATAGATTACAATTAACACTCCAAATAGAAGATATTTTATCAAAATGACATACAACGGCATCACGATTCAACCCCCTTTAAAGTAAACTGGCGTAGAAGCCGAGTTTCTCTCCACCCTTTCACCATTCCCTGAAATTTTACCTCCACCAAATTATCTGCATATCTGTACTGGCGCAAATGACCCCGGCTGTCGGTCGCCTCCCCTAATAACTACTGGTTTTGCTCTTCCCGCATAGCCTTTCCGTTGCCAATAAATTTTAGGACAGGACTGGAAAATATATTTCATTCCAAAATAACTCTTTTCATTCTCGTTGTTGACACAAATGCTACCTGAATTATGGATTAAGTGAAGCAGGATGTAGCACTTTTACGTAGACGGTTTCATGCTACGTGACCAAATCAACGTGACCAACTCCGCTTATAATATAGATGGGAAGTCCATGGTACTCAGCAAGAGAATTCATGAATAAATATAAGCAAGCCGGAGGGGTGAATGACAGTTTTAATGCAGGTCAGAGAGAGAGAGGGGGAGAGAGAGAAATTGACGTAAAACATGACGCATAGAAGAATTTCCTTTTTGCTTTGTTTTACATGGCCTCCGAGAGCACAGCGTTGACTCATTGACCTTTGTACTGATTTTTTCCACAAAATACGTGAGGCGGAAGCTGATTTCTCCACTTCCAAAGTCATCAAATTACGTGCTAATTTTTTGTGCACGGGCACGAAACATTTTGGCGCAAAAAAAGTCTGCCGTGAATCAACTCAAAAACTGGCATCACACATGAGATATTCGGAAATGGAGTGTCATTTCCTACAAAAGTCAGCCTCCACTGACTATCAATTGACAACATGATAGAACCATGAACTTCGAAAGCATGTACACTGGTCGCTTTTGCCTTAAAATATTATACAGATTCCGAAAATTGCGTGTATGTACTAAACACATGATAGATATTCATCAATGCACATTTTAATTCAATAGCTTTCAAGAAGAGAAAACCACGCAACCGTCCGAAAAAATGACGAGAGGCGCTTTTGGTTATCTTTTGGCATCTATAAACGATAAGGAGTTATCACTGCATAAGTAAACTTGATATTTTTCTTACAAAAACTTTATTACAATTCTGTACTACTTGTTTCGACGCATAGATGACGTTTCGATCATTTTCCTGATGATGTCGCCTATGCGTCGAAACCGGTAGTATTTGATAAAGTTTTAGTGAGAAAAAATAGCAATTGTATTTATTCAGTGATCATGAATTTTCACAGAATGGAGACTCAAACCATCGGATTGGAAAAGCAATTATGCTCAGGTTGACGGAAATTTCATCATAAACGAAGGAAACCATATAATTAATGTCAGTGCTTGAGTGATATATATATATATATATAAATATATATATATATACTATATAAATTTATAAGTATAATTTTTTCAAATAGGTGTCGATCCACTCAGAAAGTATGTATTGAAGCCATCAGTTAATTAATTAATCAATTAATTTCCTTCGTGCCAATTTACATACTTCTATGGTAGTAGTTTTTAAATGGTCGGGGCGAAAATTCCAAAAAGGTGTTCAAATTACTTTTGTGTTGACGTTTAGGAGTTGATTTAGACCTTTCGCATTAGGCCATAAACTGCACCCTTCCATTGAGGCTAGCGGAGTGGGCGTATTCCTTTACGGATGAGGGAGAGCTCTAGGTCTGTCGCCGTGAATTAGTTCTTCTGTAGCCCTCTCTTTTGGCAGAATTAGTAACTACAAAAATATCATTTTCCATTGGAAATATAAACATTTCTATGATCGAACGCGAGTACAAATTTGAAAAATCCTTCTGATTGAATGATTGCATCATGACAGGAATATATTCCCCGAATTTTACAATTATATGTCCATCGGTTTGGGGTGGGCGCCCGTCATTTAGGACATCTATTAATTAAAATATAATGAATAGGCAACATTTTGTCCTTTTTTGGAGAATTTTTTCTCCTATTTCCCTACGCTTCCTTTACCTTTGTTCTATATTTAAACTGAAACATGCGCTCACTCTAGTCACTATTGACGCTACCTCTAGTCACTAGTGACATGCACCCTAACCTAACTTATCCTAATGGTCATTTGCCAACAGGAGGGAAATAATCCAACATCGTCCGATTTATTGAACAAAAATGATTATACTTTCGTAACGTCAATTTCTTCACACTCAGTAAATGCATAACTAATTATTATTTAAACCAAACCCCAGTCTTCAACCGATCAGACTAGATCTCATCCAGTGTGAAGTCCCGTAGCGTGTTCGATGCACTCGCTGACAGGGTAATAAGGTGTGCCAATCCCCTTTAGCTGCCCTACGGTTACCCTGAAATTTGATACCCCGTGAGTTTTTGTTCATCCGAGACTGCCCAAAGGCTCCGTCCAGGTCGGAAGGCGGGAACATCCGGACAAGAGCCTAACGCTCTCTTCCAGCCAGCCTATCCCAAATACGGTTGCCAAGGCTACGCCAAACAAGCGTCTTTTACGTGACAAGAATTCGACCAAGGGATTTCAACAGAAATAAAAGTCTTGAGATTTCCGTAACAGGTTTGGAACCTCTCCCCTATGATTCGTCCGTCCCAGAGTAAGTGCAAGATCATGTCATTCTTTACACAAAGAAGAAGGAATGGCGAAATTGTTAACAGATAGTGTAAATAAGGTCACCCTGAAATAATTTTTCAAGGACATCTACTCTAAAAATGCCGACCAGCAGGAATTGTCTTTGGGTTGGTTTAAGGATGGATCAGCACTGAGAGCAGACACCCAAACTTTCGTCTTGAAATGGGACAATTACCTTGCGAATATATTCTCAGTTGAACATAATGCCGAATGTGAGGCTAATTTTTCATGCAAATAGTACTTCAGTTCCACAATTTGAAAATACTTTTGAAATTTAGCTTCAAAAGTTTCTCGATGGAACCTATACTTATGAGAAAATACTTCGTAGAACCCAGCAAACTATTTTTACTGAAATGTTCAATAGATTTTCGCCATGAAGACTTTTAAGGAGCCCGTTTCTCGTCAATGCTTGGCCATACTTCGGTTTCGTAACGGGAAACCTCTCGAAATGATCCATAAGACGAAATAATTTCAGCGTTTCGAAAATTATTGGCCAATCTATCTTTGTCTAGTACTCTCCATCCGTGTTCAAATTCCTCATCGATCCCTGAGCCTCACATTGGTATTTTTCATTTTATTTCTACTCATAATGTATTGCTCCAGCATATACTTGGACATGGTCCATCTCAGCTCCATCTAAGCTTACGGTACTTAAAAGTGTAATTCATTCATTTGGTAAAATATTAAAATACCCATTCCCCTTTTTTCACTTTATGTGTTATTAACTATGCCATTCCTCTATGCTATGCACTTTAACTTTATTAACTAATGTCATTCCTTCTTAATTCTCTATTTTGTTGGCCTCCCATAGTCACAGACATACATGTAAAACATAAAACTCATGCATCATTGACAATCCCGAACCGGTTCCCCTATTCAGTGTTCCTCACAACCCACCAGTACGCATTCATTACTCCTCATTCTCGATCGCAGATTGTCGCTCACGAAAAGTTCGATTTCCTCCAATCTCAGTCAATCCGCTAATTTACTTCGCGATACTATTGATCAGTTCCCACTATTCTCAAACACACTTATGAATCTAACACCATCTCACGTCCCTGAAAATAATTAGCGATTATTATTTGTCAAAACTATTCGCGTGCAACTAATTTGCTTAATAAAAGAGAAAGAAAAATATCGAGCGTCATCCCACTATCAAGACTAAACACTGTGTGGGTTCCATTGAGATGAGCTAGTATGATCTCGTCCGATGATACGATCCCGAAATGAAAGTCTGAATCTTTTATTGCTAGACCGTAATCGGACGTCACTTCTGCGCTGAACAGCTGTTTGAGCATAAACCGTGTTCAATGCATTACGAAGAAATATGCGTCATGCACTGCTCGCTAAAGGCAATGTGCCCTACACGGAAAATATGGATGAGTTTAGTCGCTTGAAATTCAGGTGGATTTCCCTCTTCTCGAAATGGTGCATGGTGAATACATACAACTCCGCCCATAACATCCACGCCCTACTACGCCCCAGACATAATTAAGGGGTAGGTGAGCAGAAGCATTGTGATTGACGCCGAATGTGACCAGTCCGCAAATTTCCTTGCGGAAAATTCGAAGAAAAAGAATTTGGACTCCGAATTCAGCAGAACGAATTGTCTCATTAGATTGTACGTTTTGTTAGCGAGGAGTTCACAGAATATTTTATTGACCACCTGACTCTAAGGCACTGTCTAGCTGAGTAATAAGTCAAGTGAGTCCATTGCATTAAGAATTCAAATACAAAAGAATATATTCAGTAAGGAAGGACGATGAATAAATTGCTCCTTGCTGATAATTTCATTTCAGAATACTATATAACATCCATAGTGAGTCCATATACTCTTTTTACTCCCGATTTTCTTCTTCCACGACCGATTTCACTTTCATAAACCATAATAATTGTATGTATTTACAGAAAACACAATGTTACTTGTGTAATACATACCCACGCTCATATTTTAACTGCTCAAATGATAGTTGAAATGTCTTTAAAAATTCAATATTGTGAACAGATTACACGTTTTTACGTACACCAATAACTCTATTAAATCCTAAAGATTAAAAAACGAAGAAATGAAATATTAAATTATTACCATTATCAAAAAGACCTTCCCTTTTTGCGTGGATAAATGCATAATGTCTACATAAATGACGATTATTTTTCATGTCAAACGATTCTTGTAAACAAGCGGCTTAGAAGTGGGCATGACAATTAGGGCAGATCACGCAAATGGTGATATCAACGAGGTCATACGAATCTGAAATTTCATCATGTTGTCAAAATGTTACCCGAAAACTTATACCTTTTATGCCTGAAGAATAACTATGAAAGGTAATTGACAGATTGACATTTTTATTTGAACACATATTCCAATTTAAGGCTTAGCTCCCATGCAAATAGCATTTACACCCAATATTTTGTGAAAAATATTTTTGACAAACTGGCATTGTCCTTTGCTTCTCGGTGTAGCCTTTCATAATCTGGAAAACGTAAAAATCAACTTGAATAAATCAACCAAAGATAGGTTTCATGGATGAAGGTGGGACTCGCCTCGTGCTACTGCATGATTGATGCCGGGGGTGTCCAGATACATAACCCGAATTTGTATCCGGCCACCCTCAAGACCTCTGAAATCATCCAGAAATGTGATATCAAATTTTCAAAATGGCTGGTTATAGATACTGAGATTGGCAGGTATTATATGTACCTACGGCTAAGTAGATGAGTAGGTGCGGTACCTTGTATCTTTGTTTTTCTCCAGCAGAATTCGTATTCACACGATACATGAATTTGGAATAAGAACCTCGAGATCGGAGTTCGTATCCAATATAACAAGAAAATCAAAACAGCGTACGTGTCTGTGATCTACGTGGTGAGGGGAAGGGCGGTGTGTGAGTGGGGGTTTGGAGCGGAGGCGGGATATGAGGGCATAGGTCACCCATTCCCTGCTGCATGCCGCTTTGTGGCGGGTGGGTTAGGGAAGAGGGAATTGTGGGGTGTGGTGTGCGTGGGCGGGGTGTGAGTGCCGGAGTCGAGATGGGAAGAGGTTTTTCATTAATTTTTTCGTTAATTAACTTCTCGCGGCTGCGTGCCTCAAATTGCTCCAACGCCTCTAGTCCTTTTGTTCAACGTGGAGCGGTGAAGAAATCCCTCCCGCGACATTGCTCCACCGAATGCTTTTCAAAGTGAGACATAAGAGCGCTAAGGTGGTCTTCTTCGTTAAATTTGAATAGTATTTCTCGTTTGGATGGAGTAAATTCCCCATTGTTCGACTTATCATTCCAAGTCCTCGTTTGCTTACCCAGCGGCGTGGCAGCTTAGTGGGGATAGAATTCGGCTACTGAACAGTTAGGAGCTAAGTTCGACTGTCGGTGAAATTGGGCACCTCTGGTTCAATCAAAGCTGTATGGTTCTCCAGGTACACTTCCTGGGAAACGGCAGTTGGCAGAGGAAAAATAACTGGCTCCCTTATGCTTACTTAAGGTCGCCTTCGCGACTGTTAACCATGATTCACGGCAAGCAAAGGCGATTTTGACCATAAATATACTAATCTCGGGAAGCCTATCAGCTTCGTACGCTGTAGGGCTCCGTACGAGGTGAGCTCTATCCCCACCTATCACACCAAACTTCAGGTTGTAGGACTGCGGTTTGAGGTTTTCCAGACTTGGCTATGGCTCCGCCACATTTGACTGGCTTCGACTAAATTAACTTGTCTTTACACGATTCCTATTGATTTCATGGAGAGGAATTTGGATTCAAATCAAAGAAAAATCGAATTCATGGGACGATTAACAACTAAACGTCAGGGATACATTTTTTGATAACTTGCGTTGGACATAACATTTAAATAGAGAGGTCGAGGAACTTGTTTAGCATGGCACAGGAACATTGTTTCAGTGTTTCACCACCTTGTTCCGCGAGTAAATTTGAATTTTATTTCCATTTGCGAGTTTATGCGGCACTTCATCCCGTAGTGCGGGGCCGCCAAAAAGAGTGCGCTTCGTTCTAAGATGTGTTCTAAGATCTGATAGATAAATTCCGCAAATATATTTTAATTACCCAGATTTTAAGCTAATTTACACATTAGTGAAGGAAATTCGACAGGAAAAAATCCTTTACCTTGGTCGGTATTCGAATCCGGATCTAAGAGAAGCCAGCAAAGTGTGTTAGTAAGTTCAACAAATGCGCCGTTACCCTTACAGGATTCAGTTTCCACCCAAAAATCGGCGGATCCTTATAAGCCTAGTCTGACGAAAACGGAAAATCAGTAAACAATTTTTTTCCGGCAACAAGTCCTTCAGACACACTTTCTGGAGATATTTGCAATGAAAAAAGCAATAATAATTCCTTAACCTTTGCGACCCGCAGCCCACTGAATGACTCGATTCCGCAGTTTTCTTTTGCAGAAACATCTTCAAGGTCATAAAGAATATAGTGTGTGTTCGCGCTTTGCATACATCATAACTGCGGACGCATGGATGGCCACATGTATTTTCGTAATTATTCACGGCATAGTCACGTCCTTCATTGAAATAATCAATTGCAAGTGGTGCTTCATACCCTTTTACGCGCGATAAATGGCTGTCAAAAAGGTGGAATATCATGGTGGTGTTATACCCTTAACGTAAAGTGAAACTTTGAAATTTAATTTGGAGAGCTTTTCTTGTACGTGTTTTTATTACATATACGTACGTCAGTTACCTACAAATAAAAAAGTTTCGTACGCCGGCTGAACATAAATATTTCCCGGGTCACACCGGGGAAACCTTGGCCAATTATTAGATACGTATCACTCTCCCATCGGCTCAATTTAACTTCGGCAATATAGAAAAAATGACTTTTGCTTAAATTTTAACGAATCAAATCAAATGTTAGCAAAAAAATGAACCTGAGAGTTCTCGCTAACAGTTAACAAATAATGATAAGATTTCACTGATTTAATCTCAATTTAATGTTGAATAATTGAAACACTAACACTACTTTGAACTTAATTCTCGATTAAAACAAGCTGACGTCCGCCAACGTGACACACCGCTGAACTTTGTCCCAGCTGAGAGGTCACAAAGGAGAAGAATTCCTTAAACTGAAGGAATGTTTCCCACGGTTTACTGCTAGATCATCTATCATCTTTAATATGTTGATTTTTACTCTCCATACGTAAACTTTATCATCATTAAGGTGACTTTGTTCGTTTACCAATGAGCAAAGGATGTAATAAGCACCATGAGTATTAGAAATCCATGTTTAACTTAAGAAATTAAATATTATCTTTGCTTTCTACGGGAATAAAAAGTGCACCAGTGGTTGTGTGCTAGTCCTGTACTAGTACTAGTCCTGAGGATGTTACAGTGTAAACGAAACTAGTCGACAAATAAAGTTTTATTCCCGTAGAAAGCAAAGACCATGAGTATTGTACACAGGCGACAGAAATGCTAATTACACTTTTTCTGATAATCGCCTGTTTTATTTACTTCGAAGGGAACATGAGATTTTAGAGGAAGTGACAGTTTCTACCTGTATAATATTATGACTTTTTCACTGTTCTTCTTTTTTATTAGGAATACTTGACTGATAATATTTCGATCTATAAAATTTTTACCAAAATGTTTTATTCCATATGTCATAATCTTATTTCCCACTATTATTAGCATTAGCAAATCGGCTTAGGGTAAGTTTTTGATGGATCCCGTCCCAATACAATACACTATTCGTAAGCCATAGCTAACATGACAAAAATTTCTTTAACTGTCCACTAGATTTCACAACAACTCATTCTTTCGCCTAGCTTACACTCTAACTCAGTTAACTCCATCCAAATTGCCTACTATTTTCCCCTCTCTCTCCTTTACTTCCCCACCATGCTCCCCTCTAGCATCGTTTTCAGAATCCCCTTGCCTCTAAGTATCTTCTGAATTCACTTCTCCTGCCTTCTCCGAAATCCTCCCAATAGCTTCTGATAACCTCTCTTCCCTAAGCATGCCTAGAACTTCATCGTAGTTTTCCATTCTGACAATTTATTTTCCCCATTCTTATCCAAACGCATGACTCAAAAGTCTCCAAATATGAGCTCTTGTCTCATCGACCTAATCTCTAAGCCACTCAAAACTGAATTCCCTATTAAAGTTTTCTCTAGTATTTTCTTTACGTCTGTGGGTGCCAATCATCAACTCCCTCTTCTTTATAAACGCTTCTTAACCTAACACAAGCATTCAGACAAAAGCCGCCAATAGAGAGTACTGTAGAAGGCACTCGATAGCAGTCAGATTTAACCGGATATAACAAAGCGGGAGCCACGTCTTGTTTGACTGGTGTCTTGCATTCAAAATTAGTCATTTACGCCAAACGGACGAAACCAATTGTGGCGATTATTGTATTAAAAAAAAACGATGAAATAGCCATGTTTAACTTCGCCCATTTTTTTTATCTCCGAGGCAAATATGATTCAGCATGATCGTACATAGACCCTAATTTATGACTGAATGCGAGTATTACGTATTAAACTATTCCCAGGAAAATCAACGTAGGAAATAATACAGGATCACACAAAATTGAGATTCCCTCAATCTTTCCAAATTTCCTTTTAATAGATATCCAACGTTTCAGGCCAATGGTAAAAGATTTTGCTGGTAACTTGCTCAAGCCTCTTACCAACGGGGGGGGTATCGTTTTAAGTAATTGTCGCTAAGAAATAACCGAGATTTCTGGATTTAATCTGCATATTAATTTATCCTTAGGTACATACTATTATAATTTACGTGTATTAATGTTGATTTGTTTTGAATGATGATGCAGTACATTGAAGTTACTCGCAATATGGAAACGATAGAAGTTTGTGTGATCAAGTTCCACCATTTGAAAGGTTACAGTGCCTGGCACATCCACGGTGGAATGATGGCTATTCATGGAAATGATAGCCCATCGCATGACATAGTTGTGAGGTGGAATATAAAATTCCAAATTGGCCACATGTCCCTCACAGAATATGTGGAGGACCATCACTCACGGACGATAACTGCAGCAGTGAAGAAACTGGTGGACCCCATTCTATTAGACCGAAAAGCAATGATCATGAATGAACGAGACTTATCTTACCTACCTCAGGATGTGGAATGGTATTCACGAAGAACTGCACATGTCAAACGTGACAGCACGCTGGGTTCCACGATTACCCACTCCTTTTCAGAAACAAACACGGCGCGACCAGCAATCGAAGCGATGTGGCTTTGAAATTTTGCTGAATCGGCCTTATTCTCCCGATCTCGCCCCAGTCGACTTTTTGTTATTCTCAGAACTCAGTAAACCCATTGCGGAGTCGGAGATTTTACTACAAAAATGACGTCATTCAAGAAGTGGAACAATGGTTTTCGATACATTCTACTGCGTTCTATAATCATGGCCTTCGAAAGGTCAAGAAACGCTGGGAGAAATGCATAACATTGGATTGTGGCTATGCAGAGAAGTTTTAAGAATAACAAATAAAAATTAAGTTGCTATCTCGATTAATTATTTTTCAAAAATTAAAAGTTGACGATAGACCCTGGTATTCTGGTAAAATTTCTGTTTGAGCACAATTTTGGGAGTAATTATTACCAGAGTTCAAATTTTAGTGCTAAACACGAAAAAGGGAAACCTTGAAAAGACTTTAATTACCAACGTCTTTTTGAATTTCCGGTTAAATATCTACGTCAATTATTTATATATAACATTCCTTCATTGACATGTCTTGCGGTTATTTTTAACCTGAAAATCTGAAAAACCCTTCTATGGTCCGGAGAGATCGAAATATTTTTCTACTCTCCTTATTCTTTCAGCTTCCAAGAGGACTATTATTGTTATGCATAAAACAATTGATTAAAGACATGAAAAAATGATTAATGAAGAGCAAATGGAAATGACACTTTTTTAGACTAAGGATTAAAATAATGGATTTGGCCACACCTTTCACTTCACGGACGTGGGAACGATACAGCTATTCTCTCTTGTCCTCTTTTAACTCGTGACCTTGAGTACTGCGGGGTCATTGGTCGGTGTTGGATGCTGCACTTGTATTGCCTTGCCTTTGGTCGTTTTCATAGCCTTTTCAGGAAAGTGGAAATGGATCATGTAAAAATGGAGCGCATGGAAATGGACGTCGTTCCATAAAATATGTGAGATTAATACCTGTTGTTTGATGAATTTTGCTTGAATATTGAATGGGAGAGGATCACTTCCAAATGCTCTTGTCATTCTTGAAATCGTCCTGAATCGGAAGAACGACATCCTGCAATGACGGTGATAACAATCAATGATTAGCGAGTCGGAAAAAGTGGCTTGACTTTTGCTGGTGTTCACAAAAGTTCCTTAAATTTCATTACACAAGGAATTTCACTGTCTAATGTATATTTAACTGGTTATTTGCCTCTGTTGTCTAATCTGGCTCGGTTCCTGTCGACTACTGTTTCTATGTATGTATAAACACATTTGAAATATGACAAAATATTTTGAAGGAACTTCATGAAGAAATATGATCTAAAAATAATTTCTTTCTCACATTTTCCAGATCTTATGTTTGTTATACAATTATGCAATAAATGACACATAAATTAACATTTTTTAAAAGAGGTGGCAAATCTCCGACGGAATTTTAGCTAAAAAGGTAGACTTACGATTTGTTTACGATTACTTTCATCTTTCAACTTCTTTCACGCACAATCAAACACAACAAATCGCCAACGGGGAAGAATACCCTGGAGCTAATGGAATAGGACGAAGTTGGATATGAAATTTTCGATGTTACTCGGTGACCCTGAGTGTTGTGTGAGCACAAGATGGGACAAGTATCATGTGCTGCTTATTGAACATGTTCATTGAATTTTCTCATGTCATGTCCACCATGCAATGGGCTACTGAATATTTCCGATAGCTTTACAGCAACATTTTTAATGTAAAACCTCTCGTGAACAGTAATAGCTCAAGAAGCATGTCAGGAGAGAAAAATACTCTAATGTCATTCATTTTTCATTTATTTATTCACAGGATAATTTTAGCTGATGAAGCCAGATTTAAAATAAAATATCCTTGCATTCAAATGGATATGAGATTAGTTTTTATGTTATATAGTGCGTTTTAAGATTGGCCAGAGTTGATCCCTGAGATACATACCTATGCCAAAAAAATAAAAAATACAAATGAAGGTTTAGCCCGAAAATAATCAGGTAAACAAGAAAAAGTGAATTGACTATTCATGATTAAATGCATGAACAATGTTCATATAACTTACGAGGCATGCATGTTAATGCAAGTGCAATTCTAGGGTGCCCACAGTTTCTAATTCCATTAGGCAACATTTATTTTAGTCTCTCGTGAAATTTTGCACACCTGTTACGAGTCCAACCATTGATTACTATTAGTGATAACGAATACTAATACACACATGTATTGGGTGTAGGGATTAAATAACAATCCCAGAATTAGGGTCCCCCAGTCTTCCCACAAGATAAGACAAAGCACAATAGATTTGAATAATGCAAAGCTTTCACAGACATGCTCCAAGAACATTTTCAAAACAATCAAATATCCCCCTAGGAAGAGGAAGTGGAAAAAACTGGCGATCACTTCTCCATTACCCAACAAGCACAGGGACCAAGGCCACCCCGAAAGAACTCAGCGCAAACATTGCCTCACTAAAAAATAAATCAGCCCCAGGACAGGATAATACAACTAAATTCTAAAACACCTTAATCAACAAAATAGAAGACAGAAGATGAAACTTGAGAACTACAATATTTGTGCATCATAATTTGACAGCACCCAGCAGTAAATGTGTGAGAATAATATTGAAGGTGTTGGGAGTAGAGGGGGGATGAAGATATGTAAAGATTGGGATAATTAATGTCTAATATTAATACCTGGGCCATTCCAGGAATCCAGGAGCCAGATAAATGCCTGCTCTATTGTTTTGAGTTGAGGGCCAGAGGATGGGAGGGATACTTAAATGGAGGCACTATAGTCTTTCCCAAAGGGAGTGTTGTATCTGAAAGTATGTTTTGGGAGCATCACAATCAGGGAAGAATTCTTGCATGACACCCGGTGGTTATTGATTCTAATATTTAGGGATATGGTACACTGTCCAACACAAAAGGCAGGGAATAGTTGTCACTTCAGAAGGTAAACTACATTGCAGGAAGTACATGAGGAGTACGGAATTGGTGGGAGTGAGTTAAAACGCGGGTGAGAGAGGGATGCTGTTTGCGTTTTGAAAATAGGACGTTTTGCATCTAGGTTTATTGCAGGGCCTGGGAGTGGTTTTGTGATGGGACGAGGATTTAAGAAGTGGATTGGATGATTTGAGAAGATCTGATAAATTGGCAGGGCATTTGAAAGTAACATAGGGACATTTGGGAAAAAAGGTTATTGGTGGAATTATGATTTTTGAGGATAGGGTCGAGGTTTTTTAGGAATGACCTCAGAGAGACTATGCCACAGAAGTATGTGGTACAAATTGAAAGAGGGTGGGTTTCTGTGGTGAAGGAAGGTTTTGGAATTTTAAGCATGTCTTCGGATTATTTTGTTTAGGAGAGATTCAGGATAACCTCATTTGAGGAGGGAATGGTGTAGATTTGAGTGGAATTTATCAAGGGAGTCCAGGTGATTGCAGATTCTGTCTTCTTATGGAAAGGGAACAACAAATGGAGCATTTGATGCGATATGGGTGGAAACTGTTCTAATGTAAATATTGTTGTTGGTTGGTCAGTTTTATAAGTACAGAAGTGTGGAATGTTTTGTCTATTAATGATACATTTACATCTAGGAAGGTGATTTGGAAGGATGATATGGTAGAATTGGAGGACGCAGAGGATGAAGCATTCAGGTCAGAAATGAAAGTTCACAGGGATTCAGTACCATGTAGCCAGAGAAGGAAAATATCATTGGTTTATGGATGAGTCACAACAGAGTTTTCAGGGATTGTTCTATTAGGAATTTTTGCTTTGCAAGACCAAGAAAAAGCTTTGCATAGGCATTTGGGCAGGTTGCATTTGCATCTTCATATACCTCCCATGGACTACAACCTTTACGTGGTAGAAGGATGGTACATTCTGATGACCCCTAGAGCTGTGCTAGTGGGAACAATGATAATTGCTCCTGGTAGGGTCACCCATGCCAGATAGGTTGAAGGCTAGGAACCAGATGAAAAGTAGTCCACGCAGTGTCTGCTCCTCAAAGAGGCAGCTGCAAAGGCATCTGATCCAGGGGGTAGGCATTGAGTGATGATGTCACATTAAAAACACTACTGAGGAAGGCAACAGGAAACCACCTCAATTATTATTCCCAATATATAATGATTGACAGAAGAGAGAATATGAGTACTGGCGACTATGGGACTTGGCCCAATCAGCTGTGTGCTGATCCCGGCAGTTGGAGAGGCAAGGCTTCTGCAGTCGTCATCTCACAAAATTCTTACAAAGGAAAACCGACACCAACAGAACAGAAGACCATATTAGTTAGAATAGGAACTTAGAATGTTAGGACAATGTTGAGGATAGGAAAATTAGAAAATATTAAGCAAAAATGGAAAGAGGAAATCTAGATATTTTAGGTATGTGCGAGGTGAGATGGAAGGATAGCGGGGATTACTGGGGTGATAATTATAGAGTAATTACATCAGAGGGGATAAGAACCGAAAAGGCCTAGCCTTATTATTGAATAAAAGGGTAGGAAGAAGCATAGTCAACATAGAACAAGCAAGGGATAGAATATTACTAGTAGAGATTAAAGCAGAACTGATGAACTTGGTCATCGTTCAGGTATACATGCCACCGAGCAACCACAAAGAGGAAGAAGTCGACAGGATAAACAATCAGTTAGAGGACATAATTGTGTGTTCCTGCAGGGAAGCATTTGCTAGTAATGGAAGATTGGAATGTGATGGCAGGCAAAGAAGAGATGATGTGAGGTGGCACACTACAGTTTAGGTATGAGGCATGACTGCGGGGAGAAAGCAATTGAGTTCTGTAGAAGACAGGGGTTAGTCATTTCCAACAATTGATTTAGACACGACAAAAGGCATAGATATACATGGAAAATGCCAGGTGACTCAAGAGAGGTATCAGATTATATTGTGGTTAGGTGCAGATTCAGAAACAGTGTGATCAATTCATACAGCTTCCTGGGAGTGGACTCGGACCACAATTTAGTTGTTATGAAACGTAGAGTGTGTTTCAAAAGAATGAGGCAGCGGCGGTGGGTTAGGAAATGGAATGTAGAAGCATTAACTGGATTGACAAGGAAGGTGTATCAGCAAACTGTAGAGAAAATCATGAATGCAGGAATAGAGCTGAGTACTCTCTAGGAAAAATGCAAATGTATCAAGAAAAAAAACTCTGTTAAGAGTTAAAGACAAGTCAAATAAGATAAAAGTTGAAATAGAAAAGATCCAAGAGAGATGGACGGAATATACAGAAGAACTGAATGGTAAAGAACTTAGGCCAACACATTGTCAAGTATACCTGGACCTAAGCTACCTTCATCTACTTCATATTCCCGTCCTATTTCCAAGCTTGTTGGCCTAAATTTTTTACCATTCAGTTCTTCTGTATATTCCTTCCATCTCTCTTTGATCTTTCCTATTTCAACTATTATCTTATCCTTATTAAAATGGGAGGGCAAAATCTAGAACAGGTGGAAAAATTTACACATCTCGGAAATGTTTTGGACCAAAATGGTCAAAGTAGCAGGGATGTAAGTAGAAGAATTGCACATAGGAAAGAGACATTCTCAAGTAGGAGGGAGTTGATGACAGGGACGTTGAGCAAGGATTAATAAAAATTGGCAATTTTCCATAAAAATTATTTATAGAAATATATATTTTGAAATGTGGGTATGGAGAAGGGAAAATGGACGGAAAGGAAAACAAAAGAAGTGCTGAGTACGGTGGGCAAGGAGAGGGGATTGTTGGAAGAAATCATAAGGTGGCAGAAAAAATGGATCGAAAGCATATTGATTGGCAATGGATGTTGAAGACTGTGATAGAGGTGATAATGTTAGGCAAGCGAGGATAGGGCAGGAATAAGATAGGGATGTTGGATGGGACAAAGGGAGGAAGGAAGTACACGGAGATGAAGAGGGACTTGTAGAATAGGAGTTTTGTTTTGTTAGGAGTCACAAAATATTTATTTGGTAGTTGTGTCTATCAAGAACTTACCTTAACCGGTAGATTACCTTAATAAAATTATACATATTAGTTTGGGGCTATCTGAAACCTGACTAACTTGTAAACCAGCTATGATAATTCTTTTTTCCACATACTCAAATTTTAAGGAGTATTGAACAAACTTTTAGTGTTTTCCATATCGTACACCATTTACTTCTCCCACAAAAACTTTAACAACAGATAAAAACTCTTATTCATTAATGTACCTATTTCCATTATATTAGGGCCACTGGTACTGAACATACATATATTAATGGAGAATACCATTGATTGTAACCTACTTATTAGACCAAAAAAAGAAACATTTAATAATAAACAAATATAACCTGTATTGCAAGTTTTCTTGTTGCCTTGTTGCTTACATTTTATTGCTTTCTAGAAAAATTAATTGAGAAGAATATTGTCAACAATAAAAATGCCACTTTTTTTTCAGGAAAAATTAAAACTGGATTTAACTATTGAGTCTTAAAATATAAGTGCAAGTCCCAATTGTGAGAATTTACCTTGTGCATCAAACTACACTGGTACATACCTTACCTACAGGCAAAGAGTAACCTATAAATGGATTTTCCTAGCCTTCACATTTACTTTTAGATTAGCCACTTGATAAAAACATTCATTTCACCAGAGGTAGACACAAAGTTGTAGAGTCCTGTAGAAAATGAAATGAAAGAGCAGGATTTAAAAAGAACATACTTTCATTAAAAACTGTTTATTTTGACCACAATAAATGAATCAAAATTACAACAACAATTTGGAAAGGAAAGCCACGATGCTCATTCAACTAATGGCTCTTATAACATAAACAGTAAATATCTCCAGCATCACAGAGATCATTAAAGCCATTACAAACGTAATGTATCTCACATGATGAGTGTATGCAGATGAACTTTTATGTATGGAGTACAAATTGTAGTACTTTACTTCTTCATGATTAAATCCATTTACCATTAGACACCCATTGATCAAATGGAGCAGGAGAATCTTAAAAAGAAACCAAGTTTAATTTTTCATAATTATCATATGGGACAAAAAAACCTATGTACATTTATACAAATATGCTTGTTTCCTAACATAGGTACTCACGACTAGTCCATCAGAAAGTTTTTTTGCTTAAATAACACAATCTTGCAACAAAATCATTCAAAATCCTTGGAAAAATCCTTCCTAACAGAATATACTTCATCAAAATTGTGTATGCAAAGTTTCAGCTTAAAACCAATCACTTCACTCATAAATGCAGATCATTCACACGTATCATTTATCATTTTTTTAAGCCTCACTTTTGCTTTCTGAAGCAAGAATATGCCAAAAATTCTTCAGAGCGCTACCTAGTATGATCTTCATACAGTTCAAAATATAGCATTTCCATTCTCATTCCACTATGATTTTGACAGAGGTTCCAATGCTATCATTCTTGAACCAACAAATTCCTTGGGCTGATAAGAAATTGGGAAAAAGTGATCACTGCCATTATTTGGTTATATACTTCACTTCCTTTTTTTCCCAACTAGTAAAGAAGTCAATTAGTTTAACAAAAGAAATTATTTAGCCTCAGCTCTTGCCTTCACTTCAATATTGGGATCTTCATCATCTGTGCTCTGGTCTATTCTCTGACCACGAATATACACTGGTGCATTCTCACCAGTCACACTGTCTTCATTAATGTGCACACTGACAACATCTGAACCAGGGATTTCAAACATTGGCTCCAAAAGAAGAGTCTCCTATAAAAGGATTGAAATTTTGATGAGCAACAAAATCAAAAGTAATCAGTTAATTTAGAAAGCATATTTAATTTTTAAACACCATGCCCACACTTATTAAAATAACAATTAAATTATAAATGTTTCATTGAAGGATGCGTGAAATTTTCTACATACTTAAGTTATAAGTTTCCAAGTTATCACTTTCTAAGCACCGGTATTTTCCTTAACATTTGTCTTCATTGAGGAGACAAAACGATATGCATATACAAGGGAGGATAAAAAAAACAGTAACGGGATGAATATACACATGCCCTGCCACAATAGTACAACGTACATCTTGTCTTTATGTCGACATAATAATACAGGGCTTGACTATTCTTAATCAAACAAATGACTCCTCTCTCATAGGAGAAGTAAACAAATCGACAAGGTTTAAATTTCATACCGATGCATTTTTTTTTAATTTTAAAATAGCTCATTATTATTATTATTAGGTAATCTACCGGTTAAGGTAGGTTTTTGGATGGACACAACTATCAAATAAATATTTTGTAACTCCAAACAAAACCCAATCCAGCAACCTAAACTACATCAGGTCCCTCTTCATCTCTGTGTACTTCTTTCCTCCCTTCATCCCGTCCAACATCCCTATCCTGTTCCTACCCTTTCCTCGCTTGCCCAACATTCTCCCCTCTATTACCTTCTTCAACATTCCACTACCGCTCAATATGCCTTTCATCCATTTTTCTTGCCTCCATAGGATTTCTCTCAACAAACCCCTCTCCTCACCCACCATCTCCAGTACTTCCTCATTTGTTTTCCTTTCGGTCCATTTCACCTTCTCCATCCTTCTCCACACCCACATTTCAAAAGCCTCCAATTTACGTCTATCCTCCTGCTTCAGTGACCACGTTTCCGCACCATACATAGCTACGCTCCATATCAGAGTTTTTACAAGTCTTGTCTTAACATCTCTACTCAACGTCCCTGTCATCAACTCCCTCCTCCTTGAGAAAGCCTCCTTGCCTAGCGCAAGGAAAATATGATGAATAGTTCATTAAAATACCTGTATTTATTTCACATATTACCTACACCATTTACCATAATTGACATTATATATTTCATTAAACAGAAATGAAATAAATTAAGAGTTATTTAATATTTACACAGCTTTTACTGTAATCTTATGCAGAAACCTCAAATTCTTTTTTGTTTCCATAAAATTAATATAATACGTTACATTTACAGGTACAAAATATCAAACTTAACATATACTAAAAAAAATGCATGTTATGAAAGAAAAATACCCACTTCTTTCATTCTTTCCAAACCCCAAAGAAAGACTGCAGCTTATTTTACTCACCATTATTGCTCTTAAACCCCGAGCTCCAGTTTTCCTCTCCATCGCCAGCCTTGCAATGGCCAAGAGTGCACCTGGTGAGAATGTGAGGTCAACCTAGGAAGGTGAAATATAACTTTTAGTAACTCAATTCCATTAAATATAGCCATATGAGGTGAAAATAAGCCCCCACATTTGTTTACAAAACAGTAACACTGATTACGTAACAATGTCCATTAATTTACGGATAAATGTTATTTGTGACAATATTTCTTTACTTCAACTCTTTTGGTACTTACACAAGCTTTCTAATTTGGGAAATAAAACCAATTTTAAGAGAACTTGCCTCCCTTAACCAAGATTAATAAGTTAGTTTTTCAAAATATATACACAATTACAGCCAAATATCCCAATATTGTTAATATTATGCATGTTCATGGCCATTTCCTTTAAGGTGTTTTAGCCATTTAAGGTTCATATCCATTTCAGTTCAGATCAATACCATTTAGTAATTTTATGAAGGAGATGAGTAATGACTTTTACACAACCACATCCTGGATGAAACACTATCAAAATAATTTGTTCTGATAAGTGGTAGATTGGACAGACTATTGTGATACTCTTAAAAATATCCACCCATCCACCTTTGGCTACATAATTACTGTTCCATTTAAAATAGGTTTCCAACAAGGTTAATTTTTTAAATTGAATATTTGTGTCTTTAATCTTTGGTAGCCAGAAGATAGTGGCATTTGTAATTATAAAAATATTAATCAATGGAATTGGATCTTTTTTGCATTGGAAACATTATAAATCTAGGTTGCACAAAGGAAATGTTATGCCCCTTACAAAACTCAGTGGTTGGTAGTGCTGACTTTTTGTTCAAAAAACTTCATGATAATGAGCCTTTATAGTAAGAGAGGCAAGTGATGCTCAGATAGTCAAATGCTCAGAAAAAAACATTAATTAAGTAACATTGCTGCACTTCCACGGTCAACCATTATTAATTCCTTTTTCTTTCTTTGAATGGCTAGAAAACTTCAAACTTTGTCTCAGTGCATGTTCAAACACAGGACTTTCAATTTCAGTACTAAGTTCTTAATTTCCACATGGGGAATTACCATTGTATTCAAAATGTTACACTAGGAGAATTTTATTGTCTGACAGAACAGAGATTCCTGACAATAAGAATTTAATGCCCATGCATTTAAATGCTCCTACTCTCCTAGCCACCATGGAAGAGGGCCTGATATGAAAAGTGAAAAACAACTCCAACATTTAATTCTTTGGAAACTTTTAAGAAATTTTCACTTTCTTAGCAATAGAAAAAATGTTTTTACACAAGTATATGAATTGTCACAATTAAAATTAATTTATCTGAGGGATGTGATACAGATTTTGTGAACACGCATATCTTTGAAAGGAATCATCATTAATTTCTGAAATTGTTTTGTTAGTCAGGCGTATGACATAGCCATAAAAATATACAGACAATAAAATTAAAACAATTTACGAAAATACACACTTAAATGAAATAACAGTCAAACCCATATAAAATTTCACAAATACACAAACACTGCTTACACACCCTCACATGTAACACAGTTGACAATCACAAAATATCACTCATAACCTCATCCAAACTGTAATAGCACTTGATTACCAGTCGCTTCTTAGTTCAGTTTTAAACCTATTTATAATGGGTTTATTTTTTACTGTCATTGGCAATTTGTTAAAAACTAGTGTAGGAGTGTGATGATGACCTTTCTTAAATGCAGCACAAGGCTGCAGAATCAAACGTATGTTGCCTCTTTCACAAGTGAAGTATTTATGTACAGATGAGTAAGGCAAGAATAAACCTGAATTTTTTCAGAAGCAATGCACAGTTAAATTTATTCATGATTCAAGCACTGACTGTATTTTTAGAGCTTTCTTTGTTTGCGGTAAAAATTTCTTCAAGCTAAAAGACAGTTTTTTGGAATGTTCACCAAAAATTGAGCAAATGCAGTTCACCTTGTTTTTCCCTGAGTGGCTTGGCATGTTAAATCCATTTTACTATAATATATGTCAATAAGTTTCTACAATGTATTTAGTGTACACATGAGGCATTTAGAATTTGCTTAATACTTTGCCAAACAAAAAAAGTGACCAGTGTAACCCACTATACCAGTCCATCATTCTTTCATTTCGAATTCACCAGTAGATTTATGACAAACCCTCCTGAACAGATTCAACATTCAGGAAAGTTATTTCATTTGCCTAGAACTGTAAAAACGTACCTAAATAAAATTTTACTACCAGAACAATCAGTTATTGTATAAGCTCAGACCTCCCCATTTAATTTTCAAAATATTAATCAATAGATATGAACTTTCAATATGAAACACTTCAGACGAGTAAACTCACTCAATAATCCATCTTTAACATGTATTTATTACCTTAAAAAAACCATACAAATCTAAAATTCTAAATTATTAGTTACCTTATCCATACTGAAGAGCATTTGGTACTGTGGAACCATTGCATTGTGAGGTTCCGTGAGGATCCTAACAAGCAAATCTTGATTCAAGGAATGGAATGGCACCAAAACAGGAAATCTACCAACAAATTCCTGCAAAAATTGATTCATAACCATTACTACTTGAAACCCACAGGGCTAAAAATTTGTAAATGCATACATTTATCATATTTGCCAAGATCTCTGACACACATTGTCAAGATTGAATTTTTGGTAATAAAATTTGCATGTGGTACCCTGTTGTTAAAAAATTAGGTACACCAGAAACTAGCACCCATTACTAAGTATGGATATATTAAACAGCATCTATACTTCAAAGTTGCTCAAGAGAGGTAACACAAACTTCACTGTGGACAAATTATAAAATATCTTTTTAATGAATAGCATACTTAAGAACAATACCCAGGAACATGCACAAATATTTTCTTGGATTTGTGAAAAGTAAAATTTCAAAGTAAAAGCATAGGAATTAACAACAATTTTAACATTTTCGCCAATGTAAACAAAGTAGCGGAAATAGTTGGCCAAATAACACAATTAAATATCTTTATCGTATTTGCTAAATTTTGCAAGTGTGTGTACTATTCCACCAAATTGTTCCATTTGAAAATATTTCAAATTGCAACCATTACAATGTTTCATATATACATTTTTCACAGTGTGATAGTGATATTAGCGGGTCGCGGTGGTCTAGCGGGTAGAGCGTTGGACTGCTGACCGGAGGGTCCCGGGTTCGATTCCCGGGCAAGGGACTTTGGGCACCTGCAGCTCCACCCAAGCTAGTTGATTTTTCAGGTACCAGGTCTTCCTGGGAAACCATAACCGGCACAGGGAAAGGAACTGGCCCCCCTACCCTGATGTGTGAATATTCACACGCCGTCGGGCTTGGTACATGGGTGAACTCTACCATCACCTACTAAACCGACCTTATTAGGGTTGATTACCGTGTTTTGATAGTGATATAATGCACTATTACAAGAAAATATGAACTTTAGGAAATGACATAAACCAAATTTCATAGTTCATGTTTAAACTTATACATTAACCATACAATCACAGCCTCAATCTTCATTTGCCATGTGTAAAAAGCACAAGATGCCGTAAATTGCAGCATATTTCAAAATTAATAAGATTAAATAGTGAATAAGATTACATAAAAAGGACATCAATATTCTGGACACATGAAGAAAATGTCATTAATTACAGAACATCTTGTATTCTTTCAAGAATTTTTCTCGGGTTTCCCACCGGGTCAAGTTGATGAAGTGCACCAACGTTTCGAAGGCTGACTCTGCCATCGTCTTCAGGGTGAAGTGATAGAAGTGAAGTTCTTCACCCTGAAGACGATGGCATAGTCAGCCTTCAAAACGTTGGTGCACTTCATCAACCTGACCCGGTGGGAAACCCGAGAAAAATTCTTGAATACCATATGCCGGGAAAACCTGAGATCCTCCATCTTGTATTCTTATGGCATAAAAATATGGTTTCACCACAGTTCCCTAATTTGTTACCTAGGAATAAACTACTGGGGACCAACACTCCTTTGCAGGTGGCACTTGAAACTAATGGACATCTAGAGCAGTTTCCAAAGCTTTTTTTCGGTCAAGCGTTCTTAAGTGTTTCAAAGAGTTAAGTGTAAAATTGACACATTAGGGTATAGGGGCCAGTTCCTTTCCATGTGATGCCTGTGGTTTCTCAGGATGATCTGATACCCAAAAGTAATACAGCTTGGGTGAAGCAGTGGGTGCACAGAGGAACACCCTTACCCACTTAACTACCATATCTCCCATTTTTTTATAACAAGGCCACCAAAATTTTCAAACTAAACATCACAAAATGTGTGTTAAGGTAAACTTAGGAAAAATGAAATAAGATGCTCATACGGTCCAGATTATCCCCTTTTAACTACATACGTCAACAATTGTTTTTAAAACTATTTACTTACTTAAATGAAATGTCATTGAAGTAATTTTGTTCTTTCTATACACAGATGTACCACTTAACATAAATTTTTCATTCCTTTTTACCACTCAATTGCCTTATTTTCACTTTTACATTAATTCACATTATAGGGTTACTTTCTTACTGGAATCATTCCAAACTCAATGAGATCTCTCGCTTCCACAGCCCTCAGAAATGCATCCCGTTCCATGTTATCTTCTTCTGCTGAAGTAGGGGCAGTCACATTGTCCAGGTCAGCTTGGGTCGCGGCTCTCCTCCCTCTTGAGTCACTCGATGGTACACCAAAGCCCAGGTACTGAAATAATTAACATAAGTTTCATAATTAAAGTCACTCTTTTTAAACAGGATTAACACTATTAACACTGTAAGGTATGACTTGGACATGCCTTAATTAATCAAAAGAAACTTTGAGAATTGAAAATTCCTGATTTGATCCTAGGTCAACCGTATAAGATTAACAACATTTCTTATTTTGCAAATGGAAAAAAATTGGGAAAAAGTTTACTGTGAATGTAGATGTCCATTTTGTTGAGTGCATCATTGGTAAACTTCAAAGGTAATAGCTTCTGTTGCAGCCAAATGTGCACTTTTTGCACTAACAGAAGGATAATGAGCTTCTACGCTGGGATGGAAAAGTGCACAAACTAAACTTCCACATGACATATGATTTCTTAAACTAAGAAAAACTACCATTCTAAATAAAAAAGATTCAAGGTCTCTCATGACTCATTACAATTAATATTTAATAAGGCAACTGAAGTTGACCATTAAGATTCTTTAAAATATTAATTAGTAACTGTCTATATGCCTAAGTATTTCAACTTTGTTTAAGCTACAACTCCCAAATCTAATAAAGGAGAAAAAATTAAGTTGCAGAAACAATTTTATATCGCATTCAGCTCACTAAATCATAGGAGATTAACCAAGTGAAATATATGTATAAAGGAGGAAATAAAAAATGCAATTGATTTTGCAGCAAATATCAGCCAAGATCAATGAAAGAGATGTTAAACCCATTAAACACAAAGTTGCATACTTCTCATGAACAAAGTAACTTTTGGACCTGTGTACAAAGCATCTACATACACAATTATGCATGTCCTTATTGCAAATATCTACAATATTGCCAAGCAGAGTTGCTCAAATTTTCAAACACATGTTTTCATTTACAAAAATATACAGTGCTGAGCTTTTAGGGGAAAATATCAACCAACCAGTTTTATACAGCCTAAGTTAAGTTATGACAACTAAAAACACACCTTTTCGTTTTTCCGTCTGCTTATCAGCCTATCCAAACCATTGAAAGCCCCAGATGCAACAAAAAGAATGTTTGTTGTGTCAACTTGCACTGTCTCTCCTCTTAGTTTCCTTGGAGAATTCCTCTCGGGCACATTAACTATGGTCCCTTCCAGCATCTAACGTATAATAAAAAGAAGACTTAAGCATTCTACTCACAGAGATCTCAAAGAAGGAACCAAGGTGGCACATGAACACTTACTTTCAACATTCCTTGCTGCACACCCTCACCCCCTACGTCCCTCAGCTGATGAATCCCTGGAACTGCTCCAATTTTGTCAACCTCATCAAGAAACACGATTCCTAAAATGACAAGATTACCAGTACTGTCAAACACGAGATCTCAAATTTATGGAGTTTGTTAAAAAATTAACGGGAATTTTTTCATTTCCTGGGCCTGGAGAGTCCGATTGTCCAACTTTTTTTTATTATGTTGGTATACATGCCTCTGAAGTATGATAAAACTTTCAGCTGTTATCATTGTGGACTTCATCTGTGACAGCCACTAAGGTTAGACATGTTTTATGAGCTCGGCAATTTTCGTTTTTTAAAAGAAATGGATCAAAGAATTTTTATCAAATTTTGCATAAAAAATGAAATAAAGTGTAACAAAGTGTGTGAAATGTTAACAAAAGCCTATGGTGAGTCTGCTATGAGTAAATCAAGAGTTTATGAGAGGTATAAGCATCTACAAGAAGGCCGTGAAGACCATGAAGATGATGAACACCTTGGATGCCCCAGCACATCAACAATTGATGAAAATGTGGAAAAAGTGAAAGAAATGGTTATGAACGATCGCCGAATCACAATTAGAGAGGTCGCTGATGATGTTGGCATATCGAATGGATCATGTCATGACATTTTTTTCAATTTTTTGGGTATGAAACGCGTGGCAGCAAAATTCATTCCAAAATGGCTTTTGCACTATGATAATGCACCAGCTCACACTTCATTGCTTGTTCGTGAATTTTTGGCCAAAAACAATTCTGTAACGATGCCTCAGCCTCCATATTTGCCAGATATGGCTCCGTGTCACTTTTTCCTATTTCCAAAAATTAAGAGAACCTTGAGGGCCATCATTTTACAGCTGTAGATAACATTAAAAGCGCATCGCTGAAAGAACTAAAGGCTATATTAAAGATCAAGTTTGAGAAGTGTTTCGGGGATTGGAAAAAGCGCTGACACAAGTGCATAATCTTCAAGGGGGACTACTTTGAAGGTGACAACATCAATGTATAAGAATAAATAAATATTATTGTCCGAAAAATTAAAATTCCCATTAATTTTTTAACACACCTCGTAAAATACTTTGGAGTGAACGATTTCTGGAATTGGGAATTTTCCTGATTTTGGGCACTCAATGTGAGCTGTTATAACACACTGATGTAAACTATTTTCAGTAATATTGAGTTTAGTGCGGTAAAAGAGGTAGCAGAAGGAACAGAAGCACATAGGGCACCAGAGGGAGGAAAGCATGGGTGAAAAATGAAATGTGGGAATAAAAGGAACTGGAGTTTCCACAAGCTTTTTCCACAATGTTTGAAAAGAAAGCTTCAAAGAATTACTGCTTTCAATATCTTATCAAGGAAGACCAAAATATTTTTATATGAACTCAGTTTAAATGTACAAGGAACGTAGCTACTGTCGAGAATCAATGTAAACAAAAAATACCGGGACCGTAAACTTGTTTACGGTCCCGGCATTTTTTGTTTACATGAACTCAGTTGATAGATTTTGGAGATTAATATCAGAATCTTCATGGGAAATTATAATCGAATAATTCCTTCATACTCCACCAACAGTAGATATAAATTTCAAAATATATTACAAATTAAATTGTATGGATTCAAACCAGAATTAACAATATTTAAAGTAGTTAGAAGTGGGTTTCCTTACTTACACATGGCTTTTAGATGCTTATTACATTTTTGAGCAATGTAAAATCAAGCATTCGATTACAGCTACCATGTGTATATGAATCACATATATTTTACATTTCTAGTTCCGAAAAATTATACAAAACAAAGAGAATATTACATTAACTCTTTTTCTGCTTTGACAGTCCATGACTATATGCATGCTTTTCACTCTGTTACCTACAGCTATGATTTCAGGGCAGTCTGTTCATCAATCAATGAACTGAAAAAATTTCACTTTTATTCACAATTGAAGTCTAAATATAATATTATATTAAAATTTCCTTTTCATTGCAGACAACTTGGTTCGAACTGACAGACCTGGATAATCACGTGGCCGATTAACATTAATTTTCACAATATCTTGCAGCTTGTACGTTTTAATTACAGAGGCATCCTCTAATGGATGTATTACTGATGACGTATATATTTTGGTCAATTTTGATTTCAAACGTAACCATACTCATCAGCTTAAACCATGGTCAAAAATCCTTTGAACAAGTAAAAGGCAAAGATGGGGAAATCAGAAATGTTAAGTTTATAAATTGCAATGAAAACAATAGAAAAGATAGATATAATAACAAAAACAAGTGAAAAAATGTGCATGTATAGAAGGATCAATTGATAAAAAAAATTCAAGATGTTTCAAAAATATGTAGTTTTTCAATCTGAATATTACCATTTCACCACTTCACTAGTATAGTATGAACTTTGAACAGAGAGGAATGGTCTTTTTATTTTGAAAATCACTTATGAGACAAAGAGGGACATTGAACGGGCTAAAGAGCACAAAATATCTCACTTTGTACTTGAGCACCAGATTGCATATGCAAATTCCAGTGTTTTGCATCCTTAAAAATATGTAATATTATGATTTATTAAATGTTACTGGAACCATAACAAGGATTATTACAATTTAACAAGTGCTCCCATGTTTTCGCTCACATGAAACTAATTTATATCTTTTGCTCACCCATTTGAGCCCTCTCAGTGCTGTAATTGGCATCTTGCAGCAACTTGGCTATGACACTCTCAATGTCCTCTCCAACATATCCAGCCTGAGTAAGTGTTGTGCAATCACAAATGGCAAAGGGTACATCTAGGCACTGTGCAATTGTCTGAGCAAGCAGCGTCTTCCCTACAAATATAAAAGAAACATTCAAAATCCTATTACCATTTGAATCTAGCATTAGATAATTTGAACTATACAAACTTTTGCATAGTAAAAATTATCGAATTTACTAAAATTACATACCTGTGCTGCCATGACAGAGCCAAATTTAAATCCCGTCTGTCCAAACAACAAGTCTGACTCAAGCCAACTTTAAAGTTAGATGGCCTAAGAGTCAGACTTATTTGTGGTTTCGAGGTAATTAACAAAAGAGCATTACATTAGTGCCATGAGACTCAAAAAACTTCAGGGACTAAATAAAGGGCACTGACTGCAAGAAGGGAACACTAAAATAGTTATTGAGTACATACCACAGCAAGACAATTTGCTATATCCCGTTAGTCTTTTCGCAACTAACCTGAACCAGTAGGCCCCAGGAGGAGTATATTGCTCTTTTCTAGCCGCAGCTCATGACTGCTTGCTTCCAGAATGTCACTCCCCGTCCCATGGACACCAGCACCACCAAGTGGTGCAGCTCCACCAAGTGATGCAGCACCACCAATGCCCATGCCGCCACCCCGTCGGGGCATTTCTGATGCCTCGTGCACCCCGGGCCCCTGTTGAAAGCTCACGCCCAGGGCCGCTGCATTGTGCCCGATGCCTGTTATATGAAGGAGATCTAGCAGAAAAGGTGAAAACTCAACGATTAACTTATTGTATACAACCAGGCATTCAAAAATAAAAAATATTGAGGAGGTCTTAAGTTTATGCAACTCACTTTATGTTATCTTTACTAAAATACCTTTCCTAAGCATTCCTGCATACCAAGGGAAAAAACGAAGTCAAGGGAGAGAAATAAGGAAGCTAAGGAGATTCCTGCCTGATAATGAACTATTGTTGGTGAACTTTTTTAAAGAACCAAGATTTCTGGATGTACTCATTAAAACATGCAAACTGAGGTTAACCTTCTAGGGCAAGTTACAATTGCATTGGAGACAGCATAACTTACACGTACGGTTATGTATTTTATGACTAAAACTTTCATTTTGTCAGCTGACAATATTTAAGAAGTACCACAATTTTCTACAGGATGGCAGTAATACCAAGTTATAGCTAGGATCAGTGATTTAAACGTTTTGAGCATATTAATTTACTCATGTCAGCCAGGGTAGATAGTGTGTTATTTTTCCCGGGGAAATAACACAAAAATATCTACCTTCCATAAGAAATATTTAAAATAGCATTTACAAGAATTAAAATAAAAAAAGACAGAAATTTAAAATTTCAAAATTTTTGAATTAACAGATTATAGTTCCTAACCATTTCAAGATGTGATGCGTTATCTCTATCCACTGATAGTCCATGTTTGTGATATTGAACCAGTGTAATCACTGATAACGACCTCAAACCTTTTCTACATTTTATTATATGGCAATAAATGCCTATGAATATCCTGCAAAGCATCAACATGTATGATAAAATAATAATTAATAATTTTCCAGTTGATATGATGCAATATAAATTGATGGCCAAAATATTTTGATTAGTAATACGAATTAGCCAATGCATGATTATTAAATGGTGTCACTTGTGAGAATTTGATATAGATAGTGAGTTTTCACAATTTTGACGTAGCCAATAAATTATTTCAAAGTCCAAAGATTCATTACATCGAGCTTCTACTGCAGATACAAAAATATTGCCATTCCATTTGCTCAGCTATTAGCAATTTTTAAACATTTTTGCATGGAAAAATATTCAAAATTTTTAAGATTTTGCATTATTATATAAAATTTAGTAATTTAAAATATGATAAGTATTCATTAATAGTTTCCCAGTTATGACTCTTGGAATAATTACATAAAATGATAATTGCAATGACTATACAATTTAGAAACAAATAATTAGCCCATGAGTGATTATATAATATCCACTCAATATTCAATACAATACAAAGTATTCAATACAAGAGAGATTTTTTTAAACTTTAATGAACAAGTTACATTGGGATTCCATAGATCTGTTAAAATTTTCACTTAACTATGAAAATTTATTAGTAGAAATCTGTAAGATCTGTAATTGTACTAGCCAAATGAGGACTGACAAGAACATTTTGTGAAAGTTCATTCATTCCAGATATGAATATTATGAAGGATAATGTTTTAGGTTCATTACATTTTTAAATAATTAGGCTTTACTGAATTTAATATCATAAATATTGCATTTGCCATGACATTTGAGTAATCCAACTATTTGCACTTTTCATCTCGCCTTCACATTACACACAAGATGAATGTCACCATTTTAAAACCATACCAATGAGTAACAATTTCAGATATCACAAAAAACATACCCCGATGCGAAAATGACTGCTGTGAAGCTTGTTCCATGACTGCTACATCTTGCCGCAAGTTTGTTTGGGGAATGTTGTTATAAATTCTCTTATAATGATTATAAACAGCAACTGACAACACTTTCTTGGCATACTCCTGTCCAACAACATGCTTGTTGAGATATTCGAATATCTGAAAAGAAGAAATAAATTGTTTAATATTTCAAGCCTTTCAAATGACATTAGAAGTATTATATCAAGGGGAAACTAGATGATACTTTTTTAGGAATTTTCCTTAGGGAGAAATAATTTGGAAGGAAACTGAAAACTTTTAACCTTGAGGAAATGATCCACACCATATCCTACTATATGGATTCATAAATGAATCAGACATAATTAAGATGTGTCAACTGAATTCATAAGCTAATGCAAGACTTCCTCAAAACTATTCTTATATATAACAGCAATATCTTTCATTGCAAGTACAAAGTTAGTTACTAATGTGCAATACAAACATAGCATCTCTTTACCACCATGTTTTATGCTCATAAAATTTTAACAATTCTAATTATTGTAGTTTAAATGCAAAGCTCTATCAATTATTAATCATTTGCATATTTTTTTGAATGCCATATGACTTAAAACAAATGTGTGATTTCAGGTGGATATTACATTTGATACTTGGCACATGTCATAATTTTCTACATTTATGGGAAATGATACACAAATAACTGCACTTATTAATTTGCCACCAACTAAGTAGGTACTCTACAACCATTCATTTCCCTTCCACTATATTTAGTGCAATGTAGCATACAGTAGAAGCAAGCAGAGTATCATTCTTTACATTTTGTCACCACTTTTATTGAAGAAGATGATGTACATAAATATTACACTCAAAGCCAAACTAATGGCAATGAAGAGATAGATTGTTGGGAGCAGTAGATCACGTGAAGAAGTAATTAGAAAATAGACCATTACCCTCAAGAAAGAAAGAGAAGTTGGTTCAACTCTGGGAATTACCAATGTTGACTTTTCTCTTCATCCAAGTACAATTGTTTAAATGTTATGAATAGGAAGTTAACTGTAATGAATATAGGTAGAAATGTTACTACTGTTAATGTGCTACAAGGAATTTCTATGATTTTAAATGGATTAATTCACTCAATAAGTCTTTGAATACCATAACTCAGAGAGCATAAGTAATGAAACTTCTGACTATAATACATATTGACTACCAGACTCTGAATGGTGCAGCAACAAAATAAAATGAGAGGGGCTGAGATGTTACAGATAAAGAGCACTTCAAAGTAATAATGTCAATTTAATTAGTAACTCTGAAAAAATATTTATGAGCAAACTAAAATTCAAAGGCAAGCTTCACTGAATTAAATGAATGAAACATTTAATATATTTAGAATAGAATCTATTATGGCAAGCCCATTAAAAACAACAATTTTTGCATAAAATATTTCTCAGTAGAGAAAAAATTACCTATACAACATAACCATCAACTGGAAATATTTAAGTATTAATTTTTTTTTGATAAGGTTAAACCCTCCTCCACCAATAGACACTCCAATAAAACATTTTATGATCTCTTTCCCTTTTTGCCATATGCCTTCAACCTTGTCAATCTTTTCCACAAAACATAATGTTCTCAACACAAGGGTTAGTCAATTCAATGATCTCAGGATCATTAATATTAACATTTCTAATGCCAATTTTATAAATATTATAGATGATCTATCAAGGATACTGCGGAAAAATATTTCGAATTTGATGAAATATGTCCACAAAATTTATTCAAATTCCTTTTTATCGTTTTCCTGCAACCAACCTAGTCAAACTCTAGCCAACTACAGGCGTCACACAAGGAATTGAATTTTAGAAGAAGAAATTGGTTACCAATCCTCATACTATATCTAATATGTGTCACAATTACAATCTCTTGTTTGGTAACTTATCCTTTTTTTTCTTGCAGGGAATACAACTTGTAAAATTAGGTACTAGTCCTCGGGTTAGTGTAGACCATAAATAAAACTGTGGAATATAAAGAATCCCATTTCCAGAATGTGATTACGCCAGCTATTAAAAATCATACCGATTCCTTTTCAGCCTGTCAAACATAACAAGATTACAACAGCTAACAAAAGACTTTGCCAGTACTGAAATGAAGAAATCATTTTTCTTACTGATACAAACATAATCAGGCCTCCATAATTAAAAAGCTTTAATTTTATAAACTTTTCTTGGTATGTGGTTCAACACATTTCACCACAGTTTAGCATAATTAAGCGCAATATAGAATGTGGAAATCAACATTTGCTCCCCTGTCCCCCCTATGAGAAGGGGGGAAAAAGAGGAGAATGAAAGGTTGGAAAGGAGGGTAAGAGATGGGTTAACTCATTGCAACAAAGGCATTAAATATTTCCTCCCCTCTCCCTCAAGGAATACACTTGTATAAATGGTCAGCATAACCTACTATATTGCACCTGAATATTATTATTAGGTAATCTACCGGTTAGGGTAGGTTTTTGGATGGACACAACTATCAAATAAATATTTTGTAACTCCAAACAAAACCCAATCCAGCAACCTAAACTACATCAGGTACTTCATCTCTGTGTACCTCTTTCCATCCTTCTTCCCATCCAACATCCCTATCCTGTTCCTACCCTTTCCTCGCTTGCCCAACATTCTCCCCTCTATTACCTTCTTCAACATTCCACTACCGCTCAACACGCCCTTCATCCATTTTTCCTGCCTCCATAGGATTTCTCTCAACAAACCCCTCTCCTCACCCACCATCTCTAGTACTTCCTCATTTGTTTTCTTTTCGGTCCATTTCACCTTCTCCATTCTTCTCCACACCCACATTTCTATCCTCCTGCTTCAGTGACCACGTTTCCGCACCGTACATAGCTACGCTCCATATCAGAGTTTTTACGAGTCTTGTCTTAACATCCCTACTCAACGTCCCCATCATCAACTCCCTCCTCCTTGAGAAAGCCTCCTTGCCCAGCGCAATTCTTCTCCTTACGTCCCTATCACTTTGACCGTATTGGTCCAAAACACTTCCGAGATATGTAAACTGCTCTACCTGCTCTATTTTCTCCCCGCCTATTTTAATATTTAGCTTAGCCTTTTTCTTTCTGGAAAATCGCATAACCTTTGTTTTATTAATATTGATTCTCATCCCATATTTATCGCACTGAACCTCCAATTCACTCAACAATGCTTGCAACCCCTTGGCTGACTGAGCAACTAATGCTTGGTCATCAGCATACCTAACCGATTTTACGAATTCCCCTCCGACTTTCATTCCTACCTCCAGTTCTTCCCATGCCTCTTTAATCATTTCCTCCACATATACGTTGAACAGCACCGGTGACAATGGGCAACCCTGTCTTACACCTCTTCCTAACACTGCCCATCCGGACTCACCGTTCCCCACTCGCACCTGAGCAGTCTGAGACATGTACAGGTTGCGGATCAGTCTCCTGTCCCTCCAATCCATTCCTATTTTCTGCAATACATGCATTAATTTTTCCCAATTCACTCTATCAAATGCTTTTTCGAAATCTACAAAACAGGCAAAAACGTCCTGATTGTATTCTATATTCCTCTCGATTAGTGATCTCATTACTGCAATGGCATCACGCGTACCTCTTCCTTTCCTAAACCCAAACTGATCATCCCCTAAGTAATCATTTGCCTTACTCTCTATCCTTTTGTTGATGATCCTGAGACTAACTTTAGCTGCGTGGGATATCAAACTTTTTGTTCTGTAATCCTCACATGATGTAGACTTTGCCTTTTTTAGAATAGGAACTAACACTGATCTCACATAATCTTCCGCCCCGATTCCTTCCTCATAGATACTACAAATCAGTCCATATATGGCCTTCTTCCCACCTTTTCCTAACCATTTCAACATTTCTACAGGAATGTTGTCCACCCCCACAGCCTTATTTGCTTTCATCTCCTTTAATGCCCTTTTTATTTCATCGTTGAGTATGCCTGGACCTAAGCTATCTTCTTCTACGCCATGTTCCTTTTCTATGTCTAACCTTGTCGGCCTAAGTTCTTTGCCATACAGTGTTTCTATATATTCCTTCCATCTCTCTTGGATTTTTCCTGGTTCTACTATTATCTTACCCCACCTATCTTTAACTGTTAGCACAGATCATGCTTTCTTACTTCCTGATAATAACTTAACCTTGCTGTATAGAGCACCAATTTCACCCTTCTTCTGTAAATTTTCCATATCCTCGCATTGCATTTTACACCATTCTTCTTTTGCTTTATTTGTGGCCCTTCTCAATTTATTGTTTAACTCTTTGTACTTCATTTTGCCTAACTCTGTGTTTACATTTTTCCATCTTCTTCTCTCATCCATCTTTGCAATCATCTCATCCGTTACCCATGGTTTCCTTATCCTTTTCCTGTTAACGGTTCCTATAGTGTCTTTAGCGGCTTCCAATATCCCTTTCTTGATACATTCCCATTTTTCTTCGATAGTAATCAGTTCTTTACCGTCATCCATCATTTTCTCTACAGCCTGCTGATACTCCTTCCTCGTTAGTCCGTTTAATGCTTCTAAATTCCATTTCCGAACCCGCCGCCCTTGCCTTATCTTCTTGAAACGAACGTTACATTTCATAACAACTAAATTGTGGTCAGAGTCCGCATCCGCTCCTGGGAAACTGCGAATTTATCACACTGTTCCTAAACCTGTGCCTAACCATAATATAATCTAACTGATACCTTTCTGAGTCACCTGGCATTTTCCATGTATACCTACGCCTTTTGTGGTGTCTAAACCATATGTTGGTGATGACTAACCCCTGTCTCCTGCAGAATTCAATTGCTTTCTCCGCGCGTTCATTCCTCGTGCCTAACCCATAGTCCCCCACCTCACCCCCCTCTCTTCCTTCGCCTACCGTCGCATTCCAATCCCCCATCACTATCAAATGTTTCCCCGCAGGCACACTCGCGATGATATTCTCTAACTCATCATACATCCTATCGACTTCTTCCTCCTTGTGGTTGCTCGGTGGCATGTATACCTGAACAATGACTAAGTTCGTCGGCTCTGCTTTAATCTCTACGAGTAAAATTCTATCTGTTGCTTGCTCTATGTTGACTACGCTTCTTCCTAACCCTTTATTTAATATTACGGCAACCCCTCGTTGGCTCTCGTCCCCGCCGCTGTATATCACTCTATAATTGTCACTCCAGTAATCCCCGCTATCCTTCCATCTCACCTCGCAGAGACCTAAAACATCTATATTACCTCTTTCCATCTCTCGCTTAATATTTTCTAATTTGCCTCTCCTCAACATTGTCCTGACGTTCCAGGTTCCTATTCTGACTACTTTCGTCTTCTTCCGAGTCTTCTGTCCTGCTGCAGTTATTTCTTTCCTGCAAGGGTTTCGTGGGATGACGACCGCAGAAGCCTTGCCTCTCCCGCTGCCGGGCACGACACACGGCCTCTTGGGCCGAGTCCCGTACTTGCCAGGACTCATATTCTCTATAGTGCCCATCATTATATTCTTGGGAATCATAATTGAGGTGGTTTCCCGTTGCCTTCCTCAATAGTGTTTTTAACGTGACACCATCACTTAATGGCCGCCCCACTGGAGTCAGACGCCATTGCAGCCGCCTCACTGAGGAACAGACGCTGCGTGGACTACCTTTCGTCTGGCTCCTAACCTTCGACCTATCTGGCATGGATGACCCTACCAGGAGCAATTATATTTACTCCCGCCAGCACAGCTCTAGGGGTCATCGGAACACACAAGCCCTTCCACCACGACAAGGTTGTAGTCCATGGGAGGGGCACCTGAATATGCAACAGTGAAATTAAACGCGTTGCACAATGTACCAATGAAAATTGTGGAAAATAAAATTTTAAAATTATGAATATCCCTTGTTTCCACAAAGAATGCCTTATGCAATTAAGTTTGTAAACAGGCCTTTCATTGGTCAATACATTTTCATACAATTCAAACCCTAACTACATTAAGTTCCTAGTACTATTTTCTTCGTCACTTTTCTAAATTTGTATTAATGGCAAAAGCCAATTTCCAAAAATGTATTCACCACATTCTAAAAATACCTATCTACACCAAACCCATGCAGTCCCAGCAATTCGTCATTAGTCGACAATATTATAGACTTAAAACAAAATGGTTTTCATAATAAAGTAAATTTATTACAGGGCAGCTAACGCTAATTTAAATACCAGCGATGGCTTAGCAAAATCCCATGTTGACATTTTGACAATGCAGACATGTACAAACCTAGAAATCCAAGTTTGGAAAATGATTTCTCATGTGCAATTATTTTGAGGTACTTGTACCAAGATTAAATGTGACCTCAGGGAGCATACTTTTGCTATTTACATAATGAAACTAGGAAGGCTAATGTGAAGAATTGGGTTAAAAACCATGAGAAAAACCATGCGAGAATATATGCTTCTGTTCTTATTTATTTTTCTTATAAATAATGTAGGTTAAATGAAAACCACTCATTAACTTCTTGAAAATCAATTTCATAACCCATAAAAAGAACCAAAATTTATGGTGTGACCACATAGCAATGTTATTTCACAGTGTATTTTATTTGCAGATGAATAAGGCCAGTAAAACATTCTCTTCAAAAGATTTTAAAGTAAACCTTTTTGACCTATAACTGTACTGAATGCCTATTTCTCAAAGCACTTATACAAAACTATAACGGATGAATTTCTTCAATGGCAAGTGGACTTCCAAATACTTGGTCATTAAGAGCCATACAATGACAAAATATTTGTTCTGGAGCTATTTTATTCTGAAAATCGTTAGTTATAATTTTGTTAAATATTTATGTTTAAATGCACGTACATGCACATTCTTTCTGGATTGATCTCTCAGTTTAATCCACACACAGTGGGAATTTTTCAATAACATGAGGTTCAAAGAATTTTGTATGAACTGAAGGAATATTTTGGAAATATAAAATTTGTGTTTTGCTGGATTTCTAATACCAAAAAAAAATAATTTTACAAGATGGGTATTACCACCCCTTGCAATCACACTGGTGGATAATGGTCACACCATCTCATTTCTTATAAAGAATCATTCAATGAATTGGTAGCCACACTCAATATTCTTACATTTTGCATTCAAATATGAAGGCATCTACATATTACCGGGTGAATCGGCAATCATTTATATTTAATCAACCATTGAGAGAACCAAACTAACTTTAAAGGAGCAAAACATGTTGGTTAATCCCAAGCAATGCCTGAAAATGCACGAAGCACACTGACAAAAGGGAACTACTTATATAGTGGTGCACATTTCAACGCAATTTTTCTGTATAATTCAATCCATAAAATAATAATATAGCCCCACCATTTGAATCAATAGACATAAATTTCATTGAAATAATTCAGACAACATCAGGTATTTACTGCATTGAATTTATAACCAGTGCAAAATCGTGGATTTCAACTAATAGTCAGCGGTAAAAGTCTTTTAAATCCTGGCCAAGGCAAATGATTTTTACACTCTGAAATTGTAGTAATGAAATAGATATTAGCAGATAACTCCGTCAAAAGTTACTGTTGCGGCATTTCCCGCAGTTTCTTGAAATTTTTCTACAAATTGGTCATGGGTGCTGACTCCTCCAGGAAATAATCTTTTTATCACATTTCAGTTTTTAAATTTGTTGCTTATATTTACTCACTTTTGAAAATTATTTCATTATTTCACTAATTAGCTTAAAAGGTTCGAAGAAAAAGTATCGGAAACAATTTTTTCCTGACATGTGCGTGAAGTTCTGAATTCAGAACGTTGGTTAAGTGTGCGCATGATTGCAGATTGTATTGGTGATAAGATGACAAGGCACGCCATTATAACAGACAATTCAGCAAAAAATCTGCCTAAAACTCGTGCCAAACATCTTGATGAATACCCAAGAGCAGAGTTGAGTGTCTGCTTGCAAAGACCCTTCTGCAACAGCATTGTGATGATTCCCCAACCCCTTACAGTGCCGAATTGGCACCAGCAGACTATTTCCTATTCATAAAAGTGAAATCCTCCCTAGAAGGACACCACCATGGGAAGCGCCTTCAAAGAAGCTTGCATGCATCCTCTTAAGGACCTTCCCGAATCCACCCACCAGGGAGCCTTCGAGTTGCAGAAAAACCACTGGCAAAAGTGTACCGATGTTCAAGGGATGTACTTTTGAGGCATTGTAGCAATATCTAAAATAAATCTATTTTTCCGAAAATTTTCCGGATACATTTTATACAAACCATCTATTTGAAAGCAGATAGATTTATGTTTACAAAACTATTTTGAATGCTTAACGGTGAAATAATGAAAATGTATACTATACTTTATACTTAATGCTGAAAAAAATAAGCAAGACACAATTTAACTCTCTGGAGATCTAATCTTCTACCAACAAATTCACTGCAGTAAACAACAATTGAAACAATTAGTTATTTCATCAAACCAAGGTCTATTTAATCAATCAGAAATGGGAATTTAATTTCATGTCTAGCACCATACAAATGTTAATAATTGGAATCTGAGCAGTCATATTTGCAGCATTCACCCCTTCGTTAGTTAAATAAAACAGAGACTACACCAACTTTACTTTCCGTATAACACCATTCTATCTAGCTAAGGATCATTTTCAAGTACTCACAAAAATTGTATGTGCCATAAAATGAAACTTATATAGATGTGCATAGTATAATCAATGAAAATTTGGGCTACAATAACTTTTTCATTTGACCTAGAAGGTTGTATTATGTATCAGACATGGTTGAATTTTCACAGACAAAGATGATTCAGCTAAACCATGTAATAAGATTCATTTTTATGTTAAACATTTAAAAATGTAGTGACGTACCTTCCCTAATATCATAAAATTGTTAAAGAAATATACAGGCATACCTTACTTCATAGCTGGTTTTTGATCCGTGTAAACACTTTTTAAATGAGCTGTAATTAAATGAATGATCATTTTATGATGATTCTTGGAATAAAATGACTGATCTTTTCCTGATATGGATTTTGATCTGATATGGATTTTGATAATTAGGTTTCATAATTTCTTAAAACATTGGTAAAATAGTCCAGGTGTGTAATAAATTCTATACTTTAAATCTAAAAACCTGTTTGACCTATCTCCAAGCAGATTTTTGTACTGCGCTAAGTAAGATGACCCATACCTATAGATCTCATATATGCCATTATTTATGGCAGATGTGTTAGTTATCCATCAATGAGAATGGAAGATATTCCTCTGATTTACATGAACAAGATTCCACTGTTATGATAAGGAAAATTTTAATAAGAAATCTTCTACGGGACATTGTACGTAAACATCACAAATGGAACAAAAACTCTAAAACCCCTGACGCGGTTAACTTTAATGCAATACAATATAATTACCTTTTTAAAGCATCTACAACTTTTGCTACTAATGCCATTAATTCAAAGTGAAACACTTCATATATTCTGCTAAAAACAATGTGTTTTAACAATATACTCACTATCCATACCAGTTCCATAAGCTTTGAGAATTTATTAATACATATTTCAATTAATTGTAAAAATTGTTGAGGTGCACCTTATACAAAACAATGACAAGTCGCTTCAAGTATGTTTTAATATAACTCAAGAGATTAGCTTGGTTTGATGTCTTTCCAAAACAACACATACCATTAAATGAATACTAAAGATGATTTTGAATTGTAATTATAAGGAGTTAACATTAATTACATTAATTAATTAATTCAAACAAGGTATGTCATATTTTAAATTATTAATTAATTATTTCCAGCTGCACTACTTTTGCTGACAACTGGCATAAGCATCACACAAATATGGTGGATGGGGCCATTTCATTTGACTGTCAAGCAGAAATACTAGCTACTCACATTTAACAGAGTTCAATACCAGTCACTTGAGAGAAATACTTGTCAAATTGTTAGCATTTGTTTCTGAATACATGTCAACTACGGACATAAAATGATCAACACCTAAATAGTTTGTGAACTTGTAGCCCATATTCTTGGGTAAAATAATAATGTTATAAAGGAAATTATCACAGGCAATATCCCAAGAAAACAAATGTATATTACACACTTGGTGATTTGGAATGCTAATTCAAACTATGCACTACAATTCCTCCCCATGTGTGTGTGTATGTGAGACAGGGTATGGGTTAAAAATTCCCAGATGTGAGGCACATTACAACTTATTTACTGATACCTTCTTTGGAGGAGGAGGAGGCTTTCTGAAGAACCCACTCTTTGGTTCTTCTTTACTTTCTTTCAAGCTTTTCTTCGTGTCCATTTCAGACAAAACCACAAAAAAATGATGACACTTCTCACACTTAACAAACCTTGTAGATGCTGCAAATGAATGGAAAACAGTAAAGCTGGAGAATTAATGAGTGAAAGCAGGACATAGAGACTAATTATAAAAATAATTAAATTTACTGGCATTATAATTAAATTATTCCATTTTAACTATGCATATGCTACATTGCTGTAAGAAGCACAACTGTTAAAATATATGCAACCACTAATAAATACAGTAACGTCATATCTGATTAGTGCCATAGATTACCTTAACAAAGAACCTCATATAAACTATAAAAGGTTGGGTTCACATATCATTTAATCTTTAATGAGTAAATTTCTGAAATGTTAACTTACAATATAATTTTTAAATATTCATACAGAAAGAATGAAGTGGCCGAGAAAGAAGAAAATATTCAAAAACATTCATCCTTATTCAATTGACCACAAATAACTACTACTTTTTACATTACTATTGCACACAGCATACATTTTAAATGCAAAGAAGGGATAATTTTAAAAGACATTAGTTACACATCAATGAACCTTTCTTCTCTGACACACATCACTACTTTTCCTGAAATAGAGGAAGTATCTATTATTTTCACACCACAGCATCAGTCTCCCATAGAGTGATACAAAAATTGAAAAGGAAAAAAGGTCCAAACATATCAATTAGAGACATATACAGTTTCTGGCGGGGCTTCGTGGAAACTACTTCATTATTATAAAAAAATTAAAATTCTGCAATATTTTTTGTTTATATCACAACAAAGAGCTTTAAGGGAACTTGTGAAGTCTTGCTTGAGTTACGTTAGTAAAAGAAAAATATTGCAACAGGACATATTTTGAGAGATGCCCTATACGATTTGCATTTTTGCAGAGAACATCCACATTACCAACACTTCAGTCTTTAATTTGTTTCAGGTGTAAGGCTCTCTTCTCAATCCTCCTATAGGTCAACCTTTTTATATCTACATATCTCTTCTCACAAAACTTGATGTGTGCATAACGAAATATTGATTTAATACTTTCCAATAAAAACAAGATCTAGGAGTTAAAAACTGAAGTCATGTCATATAAAATTATGTTCACGGCAGGTTGTCTTTTGTAACTATGGAGGGTTGCATGCCTATGCCAATCGCAACTTTTGTGGTCACCATTTTGGCACTGTACCTTAATAATTTATTCCAAATCAACCCATAGCTCATTTTGAAAATCAAAATAACCTGAACATCACAATCATCATTACCTCATAATTCCCCACTTAATAGGTCATCCAGATTTGACCTATTATAGTACTATTCATAATGTGAGTGGTTTCTTTTTCAGGAATTGTCTAGCATATTACTGATCCAGAAAATATGAGAGAACCAGGGGTCAGTACCATAATAATCCCAGACTTCCTATTAGAATAGCAGCCTGTACTATTACAGCCCAGGACCACTGTATGTCACTATGTGGCTTATGAGAAAATGGGCAACGAGGAACACAGGAGGTATATTAATGTAGTTTGAATGGCCTCTGTCAAACATAAGAAACAAGAAAACAGATATGCAAAGAATCACATCTCCCAAATAAATAAATCAAAAAACTAAAGATGGTCTACTTCCAATTATTAGGGATATCCTAGCATTTTAAATTTCCTGAACCTTGCTAAGCTTCTCTGAAATGGAAGAGACCCAAAATGCAAAACTCAGGTAACAAATTAAAATATAATGATTGCAATGCAGAGCACATTAGGCAGGCCAGTAGAAATGTGAATAAACTCACCAGAAAAAAACTCAAATGTAATGAAAATTCACAAATAACTTCATATTTCACCAAGCTCACAAACATAACCATGTAAGTGACCTCTTAACTGATATGTTACATGAAATCATCAAGGGTTTAAAGATGGAAGCACTTGAGCAGATGGAGGTCATAAGATGGATCACCAGTGGATGCAAATGCAGACTTATGCAAATATATGCGTCCTCACCCCTCCTTGTTACTCTCTGCCCAACTGACCTTGAAAACACAAATATACACCCTCCTCCACCCACCTCACTTGAACGACTCTCCCTTAATATAGCAGTCACTGAGCCCCCAAGCATTCCCCACATGCACAACTTAACTCTCACCACTTTTCCACACTACATTTTCCCAATCCCACTCTCCTCCACCTAGCCACACCCACCTGCCCTGCTATTGGCTATGGCAATGACAAAATGAGATTGCATTTGGAATCAATACTACCCCTGATCCTGACTATATGTGCCCCAAAACCTTGCATTCTTTGCCACTTTTTGGAAAAAGTATGAGCTGAGAAATTATTACAAAGTGGATCTCAGCATTTTTATGCATGAAAAATGATGGCTGTGATGAACAGGAGTTGATCATGATGGGAAAATCCTAATAATGAGGTGTTTTAAGAACACCTTTTCCTGTATAGGTACACAGTGTCAAAAATTTATTATCGATGATAACTGTGCTGATCACCTAGTAAATATGTACGTCATTTCTGGATAACGTAGGTGCAGTTTTATCCTCCTAATTGTACCAGTTATTGCAGCCACTGACAGCCACTACACCAGAATCAACTGATTACAAAAGCTGATGTGTCTCATGAATACGAGATAAACATCAATCAAGGGGATTCCAATGAGTAGCTTTGACAATACTGACAAATTGCATGGCACAAAGGAAAATTCCATGGATGAAGATGAGTAAAAAATACAGCGTATTACTATGCTTCAGAAGCCCATGCACCTTTTAAAATACTGAAGTCATTTCTATTCATGTCCAATTAAAGAAGGTGTACACCAAATTTGAAAACTAGAAAATAAATATTTGTTTTTGAAACAGTCTGTCCCTAAAGAACAAATGTCGATTACTTTCTTTGGAAATAAAATTCAGATTGTTTGTAAGTCAAATAATTTTTTTCAATGCTTTCCTAGACTTCAGGGATCCACAATCCTGTTAATTTGAATTAAAAATGCATATGCAATATTGGATTTAATATTTAACTTCAGTGAAGAATTTTCATCTCATCTGTATTCACAATTTTTTACTGGACTCTTCAAAGTGATAAATTCAGATTCTAATTCGGAAATACATACTGATATTTAAGTATTTGTTTTTGAAAATTTAAAACTCTTTTGAAGCATATCCCTTGCCTTGTAATCTTTATGAAACTTATGGGCACCCACTGCATTTGTGACCTAGAAGGCCTCCAGCTTCCTGACAATAAGCAAGAGGTCATTTGAGGATAGCACAGTAAATTTACACATTACCAAAAATCATCTGACAGGTAACTATTTCCTTTTGCGGAAAATTCTCCACCGTGCACATATAGTGAGCTTTTGCTAAAAACAATTTGGTTTGTACAGAAACTCCTCTAGGATGATGAAAAAGTACACTCCCTAAAGCAGCATCATATGGAATCTTTTGGAAAATTTTAAGTACATAATAATAAAAAATGAAATGGGTAATTCCTGGTTCCTTCTGATCCATATTAATGTGTGTTATCTTATTGGCATGACCTTCAATGATGGTGTTTAAATGGCTGACTAAGGACACAAAGAGGAAAATCTATGTCCTTTCCAATTGGCCAGGCTGAAGATAAAACTCAATATGACACAGAATTTAAATTAGCCAAACTAAACAGGGTACATTCGAGTATACCAGATTCTTTCCCACTTTCCAATGCCCTAAACTTTAGTTAATACATTTAAATAAAATAAAAAAATATTTTGTGCAAGCAATGTGACAAAATGGACTAATTCATTACATAAATAGAGATTCACATTAAAAGTTAATTTCTATACTCTGCACACAGTCAAGCTTAATCTGTGTGAAATTCATTTTGAAACTAGAATGCCCTTTTAGAGTTTAAGGCTTATGGTTTTGAAAATGATACAAAAGCCTACAAAAAAATAGCAGGCGAAGTCAATGTTGATTGTGCACAGCTTCATGCTGATTATTTAATCTTAAAATTCAGAATCACCAAATCCCACCAGAAACTTCTCATTACGTAGCAACGTTGTACTTAATTTTGTCAAGAACAGAAAATATCATATGTAAACCCTTCAAGATCTGCATACCAACATCACTAGTCCAATGCTGTGGCATTGATTGTTCCCTAACATAAAAAAATCATGGATGGAAAAGTAGACACTACTCACAGACAAAAGTTTCCACATGTGTGCAAGGATCTCCACACTTTGGGCAGCATAGGTGCGTACCCCCATCTCCCCCACTGCCACTCTCTCCCCGCCCCTTCTTCCCACCTCCATTGCCCACCGACGAACCCGAATCGGAACTCCCAGATGCAGCACTTGACCCACCGTTAGCACTCACCCCACCACTTCCACCACCTCCCCCTCCACCCAGCCCACCACCAATCCCACCACCGACATTGCCAACCCCACCACCACCGCTGCTGCCACCTTCCCCAAGTATCGACGCTTTTGCAGCACAATGGTGACAGCCAGAATCACCACTGCAACTGTATTCACTTGATTCTTCCACTGGAGGAGTCGACACTAACGTCGTTCGATACTTAGGGGGAGAGGTTTGCAGCCCGGCATGTGATGAGAGCATTTGGCGTGAAAGTGCATTCCCAGCAGTGGGCAAGGCTGTCTCCAATGGGCCCGATACTGCTGGGCCATTGCAGCCAAGTGGAGAAAACAGCCCTAGATGGATGGAAAGACAATGGAAGTGTCAATGATAACTCAAATGAGAAGACCATCTACCTATGGGTCCATTTAAATGGACCACTACATTAGAATTGAGAAGGAAATGAATTGCGCTTAAATTATGTCCAAAATAAACTTTAAAAGATAATTAACAATATAAATTCATTAACATCAGAAGTTTTTCTTTACCACAAGCCATTTTCTAAATAAAACATACCCCCACAACAGCAAATGATATTAAATAATATCCCTTACATATGTTCGATCAAGAAGGTTACTAGTGAATGCAACCTCAATGGCTAATGCTAACCTTATTCAATTTACTGTTGAATTGTCACTATTTTTTAAATTTCCAACAATTATATGCTACAATGAATGATAATCATCAATTAATTTATAAGACTTTGTGGACAAATTGTTTTGTATATAAACATATAATACCCTGATGTGAAGACTAATATGACCAAATGACATGGAATTAATTCGATGAAGAGGGCAGAAGTCACTAATGTTGCATATTTCAGGATGAAATCTGGAAATAAATTAATCTGAAATGTATTCATTACAGAACTGAATGATTTTTTGAGTACGTTGTTTATTCAGAAATACATGTCAGAATTATTCACATATGTATGGCTTCTGTGACAAGTCTAGACCCATTTACCAAATGCAACCAGTGATTTCTATAAATTTAATATCAGAAGCTATGATCAGAAAAGAGCATTGAAGTCAAGTCATGATCATGCCACTCTACCAATGTGATTGAATAAAACGAGAACCAATAAGCAAGCTCCTGAGTTTATTGGGAAAAGTAAGTATCCACAAGGTTTTAAATGCATCAACAGAAAACGCCCATCTACATAATATGTGAGGAGGTGAAAATAACAGGACTTAAAATTTATTTTTGGCCTATTCCTACCAAAGATTTGTACTTGAAGTCCCACATGGATTCAGAAAAAGAAATGCAAGAAACAACACTCTTTTTTTAGGTAACTGTGAAACACAACCACTTCCTGACAGTCCAAAAGCCTAATAAAGGAAGATTTGGCCATTTATTTTACTGATGCAAACTATCTTTACCTTTGCTACCACCTGTTTGTGACATTCTAAAGTTCACAAATTTGAAGGTATTCAATCGGATTACAAAAACTTGGTCTTGCTGGGAAGAGTATCTCAAAATGTATAATTTAAAATTGTTGGAAAACATTATTTTCTCATAAAATGCTGACAGAGAAAATAAAACAGACGAAGAGAACAGTGGACTAATTGGCATACATTTTGACATTCAGCAAGTTAGAGATATTGCTGAATAACATGAAATTACCAAGATTCGGAAGGAAGAGTTAATTAAGAAGGATAGAAAAACAACATTAACAGCATCACAGTTGAGAAAAGTGTAGAGGAGAATATAAGAAACTGATAAGGAGCCTATTGATATTCACTAAGATTAGGAAACAATACAAGGCTTATAAGTCTTGACTTGTGTGTTCAGAGGCAAAGGTAGCAGGGAAAAACCAAGATTTTGTCATTAGTGTGGCTAAAAAAAATATGACCTTGCACATGAGATTCTCATTTTAAAAACAATACTTATTTAGGATTTTTAAAGAAGAGTTATAAAATTGGCTGAATTTTAAAATGTTTATTTATTGCCACATGTTCATTTTTTGTATATAATGGTTATACAAAAATTTTATCTGGGCACACAAATATATTAATCCTTTCCAAGTGACTTGTTTGGTCTGCAAATGGTAGTTAATATAACTAATGCAGAATTATGAAATCAATCATCATAAACATCACAAACATGCTCCCATGTGAAATTCTTTGCCTGAAAATTTCAGAATTTCCTCTAGCATTACCATATTTAAATGTAGTGTACCATTATTTATGTAGAATTGCTTAAATTTGATACTTCTTAAACAATATAACTGATACTGATAATGATTGCACCTTCATATATTGTATTGCATATTATATTATGTATGATTGTACTGATTAGATATTATTCTATCATTAACTATTGTTGCTGAAGTTTTCCTTTCTTCCCAAAATAAAGGCAGTTGTTTAATCTCTAATGTGTTTTATTTGTAATGCCATCTACTTTTTCACTTATGTTCCAAGAAACGTTATGTCCCAGGACAATACAATGTTTCTTGTTCTTAATTGGTACACAGAATTAGGGAAAAATTAAATATTTCCAGTACCCTCTGGCATAGAATTTTCATGGCAACACGAATTTGTAAACGAAGTCATTTACGATTACTGCCGTTAATAATGACGCAATAAATAAATTCTCATTCTGCTAGATAATTGCTAATAACGCGAAGTGGAGTCCCTTATCTCTCCAGCCATCTAAACTTGACGGTACAAACGGTAAGTAGCAATTACTCAAATATACAAAGCTACCAAGAAGGGTTAAATTTGGAGGGAGAGGCAAAACTCGCGAGACGAGGCAACATGAGGGAGAAAGGGACGAAAGAACGCGATCTAATATGTGGGCTGATCACTCCCTGATAATTTTAAGTGTTTTCAAAACCTTTCGAGCGCGAATTTATCAAAAACAAATGCGTAAAAGGTGGGGGGGAAAAGAATTTCAAGAATGCTACTCATTCACAAACGCAAAACTTCTTCCGCTTGAGTGGTCAGGGTCGGAGCAAGGTTAAAGAACTTGTCCCGAAAAATAATTTGCGACGTTCCGCTATCGATGCGCACTAAGGCATTAAAATTTTTGATAAATCAACTGCGCCATCGACTTTAAAATACTTCCGGGGCTATTTCTAATCAAGCTCTTGACCGATTTGGATCATCACCAAAAAACCCATCGACGGAAGTTTGCCATGCCTAAAGATTCGCAAAAAACTCGCGGATAATTTTTGACGCGCAAGGAGGGAATCAGGTGCGCGATTAAATAAATCAATAGGGTCGCCGCTTCCTTGACAGAGAAAACGAGAATTTTGTCAACATTTTTCTCAAGGAAATTTTTCATGGTTGGATTCAAAAATATATATTAACAAGATAAATTCCATCGCTTCGAATGCGATGTGATCGTATTTTAATAGCACAGTATATATTAAAATATATTAATTTATTTAATGTTGATATATTTTTTACACACAATATTATAAATTTATTAACATTTCGGGAATATCAACCAAACTCAAAGCCGGTTGGTCACCATATTTGAGACCAAAACATTTAGACACGCATACATCAAGGCAACACAATCTAAATTTCCGCCAATGCGGCGAAGCACACGTTTCGATTGGGAATAAATGAAGTTTCTATAAGAGTTATTACAAAAAGCGACACATCAAAACGACTCGCATATGACATCTAAAGATTAGGGTATTTTAACCCTACATCGGCTGACGACAGCGTCTGGGGCCCACCTCGATGAAAAATAATTACGCAAAATATCCACTCACTCACTCTTTCACTTCACGACACATTACAAAATAACACTCGACAAGTTCCGCTAGTCGTTAATTTATATTACGTAATCACTCTCTCGAAAAAAAATAAGGACAGAGTATTCAGAAAAAAGCATGACTTGGCAACAGCGGTGAGACACATCCAAAGGAATCGGGAATCGTAGAAACACTTACTGACGATTCTTTTAAATACTAACAGGAAGTTTCATAACAGTCATTTGATCTCTAGTTTTAAATTTCTTAAGGTTTCTTTTCAAAGTAATTATTTTCTGTGAGGGAGGGGAAAGGACAATGTCACGCGAAATCCCAAAAGGCAAGTAATCGTGTGAAGGAAATAAAACCGTAATAGATATGAGAATATTTGGTAAGCGGGGAAGAGGAAGGATGAGATGAGTTTACTGGACGGCATAACGGCAGGTAGAAAGCATAAAGAACTGAAGATGGACATTACTATTGGACAAACATGATGACGTTAGCGCAAAATACGAATATAACAGTTGTCGGAGACAGTTCAAAACTTATTCTATAAAGAGAGGTTCCCTTATGATCCTTCTGTAACTAATTTTCGATTGCCATTTTGAAACTGTTAACCCCATTAAATACATTCAAACTGACATAAGATAAAGCAGAAAAGACAAACTGTCCATTCAATATAGATTTAAATATACTGAATTCGATCAGTTCATATATTGCTCATAGTTACAACTCAAATTTTCATTTAGAAGTCGTGCAAAATTAAAATTCAGCCTTCACTTCCTGGAAGTTTTGAATGCCCAAAGAAAAAGAATAATAGTCTTATTTTGTTATGTAAAGAGGGTATCACAACTGGCCTTACACTATCAAAATAATTTCACTAAGGTACCAATTAACAAAACAAGGAAATATAGTATGCTCTAGTGAAAAAACATACCCCACTTTACCCAGGTGCACATACCGTATACCCTACCACAGTTATCTACTCTTAAATGCGATATTTTCTTGGACATGGATACATATAATTAAACTGTAATATTTGTTGATATCCTTTCGCATCTTCAGTCAGAACACTGAAATGTGTCATATTTACAAATAAAATAGTTTGATGGACTAGATAAAGATAGCAGATTTTATATTTCATTAGCACATGGATAACAACACGTGATCCCTTCTTATTTCTTAACATAGTGCATTAAGTATAGCTGTCAACGATAGCAAAGAACGATGGATAAAGAATCAAATATGCTGAGGTTTGTTGGTGCCATCTATACGGTTGTTGAAACAATTTTAATGCCGATTTCCCAATGAGTACTCGCGACAGTACATTGGCTCCTATCGACTTGATCGGGCCCATCTTTTGAGGGAATTTTACAAGTTCTTTCGGGTACTGTTCACGTCAAAATGTTTCTTTTGTAAAACCCATGCATTTGGTAAATGACTATCTATTTCATTTGGTACCCTGCTAACCACCGCTAGGGTGTGTGGCAGGTGGTGATTACACACCAGATTACCTTAAACAACTTTCCTCCTGGCGCGAGTGAACAGACGTGATTTTATTCTGATCCCTTATCGTTCGTTGGAAAAATTATATCTTAAATCTATCAGTTCTGCCCTAAATTTCTCGAATTTTATTGCCATGATATCTCCTACCGTAAAACGATGGGGTTAATAACACATTTTCAACATCATTGCTAAAGAGACATCTTCCCAATTTATACTCGAGATGTAATCTGTAATTTAACCTTCGCTCCGTGAGTGATTCCCAACCTACATCCTCTAATAATTTGGATACGCAACCCTGTCCATCATAACGTTTCACAAATATAACTCCTCTACGCTGAACGCGATCCAATTCGCCAATCCAACTTCATGAGAATCATATTTAGCAGCATACTATTCTAAATGAGATCTAAGGAGCGAAAGATTACATTTGTATTGACTTGAACCATCAACGAATATTATGCTATGAAAACCACAGCAGCTATAGAAAAGAGGTAGACGAGCGTGAAATACAAACAAACCGAAAATTGCAGCATGGTTAGCGTTCGGAATGTACAAAATGCCAATTTCAGTAATAGTAAGTACTTGAGGTCTACCTACTCTCACCTTGCCAGTTCTAATTTCTTCAAACGCCAACGGCCTTAGCCGTATTTAGCCGACCTTGGTTCGTACACATGAGCCTTCGTCGTAACATTTCAGGCAATTCAGACGCTAACGGATGTGTAGGGCCGGCCTAAGGTCGTACGGCGACGGCGGTGAAAATATAGAAGACCTTGGAAAGGGGTGGGCGACGGCCATTAGAAAGAAGCGTTCTCTTTCAGACAATTGTATCAATGAACTGGGGGTGTTTCTCAGCACTCAACACTAAGTATTAACACGACATTCATACAATCCACTAATTATAACATGACGCAACTACACTAATTAACCAGCAAGCATTGGCCCAAAAAGGAGGGAGACGAATTGCAAAATGTCTTCTATACATGGAATATTCTGCGTCTTTCAGTAATTTTGATCAAAGAGGAGACTTTAAAAATCACTTGGGGACGCCAAGCTAATTATGAGATCTGACACACTCTTACTTGGCCCAAAAATTAAGATGTAAGCATATAATGACCGCTCCTTCACATATCTACCAATGTCACCATCCAAGTTCGTACACACATCGTAAGATAACCGATAAAATATTATCTTCGAAATATAGTGACGTATCGAGGTATGTTATCACTGAGTTATGAGATACTTCATGCCCTTTCGCGATATTTACAGGCAAAAAAATCCGGAATATGATCAATCTCTTGTTCCACTTTCCCCTTCTACACGTCATTGTGAAGGCCCGCTATTTCGCTGTCTAAAATTGGAAACCTTTTGAATTAGGATCTTCGCAAACTACGACGCAATTTGGAGCAGGTTTTCGGCGGCGACAGGTTTACCAATAGAGGCGCAATATGCCCTTTTGCGAAAACGTAGACTTTAATCCGCCCTCAGGAAGCCAACCAACGCAGAAAAAAATGCACCAAGCGAGCTCTGAAGGTCAAATTCTGCTGAGATAAACAGCATCTTTAGCTGGTGTTCTGCCACGTTGACCTTGAAAGCTCGCGAAACCCCCTCCTGAGAAAGAACGAACGGATTATAGGCCGGGTGGGACGAGCCTCCATAGAAAGCCGTGCCAACTTCCGCGTCACAGGACCTGCGTGGTTACGGGTTCTTCAGACATCGAAATTATATCCCACGCCATATCTCCGATTTCAACAGAAAACGAAATGTTGATGTTTGGGTGGTAGCGGTAGTAAATTCATTTATATAATGGAACAACGTACGGCGTATTCTCTCCGAAAGCTGAATAAAGGCTTAAGCAACACAAGCTTCTTATACCTCAAAGAGGTAAAACATCCGCGGTAAAAATAGAATCCACGTCATAGAAGATCACCCGATGTCCCTATTATAAGGTTAACCAATAAAAACGACGCGGGAAGGTAAAGGGGGAAGAGACAATAAGCACGCATAAGACAACCTTGCCACCTTTTGAAATTTCTTGAAATCTTAATTTCGGCGTGCAACCCCAGGCGATGAGTGAAAACAGTGCCTTTCAGTGAGTGAAGTCACAGGTCAGCATCAACCCCGAGGAAACAAAGTCTAATTACAACCAATAACTCATACCCCTCACCCAAATTTTCCGATGCCTGCAAAACCAGTTTCCATGTCTGGAAAATGGTGATAACGCAAGATTGGATAGCAGTAACACATGGACTAAATGAAATGGAAATCCGCACAGCAACTCGAAATGGAAGTCATTCACACTGACATAAGATAAAGGGGAGTTTATCTGGGGTTAATGGTATGACATAAGGAATACAAGAAGCACTGCCGCTTAACAACTTAAATCGCGGAGAAGAATGAAGTAATTAAATCACGTCTCACGGTCAATGAGAAGATTATTCAGATTAGATTCGCGATTAGTGCTTGGACTTTTTGGCCTAGGCCAAGCGAATGAAATTTCCTCTTCGCTGAGGACGCTACTACTCACAAGACTGTCTGACGAATAACATATTATATTCGGCAAGTAAATATAAACAAAATCGTGTGTTCATGCTAAGTTCCACTGACCACTATAAAATTTTACCGGAATTGTGATTTCCTTTCTACAGCGCAAATAAAATATCGAGGACAACTTACGTTACGTCCACGTAAACCACTGTCCTTAAGCGAGCAAATAGACGGAATTTCCATTTACACAAATGGATAGTGTTCCCTCGAAGTGACGAACTTGCTTTCTCTGAAATTGTGCCGCTGTACCAGTGGCGTGCACATTCACTTGCCGCATTTGGAGGCGGATTTGGGCAGGATAGGGGAGGCAGCCAATGCCCTAACGCTGTATGGTGTCTCGCGTCATGAGATATTAGGGGTATGAAGGTCGCAAATCTGTCGCGCGGAAATAAAGCGTCAAGATTTAATAAATGCAGTAACCAAGAATGACTTATTTCTTATATTTCTTAAAAAATATGAAGGGTCACCCAAGATTATGCTTGCGGGCTTCCCAAATAATCAAATGGGAGGTTTCAAAAATTCTTCTAAACCAGCCCGTCATACTAAAAGTTCGTTGGTAGCATTGGTAACCACCAATATTTCTTAATGAAGTAAACGGAATACATATGTTCAACTGAACAAGAATAGACGCAAAACCTAAATATTTACCAGGGACGATGAAGGGTTATTTTCACTCTTCTTGGAATAGGTCAGTGCGGGCTATTTCACATTAATACTTTCATTCTTGGATGAGGGGTATGTAACCTGCATATTGGGTACTTTTCATGTAGGTGTGTAAAAATACACTGCACCCGATAGCAAAACTACCTACGAAACTAAATGTGCTCTTTTAAATAGGCTATAAATCTAACAGAAAGCACACCCACGGCAAACAACAAAAATGTAAAATTTATGAAAAATTGTTAATGTCCGTGAGAAAGAAATACACCTAATCAGTATTAATAAAAATTTCCAACGGGTGAGATAAAGTAAACTACTAAAGGCAAGTAATTTCCACAAGTATAGATCTTCAAGGCAACGGGTTCGGATCTCCTCTGGCAGTTGTGGCTCGCATTAAACGCAACTTTAATGGCCACTTTAACAATTAATTCCTTATATTAATGCAAAACAATATTGGTAGAAGCCATGAAGAAACAACTACATAAGTAGCGTTGTTGCCAAAACGTAGACGTGATTCGGAAGCCGATGTATCATTGAGCAAATCACGTTTTGTAATGTATAATGAAAAACATCTTATAACTGAATAGAAGCTCTTCCGACGCAAAACTTAAGCATTCAAAATCAGTTATAATGAGGCAAAAACACTTATTCCTACACTGGACGAAAATAGGCACCAACGTACATTTGAGCCATCTAGAGGATTCGTTGCACGGTAGATGCTGTCGTTCAATAAGTGTTCTTTAATTTCGTTTACAAGCAGTTAAACCAACCTTACATTTTCTTGTGCAGCTACTCATTCTGTATACTTATGTGAATTAAGTTTGAGGCTATTTGCCAATCCATGTGTAATTCCTAAGTCAAAATCGCCGGTGAAACAAAATTCATTTAAGTAGTAAACCACTTACATCTAGTGTTTTTATTCTTTTGGTGCAATTTTGATATGGTAAAATTAATGTAAATACTATCGACAGTGACTCAGTAATGTATAAGCAAGGAAAACAGAAAAAATAATAAGTTACTTGCACAAATATCGTACTGTACAAAGAAAATAACTGTAAATAACTTACCATGCTGTAATTTACAATTCCTTGTGATAACAAACTTTCTTGCTGAAACTAATCCACACCTCACACTGGTCATTTTTTTCAGGTCCTAGTATTAGGAAATTCCGCCTGTAATGCAACTATGAATAAATACAACAGCAAAATAAGTAAACAGCGGTTTGTAATAAATTACAACTATTGGAGGGACCTCCAAATATTGTTAAGACATAATCACCTCTTTGTGAATTTCAAACATTTCAATTTTTAAAATAAATTAGTTGGCAAGATATTGTACTTGGTTACATGTCTTGTTGACTTTATGATTTTGAATGAGGAAGCATTACGGAACCTTGCCGAACACAAGTTTGTTTTGTTGTCGAGGCACATAATAGTAACTGGTAAACAAACGAATATAGAATCATGGAACATTAAAGTGTGATCACACAATCATGACATACCGTTAATGAAATCCTCCGCTCACCAAAGAAAAGTATTACTGCTATTTACAATAATAACACCACCTCCGGACAGAACGCACGACACACGAATAGGCGATGATTGGATTTAACTCGAGACTTGTGCTCGGATGTTATGACGTCACTAAAAAGACTAAACGACAACCGAAACTGCGCATCCAATCATGATATTTCTGGGGAAAATTTGCATCTTTTTGTTGTTGCAATGGAAAATGTGATGAAGAACTTCGTACCTCTTGTTATCCCTATAATTTATGTACGGAAGAGGAAGAAGCTAATATTCCATACGGTTGATAATTCTATCGAAAAAAAAAGAAAATAATAAAACTAAGGAGAAGAAAATATAGATGGCAGTATCAGTGATTGAGGTTCACGTAGCAAAAACATCTGTGTAACGAATATCTCAATACAGCTGTAATTATGCTAAAGACCTGCAACAGTTTATTTACAAAATGCATCGCATTTAAATCATCTCTAACCTAATAAACTGGATTCATAATATTTTTATTTGAGTCTTAGTGAATTCCATTTGTTGATTGGTTAAGGATCTGTACGTCTTGTGAAATGTGAACACTGACGACGTGTTCAACATGGAATTTTTAAAAGAAGTGTCTCAGAAAAAACTAACTGATATCTTAGATCGTATTCCTGGAAAAAAAGATGTGGTCATTGATCCCTCTATTATGAAGCCGCTTGATCGAATAACAGATGTTAAAATCCTAAGGTAATGATAGTATTTGTAGCGAAAATGTGAGCCTTTGATCTTCTTGGTACTAACTTACTAATAAACGTTTCAGGGACCATGGGGTAGAGAAAATATTGAAACTGGAAAAATCAGAAGTAACAACTGCAAACCCACACTTAGTTTATTTAGTGTATGCTGATTTAATCACAGCAAAGCATGTAGTTGATCAAGTTCATGCCAATCGCCAGAGAGACACAAAAGTTGCACATCATTTGATTCTTGTGCCGTGTGGATTGTTGTCAATAGATCAACTAATTGAGGAAGAAGGACTCAATGGAGTTGTCAAAGTGTACATTTTTTCTTGGGAATTGATTCAAATCGATAGTCATGTTTTATCCCTTGAAATACCGCAAATTTACAAGACATCGTTTCTAAATGGGGAGTATACTTTGCTGAAGAGTGTTGCCAAATCATTATGGTCTTTGCAGTTAATTTACGGAAAAATACCAGTAATTCTAAGTCAAGGAAAACTTTCTAAAATTGTTAGTGGTATGGTGAACACATACTTTGAAGATTTAGGAGAGCCCGAATTACATAATAGCAAAATTGGTTACATGGTTGTGATGGACCGCAGCATTGATTATACGTCCAGTCTTCTCACATCTGTCACCTACACAGGATTGTTGGATGAAGTATTTGGAATAAAATGTGGTACAGTGGAATTCAGCAAGGAAGTGACTGGAAAATCCAACCAAATAACTTACTTACTGAATAGCAAAGATGAAATATACAATGAAATTAAAAACAAACACTTTTCCGACGTCTATCCTACTCTTAAAAGCAAGGCTAAAGAACTTGAAAATAAATTAGCTCAGTTTAAAACATCAGACCTTAGCAAATTGAAGCATCACGTTAAAAATGAAATTCGAAACGTAATGTCTTTGAGGCAGTCATTGTCATATCATATTGGAGCATGCGAAGGTATAATAGGAAATCTAGGTGGTAAATATCAAGAACTCCAGAATGTGGAAGAAAATATAGTTAGAGGTAGATATAAAAAGGAGAGCATAGCATACATTGAAGACTGTTTGGCAAAGCAAACCTCAAGCTACATGGTACTGCGACTAATTGCTTTATTATCCCTTACTGAAAGTGGTATCACTTACGATGAAGCAATGTCACTCAAATCACAATTCTTGCACACTTATGGCTATAAACATATAGTGACATTCTATAACATGGAAAAAGTTGGGTTGTACTCCATACCTGCCCCCAATATTTTACTACCTTCTGGTTTTGGTGGTGTTAGTGATACAGCTGGAAAATTGGCCAATCGAATGGCTCAAGTTGTTTCAATGCCAAAACAGAACTCCTTCAGGACGATCGCTCAAAAGCTGAAGCTCTTCCCTGATGCAAGTAATGCTCATAATTTAAAAGATTCCTCAGGCATGGGATATGTATTTAATGGTGTTTATATCCCAATCATATGTCAGTTGGTGCACTTGTTACTGAAGAAAGAGCCGAAATCTGTGATAGAGGAGTTGCTGCGTGTGATTCCTGGTCCTACAGTGTTGGACGAAAAGGTGCAATCTGAACACCAGACTGTGGCCCGAGTGGTGTTGGTGTTAATTATTGGAGGGGTATCGTATGCTGAAATTGCAGCCTTGCAGCTCCTTGAAACTTTAACTAATTCTCGAATTATTGTAGCTGGCACTTCCCTAATCAATGGTAAATTGCTTGTTCAGCAGCTGAGCCAAAGTTGATATTAATTAGATGATTTCAAAGGGTCTTGATGTGCTATTTTTACATTCTTGGGAAGTTTGCGGTTATATTTCAATTGTTTTTCATTCCCAACAGTGTTCATCAATTGCATATGCTCATCAATATTGACATGACATGCATTCCATTGGGTACTGGAAATTACTCAGTTTTACCCATGTGAATTTATGAGGTGATAGAAGTGCATTCAGTGACTGCCTGTTATGTAAATATGCTCACTATGAACTAATTATTACTTTATTTTGTACTTCAGGAGGCTTTTATTATACATTCCATATTGGCACCTTTCTCTACTATTTATTAAAGTCATATTATAACATGATTCACTCTATCTCTCCAATTATTATATCACTACTAGAGATGGGATACGAAAATGGACTGGCATTGAGCTAGGACGTGTGAATAACATGAATTTTCCAAGAAATAGGACATAGTTCAAGTTTGTGCCACCGGACTGAGTCAATAAGTCCTTCCACCTGAGATTTTCATTTCCCATCCCATGTTGAGAAGTTTACCATATTCCTCCAGCTTCTGTAGTGTAGTATATCATCCCCAGAAGCTATGCTAAGTAGAAGAGGACTAATAAATAACTTGTTTTATACTTCATAAATCAACCACTTCAAACTTTGTAAAGATAAGAAACCAACAAAAGTTGCTTCCCAAGAAAGTTGAGGAAAAAAGAATGATATTAGTCATGAGGCAATTACTTTATGATGAAGAATCGAACATTGGACGAGTCAAAAATGAAAACTATTGCTTGGCTAACAGCTCAAAATATCTTAATGTTATTGTTAATTTTTTTTGTCATTTTAACTCATTTTTACGCAGCAAATAGAAATTTTCTGGCAGGAAAAACTTACTTTACTGCATACACCAATATGTTTTTGGTGAGTTTGTTTACATTAATAAACATGACAAAAACAATGGAATGATGATTATTATTTTGTCATCTTTTCCTCATGAAATCAATTCTGAAGCTGAAGTGTTAGTATATACCACAGGCTAAGCACCAAAAATTAAAAGAATTCTAGACTTGCCTGTTTAAACCAACCCACGCCCTCGATATTGCCGTAGTACACTTCTTTTCCAGCTTTACTCAAAGAAAGCTTTTAAGTTTTCATGTTATAATCGCTTTCAAGGTTGAGTTTGGTATTACAAATATGCAACCCTCCTATGAACTATACCTTGTTGTGGTAGAGGGACATGCATGCTCCATTGACCACTAGAGCTGTACTAGAATGGGACTGCTTCGGTTAGGGTCACCTATGCCAGATAGGTTGATTCATAGGAGCCAGACGAAAGGTAGACTATGGACAGTTTGTTCATCACATACAGAAGGACAAGAAGACTCTGACAAAGACTGAAATGGCCAGGAAAGCTATACAGTATCAGGAGAAAAATTGAGACAGGAGATGGGTATAAATGCATTACGTTTGTGTAAGGTGAAATGGAGAAACAACAGGGATAATTGGGAGAGATGGCTACAGGGTAATTTATAGTGGGGGATGAGAGTCAATACAGAGTGACAATAATACTTAATAGAGGATAAGGGTAGAGAATACAGAATAGGTGACTCATATAATGAAATTGGCCAATAGAAAAGCAGATGACCTCCATTTGTATTCCAGGGTCACAAATTTGACCAGCAGTCACTGGGAGTAAGAAGTAGAGAATTGCATGTATGATCAATTAGAAAAAATAATTGGGAGTGGAAGTAAAGATTAAATAGTAATGGGGATTTGGAACATGTGGTAGGCTAAGGGACAGATGAGAGAGAGGTAGGAGAGTAGAATTTATGAATTAGAAATGATAAGGGAGAGAAACCAATGGAATTCTATCATAGAAAGTGTATCTAGTAATGAATTATTTCAGGTTCAAACATCGCAGCTGTAGCTACATTTGGAAAGTGCTGGGAGAAACAGTTTACCATTTGATTATATCATAGTTTGACAAAGATTGCTGTAGATTCAGAATCAAATATTAATTTAATTGTCATAAAATACACCATAAAATTGAAAAGGATTAGGAGGGTGCCACAGTGGAGTCCTGAAGGAATAACAGAAGTGAAACGAAAGGAGTACCAAGAAAGCTTAATAAATATCTAAATAATAAATAAAATCTAAATAAAGGATAGGGGAGCAAAAAGGCTGGGGAAAGATGAGTGAATCTTAAGAATGGCATTAACAAGAGAAGTAAAAAACCATAGCAATGGTAAAATGAATTTTTAGGACTAGGAAACCATAGATTGCAGTTAAAATTTAGAGAATAGACAAAAGAAGAAAATGGAAGAGCGCTAATGTGGGACTGGAAAGAATGAGGTAAAAAGAGTTAAGTAATGAACTGATGAGAAACTAGTAGGCCCAAGGAAATGTGATAGAAACATCAGTGCAATGATCTCGAGAAATTTCATATGCACAGAAAAGTAGAAGCTAAGAGAATAGCTAGGGTATGCCAAGGAAAAACTATAATGACCATATAAAAGAAGATAGGGAGGTTATTAATTAAGCCAGAAGAGGTTCAAGAAAGGCTGAAAGAAAAACGGAAGAGCTTAATGGTAAAGACATTAGGCTGGCCAGCTAATAAATAAAAATGTTACAGATGAGAATAGCTGTTGTCCAGGAAAACTAGATAGCAAGTCAGGAAAGGTGTCAAAGAAGATGAAGGCAAACAAGGCAGTAGAAATAGTTAATATCCCCAGAGACTTATCAGAGAGTTTATGGAAGAAACAGAGTTTGACCTTAAATGGTATACAGTATTAATGAGGAAGGAATTTGTCCAGGATTTCCTTTGATAAATTTCAATCTCCATCCCAAAAAACAGTAAGACAGCCATATTTGAGAATTACAGGTATAGAATACTAAGTTTAATTTCACAAGGAACACATCCAGATTTTGAAAAGGCATTTGACAGTAAAGCAGAAAATGTTTACAGAAATACTGTCAAATACAGGAGTAGACTGAAGGGTTGACAGCTTGTATGAAACTTTTACATGAATACACTGGTGAAGGTAGCAGAGGGAGTATTGGAAAGGGCAGTTATATGCATGGGAATGAGGTAGGGTTTCCCATTATTTCCAACACTTCTCAACAGGTTTGCTGAGAAATTTCAAGGCCTAGAGAATGAAAATGGGCAGTAAAATAATTAAGTGAGGTTTGCAGATGATCAATACTGAGTTAGACAGCCAAGGGATTGTAGTGACTGAAGTAAAAATACCAATTTATCTTTCCACTAAATTTTTATTCGGTACTCCATGAATGAAAATTTAGTTAAAAGACACATTACTTCAGTGATAATGGATATCCACCAAGTTAAGCTTGAAAACATCGACTATTACAGCGTCCTTTTTAGGAACAATGCAGGAGGCATGGAATGAAATTAATCAGGAAAATGAAGGTAATTAGATTGTCAAAAAGTAGGAAAGCTGAGTTAAACTTGAAGTGGTGATTGGGATGGATGGTGCAGTGGGTAATGTACTGGCTTCCCACAAGAGGGACCGGGTTCAAATCCTGGAGACGACAGATATTTTTCAGTAGTATCCCAATCCCTACTTTAGGTGCTTTGCGGAGAGCACTTTGAGTAAGTACACCATCTGTCAGATAATATGTTAAACTGCAAACCTTTGGTGCCTTTCGTGAAGAGTAGGGGGCTAATGCCTACGTCATTTTCTCTCCACCCTTCATCCTTTCCCATCCATTCCTAATGGCATCAATGACCTTAGCTGTCAGTCACCTCCCCTAAAACTACTACCAAAACTAAAAGGAGTAAATAGACTAGAGAAGGTGCAGCAGTTGATCTATTTGTGCATTTATTTTACAGGAAAATGGGCACAGTTGACAGAACATTAGAAGAAGGATATGCTTGTGAAGGAATCATTTACAGGAAGAAGGATATCGATGACAGCTACACTACATAAATATGCAAAAAGATGTGTTAATATTTTAATATGGGGCATAGTGCTTTATGGGTGTGAAACCTGGTCTTTTCTGGCATGAAGAGGAGAATAGGGCTAGACACACACTAAGCCCAACAGTGAGTGAAATTCACACAACAAGAGTAGGGGGCTGGTTCCTTTCCCTATACTACCTGGGGTTTCCAACAAAGATTTGGTACCCGAAAAATGACTGAGCCTGGGTGGAGTCCAGGGTGCACCTAGATTCAAACCAGGGTCCTCCAGTCAATAGTGCAGCACTCTACTTACTGGACTATCATGCCTGCTGAATCGGTTAATATTGAAAAATAAAAATGAGCTACCTGCCAAAAAATAAACTTCTTTTGTGGTGGGGAAACAAGATATCCAACTGGAAAAGAACATGTTTTGGTAATAAAATCACTGGACAAAAATTTGTAAGATCACAAAGTAAATAAAATATTGATTCACTGGCACTGCTAATGATATAGCTGATGAGGTTATTGTGGTAATTCAGTGAGGAAGTGAGCTGCACAACTTTGAGAATAAATGAGATTATTGATCAGTTCACTGTTCACTTCATTAATAGCAGTTCTAAGTGCAATGACAGGCAATCACTCTTTATTTCACTCATTTCAAAATATAGTAAGTTGTAACTGTTGATAACTCCCCAACAAGTTTTCACGATGCTAAAAACAGGGTATAGAGCTAAGAAACAAAGATAGGTACATATGATGGCTCTATCTACACTATACGAAATATATAATTTCTCCTTCAGCCAGTTCCTGGGTGGTCGTTAATTAAGCAAGCTAGTTCAAAGGGCAAAATATGCTTGCTTATGCAAAGGGCAAAGCAAATAGATAGGTGTTGACAAAGACATTCTGCAGAACAAACTAGAACGGATATTGTGTGGAAAATTTAGTGATTGTACATAACAACATACGCATGAGATTACCCATTAAGGCTAAGGAGTTCTTGATTTGGTCATAAACACTTCTGAAATGTATTGTACAAGCTAACCTGTAAAACTATTTCCAGTCTAATAAAAAAGATCAAATACATGGGAGATAACTGAGATATTTGTCGGACAAACTTCATACTCAAGACCTCAAGTTGGAATGATCAACAACCCTGAACAGCAATAGATTTCTTGTACTTCCATTCTCCATTCATTCCATCTAACATGCTTCTGTACTCCCATAACCTCTGCACTCCCCTACCCTAATATTCTCCTCTCTCTCACAGTTGTCAATCAAAATGCTGAGTCTACCTTCCCTTTCCCATGTGTATTTCTTTGAACTATCCTCTCTCTTCCCCCACCATGACTACTACTTCTTTGTTTTCCTTTCTGCCCATTTCAATTTTCTGCACATTTACACAGCAAAATTCCCTAATCTACCCATATCATCTTTCTTCAGCATCATTGAAAACCTCGCTCTATTCCAAAGTTTTCAGCCCCAGTCATCACTTTCCTCCTTGTGAAGACTCCTTTACCAAATGCAATTCTTTTTATTAAATTCTTATCCCTTCAACTTGAACTCTTTAGGTCCAAAATACTTCCCAGATAGGAAAACTGCCCCATGTGTCCTAGTGTATGACCACCTATTTTAACATTTAACTTAGACTTCCTCTTTCTCAAAAACCTCATAACCTTTGTTTGATTTATATTGATTGATCTCATACTTATCACACTGATTTTCTAATGCACTAAGTACTACTTGTAACCCCTTGGCTGACTGGCTAACTAAAACTATATCATCTGCAAAGCTGATTTTACATATTCTCAATGGATTTCATTCTTATCTCTGGTTTTCCCATGCTCTCTAGCCATTTCCTCCACATATATGCTGAAGAGCACAGGTGATAATGGACATCTTCTTACTCTTCTTCCTAAAACTGCCCATCCGCCAGTCACACCTGAGCTAACTGAGACATGTAAAGATTGTCTACAAGTCACCAATCCCTCCAATCTACTCGATTATGCAATCCATCGTTTCATTCCACCCAATACAATCTATAAAATGCCTTCTCAAGATCTTTGAGACAGACAAATACATCCTGATTTCATCCTGTTCCTCTCTGTTAGTGACCTCATTACTGCTATGTCGTCATATATCCCTCTCCAGGGTGCACCAATTTCACCCTTCCTTCGTTAACCTCCCATACCCTCAGAATGCATTTTCTACAATGCTTCTTTTTCCTTATTAATTTCCTACCTCAGTGCATTATTTATCTCTCTGTGGTTTCATTCAACAAGATCTGTGCCTACATTCTTCCATTTCCTTCTCTCATCTATCTTCCCAATAATTCCCTCTGTAACCCATGGTTTCCTTGTCCTTTTCCTATTTACTATTTATGGATTTCCTATTTAATTTGAGGCTTTCATATCCATTTTTTGACATGCTCCCATCTGCCTTTTATAGCATCAGTCTCCCTCACTAATTTTCTCTAAAACTTTTTGGTTCTTTCTTATTATCTTCTTTAATGCTTCTACATTTCATTCCCTCAGCCATCTTCCCTGCTTTATTCTCTTGAATCTGTTGTCACACTTAGTACTATATTATGATCTGCATCTGCTGCCAGGTATCTCCATATTAATCATTCTGTTAATAAATCTGTGCCTATCCAATTAATACTGTAACTAACATTTTTCTGAATCCACATAGATTTTCCATGTATGTTCCACACTGCAATAACCCCGATCATCCTTCCATCTCACCTCATACAGCACTAAAATATCTATATTTCCTCTCCTTTTCTCTGACATTATGCTTTCTAATTCTGCCCTCAAAATTGTCCTAACATTACAAGTGCCTATTCTAACTCATTCAGTCCTCTTCTATGTCTCCTGTACTGCTGCTGTAGATTTTGCTAAGCAAGTATTTCATTTTATGACAACCCTGGAAGTGTTGCCTTTCTGGCTGCCAGGCAAGACACATTGCCCTGTGGTCTGATGCCTGTAGTTGCCAGGATTCATGCTAATAACTTTGACCAGCATCCTTTCTTGGAGTAGTTCATTGAGTTGGTTTCACGTTGCCTTTCTTAATTGTGTTTTTAACATGAAACCATCACTTAATAGCTGCACCTCTGGGGTCAGATGCCTTTGCAGTCTCCTCACTGCGGAACAGATGCTGTGTAGACTAACTTTCACCTAGGTCCTACCCTTTGACCTCCTTGTATTTTGGGTGATAGGGAGCAATTTTGATCACGCCTACCTTGATCAAAAAGTTCCCGGAATAACCACCGTGTGGCGCTCCCATCGTTCCGATTTGAGTTCTGTTTTTTTTGTTAAATTGGTACATCTGTTGTTGATATTCCCTTTAAATCTTAGTGTCATAACTTGACATTTGCAAAAGTTACGTAGCCAAGAGTACATCTATCTCTGTGTGTGTTGGCGATTTTTTACAATTGCAGAAATGGATTTAAATTTGCAACAACGAACTTGTATTAAATTTTGCGTAAAAAACGGATTTAGTGGCGCACGGACGTTGGAAATGTTGGAAAAGTGTTTCGGCAACGATTCTCTAAAAAAAACGGTCGTTTACCAGTGGCACGAGCGGTTCAGAAGTGGTCGTGAGTCAATCGAAGATGATGAACGCAGTGGCAGACCATCGACATCGAAAGTCGGTGAAAAAATTGATAAAGTAAAAGAAATGTTGGTCAATAACCGCAAATTAACCATCAGAGAAATAGCGGAGGACTTGAACATTGCCTATGGATCCGCCCAAGACATTGTGGTTAATGATTTGGGTTTCCGTCGTGTAGCAGCAAAGTTGGTGCCAAAAGACCTCAATTTCATGCAAAAAAGAGACCGTGTTGACGTCGCAAAAGACATGATTTGCGAGGCTGAATCCGATCCCACATTCATCAAAAGGATCATTACTGGAGACGAGACGTGGGTTTATGAGTACGACACGCAATCCAGACATCAGGCAAGTGAATGGCGTTCACCAAATGAGCCGAGACCAAAAAAACCACGTCGTTTTCAGTCAAAAAAGAAGGCAATGCTGACGGTTTTCATGGATTACAACGGTGTAGTGCATCATGAATTTTTGCCAGAAGGCCAGACAGTAAACAAAGAGTATTATTTGGGCGTTATGAGACGTTTGCGTGAAGCAATTCGCCGAAAGAGACCAGAAATCGTCGCACAGTGCGTCGAGACCGTCGCACAGTGCTATCATTATTCGTAATTTTTTGACGAAAAATGCAACAAATACCATCCAACAGCCACCGAATTCACCTGATTTGGCTCCCTGTGACTTCTTTCTGTTCAATCGAGTTAAAAAACCATTACGGGGAACGCGTTTTAGCAGCCGAGAGGAAGTAATGGAAAAATCGCAGGAAGCACTGATGGACATACCGAAAACCGAATATAAAAAATGTTTCAAGGATTGGATCAAGCGCTGGCATAAGTGTGTTGCAGTCGATGGGGATTACTTTGAAGGGGACAATATAGATTTAGATGAATAAACTTGTATTTTTAATTTTCTGAATAAATTCCGGGAACTTTTTGATCAAGGTAGTATCATTGCTCCTGCCAGCACAGCTGTAGGGGTCATCAGAGTGCACATATCCTACCAGGACTCAAGGTTGTAGTCCATGGGAAGGGTTACGAGCAATATACAGATATCATTACCATTAAGCCTAGAAATATACATCTAATAATTCTTTTGCAGGTTAGTGCTAGTTAGTTTGCAGGTTATTTCATTCCAAATGAATACAGAAAAGAGCATGACTGAGGTTAAGGGGATGGAGAAGGAGATAGTCATTCAAGACTGCAGTTAGGTTATTTTTCTGTATTTATTTCTAACAAAGACTTTTTTGAGAGCTATTGTTTTTTATAGAAAACCCTCTCACTATTTTGATAACAAACTAAAAAAAAGTTCAACTGCTCATGCAGTTCTCAATATTCAAGGATAATAAGTATCTTCCCATTTTTTCTTTTTATCTTCTCGGAACTTTTTAGGTATGTAGGCAGATTTATGCTCATCTAATCTTCTCTTATATGGATTGATACCAAGCTCAAATGGTCGTCTTCTTGCATCCATAGGCCTTGTTTTATGATCTATTTTATAAATCTTCTCCCAATGATACATTTCCGGGAATGGACGATGTCTAGGACGCAGTGAATATAAGTGCTTAATGCGAGTCTCCAACCATTGACGCTTTTTCTCATCAGGGATATTTGCGACATAATGGTAGTCACTTAGGTAAGGTTTCATTTCTGTACCCCTCTCTTGGGGTTTATTCAAGTACAGCTTCAACAACCTCTTCAGCACATCTTCATTAAGACCTGAAATAAATGAAAAGCAAAGATATTAGTATGAGTGGGCGCAACTGAATATACAAGAGGACTTATTCTTATGTACATTTATCCTAAATTCACACTGAAATGAAAACACATTTTACAAGCATGCACACATTTGTGCTGTACACAATTGATTTTTGCTGAAATGAAACTACCGAGCATTTTGTATTTTTCATTATTAAAATTTTGATGTGTTATCTCCCATTCAGAAAGGCAGGTTTTACAGAGCAAAAGTTTTGGACGGCAAAGAAAGTTGGTCGTTGATTCAATATGATAGGCATCGATAAGTCTTTTGAGATGTGGTTGTGAAGCATAATGGAAAAAATTAAAAGGGATAGAAAGAAAAACAAACGAATAAGTGAAGATATGATAGGGGAATAAAATATTTTTGGGATAAATTCAAAGAAGACTGGAAATATTAATAGAGTGGGATATTGAAATCGGTCATGGAGAAAAGAATGTTGGTTAAAGGGAGGAAAAGGGATGCAGGATGTGATGCATGGAGGTAGAAAGTATATAGGCTTAAAAATTGGTTTAATTGAAATTCATAGTTATTGGAAAATGTGTCATGTCATATAAGGCATAAAAGGGCAACAGTGTATAGTCACTTGGTCCATAAGAAAACCTTGTTTCACCAGTAGTCTGCTTCTAATCATAATACTACAATTATTATAAAATATGCACAATGTGAAAAGGGATTTTGAGGGGGTTAGTCTTTGAAAATTGTCATGTGGATTTAAGAAAAACAACTTATTGTAGAGCATAACTCAATACATGAATATAAAAGAAAAACTTTTGACTGAAAAATTGGACAGGTTCTGTGTACCACATCTTTATGAGGTTCCTTTCTATAATCTATGGGAATCAAATCCAAAAGAACGTCTAACAACAAGCAAACAAATTTTCAATTAGTTAATCAACCCAAAATCAAAATGTGTTGGTTTGAAAACTTGATATTTTCTGGGGTAATGATGAAGGAGAGATAGATATAATTGATATCCACTGAAGAACAAAATTTCTTTCATAAATATGATGCAGAATTCCTTTTTTTTGACATTTGCCCTCCTTCCACTATCTGTTTCTGAACACATATTGAAGTGTGTATGGTTCATCTTCAACCATGTTAACTCCATTAAAAAATGAACACTTAAGTTCACTCATTCTCCTTTCTCAAATACCCTCATCAAAATATGTGTAACTCTCCCCAACAGCTTGCCCTGATAAACACCTCCCAAACTCATCCTTGTCCTTCAAAATTGGGAATGAGATGGAATCTACAATGTAGCATTACGAAGGCAAAACCAGTCATGGCATGTAAGCTGTGAAAAAGATTTTTGTCTTTCCACTCAACCAGATGTCATAATAGCCACAATAATAGCAATGAATATATCATACTAGAAGGATAAACAATTCCAGGGTAGTTGTACAGGAAGGAATCCAAAATAAGGTAAGGATTTTTAGCACTTTTCCACAAAATAAACATACTAACAGCCTTTAAATTATTTGCAATAATTTCAGGCCAATGTAGTTGAATAATGATAAATTTAAATTTATGATATAGGGTGGTCTGAAAAGTTTCCAACCTCAAAAATTTCAGAAAAAATGTCTTGTATCTTTGTTAGGTTGGAAACTTTTCAGACCACCCTTGTATATCTAAATACAGGAGATGAAAGGTAAATTTAAATGCTACTTTTTTAAATAATGAGCTTCTTACTAAAGCTATCTTACTACTTCTGCATTTGGCTCTCTTAAGTGAACTTTTCCCATAATAAGTACTAAAGAAAAAAGTATTTTTTATTTTCAAAAGAATCTTTAGCCTGATTACCAAATTTCTGTCAAAAATAAACTATTGAAATCAATATTTAACAGAAATAATCTACAAGAGAACCTTCTATGTAAAAATAACATTATTTCAGACATTTTGCCCAGTTCTGGAAAAAAGCATTGATTAGTAATAAGGTAAACCACAGAAGATATAAAATATTAAGTTAAAATGTATTGAAAACTCAAGAAAAAAAATTATATTACAGATAAGAGGGCATCTCTAGAGGCAAAGTGAGTGAATCATGTAACATGACAAAGATAATAGTCCACTTCTTTCAATTCCCAGGTCTGGATGCTACTGCTGATGATGCCCAAGACATAGTTCTCCAGAGCAAATTTCCAGTGAAATAATTCCCCATAGACAATTCTGACCCACATTGAAAAAAGGATGACTTAATGCCTTACAACGTGTCTGTTTTTACCCACAATGAACAACATTCAAAAATATATGAACACTGATAGGAAAAAGCAATCTTGAGGCCCCATGAAAAAAATGAGTTAACTTGTCCCATGTATTTTGGGCACTGAAATGATAACCAAGCACTGTGGCAGCAAATCGAACAATGCGGAGACATTAGATAAACTATTTATTACCAAAATAAAATTTATTAAATACCTGAGAATGATTTAACTAATAATTTATGAATGAATTTTCCAAGGAAAAAATCAATTTATATAAGTGACACGAAGTATTTCGGCTTGCCCACACACAGTTCCATCTGGCTGGAAGACAGTTTCATTTTAGTTACAGTCTGTATCTCTAGGTTCAAAGTATTTACGTTGAGATTTAGTCAGTACATATGGGATTTTCTGTCTATCCAGGTACACCTTGATTGGCTGCTGTGCCCACTATGCTCTGATTGGTTGTTGGCTGATAATTCTCTTGAAAAAATTTTTTCCTAAGTCAAAGAGAATGCAAAACTATCCTCTTGGGTGAAACTCTCCGTGCTTTACCAATTTTTATAGCCTCGAATATTGCCCTCGAAAAGTAAATATTTCCCATGGTCAATGGACGATTCTATCATGTTCTAGCCATAGCTGAACATAAGTGTGGTCACTTGGGCACAACTACATTTTGAAGAAGGCAAATTCAATGCTAAAGGAAATAGATATTTTCGAAGGTTGATATGCGAGACTACAGAAAATGCTAAAACACAGAATTTCAACTAAGGGGATGGTTATTTAATTTTTGGCTTGGAATAGAATTTTTCAAAAGGAAACAACCAATCACAGCATAAAGATCACCATGGCCAATCAAGCACCCTTGGATAGACAAAGAACACCATATTTACCAACTAAATATCAGCAAAATTCACTGCAGGCCTAAAGGAGCTGACTGTAAATCTCGTGACACCACCATCAGTCAGATGGAACAATGCAACCTAAAAACTATGGCAAGAGCTGTACATCATCACCTTAGTTACAATATTATACAACTCCCAATGATGAAAGTATTATGTCATCTTACCAACAACCTTTCCATCTTCTATTTTCTCATATAACTGCATTTCAGGTGTTCCCCAGCAAAGATTTCTACGAGGATTATCAGTGCTATGATGGGAATGCAATATGGTGGTATTCAGCTGATACATGTAGAAAGACCAAAACTGGCCATCAGTAATTACTGTTTGTGTCACTAATGGATAGGTAACATCATTATATGTTGAGAATCCTGAGAAAATACAATACACAAAAAATTGTGAATCCTGCATTACATACTAGCAAAGAAATAATAATTTCAAGATTTGAATTTTACACATCACACATAAGAGTACAAAATTACAAACCTTGATAACAAGCAAGTGGAAAGAGCCATCCATAGGATGCTAAAATAGCCTGAACATGCAGAGATTCAGCATGTTCACTAGAACCATAATGTTTTGGTCGGTTTTTGATGTGATTTCTCTTATGGAATGACATCAATCCAAATTCACATGGATCCCCTGGCCAGAAACCTAATTTCAAGAGAGATTCAATGCGGCCAACATTATTCAACTGGAACTGACTAGCACTTGAATTTCTACACCAATTCTGTGTCCACAAAAAGAAATACTTCATCTTACCTGGTACACTTGTGCCATGTCGCCGTTCACAATGAAGTCCAATAACTCGAGGGTCATACTTGAAATGAGGAACTTCATATTCAGGATTTGTTGAGGTCTGCAGATCGACAATTGGAGGTAGTGGAAGTGGATGCCGAACTTGTAATATGGGGAAACCCTCATACTGAATGTATCTGGAGTAGAATAATTAGCATGTTGAAAACTTATTTGATATTATTCATGATATCATTAACAAAAAAACTGAGATAAATTCATACCTATCCACAGGATCATTAGCCATAGAACTAAGCCATTCAACATTTTTTCGTGACTTCCAGATGCTGTAAGAGGGTTCCATTCCACCAGCTGCCCAAAATGCTTCAATCCTAGGTTCATGATCCACCTAAGTGATCAAATAGAATAAAGCAATTTTAGTGAGTCAAATGAATAAATAAGTGATAAAAATTACTAATAATGATTAAATGATTAATAATTTAAATTATACAGTTTATTGGTTGAGCTTCTATTTCTGCAAATAATATTCTATCAGTCGCTTGCTCTATGTTTACTATGCTTCTACCTACCTTTTTGTTCAGTGTTATAGCTCTTTGATTTGGAGCATGGTTTTGTAAGGTGCAGTAACATGGTCATTGGAGTATGATTGGAGGCTTTTCAAATGTGGGTATGGAGAAGGATGAAGAAGGTGTAGTGGACTGAAAGGAAAACAAATGACCAGGTGCTAGGCAAGGTGGGAGAGGAGAGAGGATTGCTGGGAGAAAGGAAAAGGAGGAAGGAAAGATCAGATGGGTTCAGAGCATTTTGATTGGTGAAGGGATGTTGAAGACTGTGACAGAGGGGAGAAAATTTGGCAAACAAGGAAGGGGCAGGAATAGGACAGGAATGTTGGACAGAATGGAGGAAGGAAGTATACGGAGATGAAGAGGCATTTACTAGAGAGTTTTGTTTCAGGTTATACTTTTTGTTAGGAGAGGCAAGTTAATGTATCTTTCTACAATTAATGCAAATGCAATGGAGTACTTGTTCATCCACTAGGATTGTGTAGTCTATCATATGAAGCACTACTTCTATAGCTTCAAGGGTATCCCTTTGCCTTCCTTCTTCTTCAATGTGGAGGAAAGTGGGAGAGAAGTCCCTATTGTGGATCCTCTTTAGCAAATGTGTCACAAGCATTGATTGATTTTTTCTCTTTTTATAGTATATCCTATGCTCATTTATCCTGGTCCTTCTTCAGTCTTGCCTCTACACTGCGCTAGGCAGTCATCACATTTGAGTACATAAATACCACTTTTCTGATAATCCAAAATTTTTTCCTTGGGTATTTGAGATACATTTCTCAAGGGTGATTGGTGCATAAATGCAGTATGCAATTAAAATTTTTTTTAGGGATTTTTGCTGACACGACATTTATGTCCTTCACAAATGGAATTCTGCATCATTTCCTTGGTTTTCTTCTGCCTGACGGGACAAGATTTCTGATAACAGTTGTTTACCAAGGGCTATGAGTAATATATTATGTACAACTTGTGATTTGTAGACGTTCCTTGTTGTTTGAGTGAGTTGGATCACTTGTAATTGTTTTTCATAGCAAATTTTCTGTAATGGTGTATAGTTTTTCATGGTTTTAAGAAAAGGCTCAATAAAACCTTGATATGGAGCATTCTCTTAAATGGCACAGAAACATGGTCATCAATACAGGATGATAGGCATAGATTGGATGCTTTTGAAATGAGAGTGTAGAGAAGTATGGAAAAGGTGAAGTTGACTAAGAGGAAAACAAATGAGGGAGTGCTATTTATGGTGGGGGAGGGGAATGGATTGTTGGGAGAAATCAAAAAGAGGTAGGAAAACTGGATGCAGAGCATTTTGATTGGCAATGGGATGTTTACGAGTGTGAATGAGGGGAGAAAGTTAGGCAAGTGGAATGGAATAGGGATGCTGGATGGAATGAAGGAAGAATAGAAGTATGAAGAATTGAAGAGAGATCTATTGTTAGGATGGATGCCAAGTTGTATTTTGCTAATAGAGACAAGGGAATTGCAGTTGCATTATTTGATGGCTTGTGTCCATCAAAAACTACCTTAACCAGTAAATTATTGATATTAATAATACTAATGAGCTGGCCCCTCTCAAATTTAAGTCTAAGTGAATATCTTTTGGTAGAACTCTCCCAATCTGAAATGTTAGTTATGTTTGCTCAGATACCTCCTAAATGCACCTGCATACTCTGTTTTCTTTCCAGACTTCTGGTACTTCCTCCATCTTACTTTCTTCTATTGCTATCACTTGAATATCTAGAATGTGGAGATTTGTCAAATAGCGGAAAGCACAGCCTACACCAAAGGTGCTAAACTGGTACCTTAAGAGCCAGATGTGGCCCACTTTACTCATATATGGCTGGTGCGCAAGAGAATCTTCTGCTTCCTTTCTGTAAGGCTAGCACAGGGAACGGATGTCCTTGGAATTTCTTGGTCACATCTCTCCACTTTGACAGACCAAATGGGTCACCTACTTGAGTCATTCACAAGTCAATTGTAATATTTTTCACTGTAAATTGGCACTACTGCTTTTTGTGAATAATGTTTTAAATAAATAAATGAAGCCAGTGCTCCTGGCAATATATTACATAATTTTGTCAGCTCTATTTTTGTACCAGTTCCAAGGTGATTGTTCCCAATGTCTACAGAAGTTCTGTATATTTCTTGGAGTTGCAACAGGTTGGGAAGCCAAGTGAATTGATGAGAAAATGGGAAACCTCTTCTTTTCAGTGAAGTCATTCCCTTAGAGAGTGGTGACTACTGTTTTCCTCACATTTCACTTTGCACTCCTAACCCCCTTCTTTCTCCTCCTGTGCCTCTATACTCTTCTGCTTCAACTGTATGGACATGTCACAGGCAGGTATAAAGTTATTTTTTGATATTTTGGTTAAATTTCCATTAACAAAAAAATATTATTTCTCAAATTGGTGGAATGTGGAAGGGGTGTAAGGTACTCGGGTTTATGCACATTTGGATGAATTAGCTCTTAGCCGGAATGCCAAATTATGAGTTCTTTGATCATGACTATTGGTAACTTAACTTTGCTCTAGTTATAATAACAAATTCTGCAAGGAAAGAATGTACTTAAATCTGATAGTGCTGCATTTTGATGGAAAATAAGATTACTTAACTTTCTCATTACATTTCACCACAAAAAACTAATGAAACCAATGTTATAACACAAATTTATTTTATTAAATCACTTAAGCAAATAACTATAAAAAAGAGAGGATAAGGCACATGAAAAATGGATATAATAAGTCACCTCTGCAAAAGATACCTTGTTAACCAATAAAAGGCTTCCTTAGTCACACATAGGATCAACAACTCTCCAACTGTCAAAATTACATTAAAAAACGTGAATTTTGTGCCCAAGTTGAGCTTTTCCAAGAACACTTAAATTACATAAAAATTGAGCATGATTGGGGCATGTGGTTAATAATGGTTTCAACATCATGCCTAGATATTGAAGGAGTGCTAAGGAAGGTAATGGCACTGTTCACAAGGCTAAGTTTACTCATACGATGTTTGTTCAATATCTTTCGCTCTACCATATGTTATGGAAGTCATTAAATATTTCATATGGTATACTATCAATGTCATGTTGGCAGTTAAGTACTGTAAATTATACGTGTTAACCCCGTTTTGGTGAAATGGGCAAAATGTCCACTTATAATTTACAATAAATTATTAAAGTGATCCATCTAAATAGCTAATTTCAAATTCTAAGTCTTACCTGGGCTTCAGTTAGGTGTGGTACATGGCATGGAAGAAATGACATAAGAAGCCAATTTATCTGTCTTATAATTGATGAAGTTAAACCATCCGCTTCATCGCCTGAATACCTTTATTGTTGGTGTATATAAGAGAAAATGCTTCCGTTTAAAAGTGATTATCTCCACATTAATCGCCCTGGTTTTGAAAAAAAACACTTAAACTTACCTTCTATTGCGGCACTCGAAAATTAACATATCAGCTAACAAAGGAGTTAACTTATCGGCTAGTTCTGAAACTCCGATGTCATTTTCCAATCCCTCACTCAAAGACGGCAATTTTTCACATTCGATCATGTGTGTTCTTGTTATGGATTGAGTGAAATGAAGGGAGTCATAGGGTATCACTCCCTCTTTAATTCCATAACATCTCCATCCATAATAGGAAGGCATGTTAATTTCAAGGAGTTTTTCCTCTACAGTAGGTAGCGCTTTGATTTTTTCGTGCCATTTCACTTTATTGCGATATTTTCTAGCGGTATATGACAAATCTAAGATTTCGGGATACTTAACAGACACATCACTTTTACTAGAACAAAACCTTTGGCATTCTCCTATTGTACATGATGCATTCTTACTCAAATGAGCAATAAGGGCAAAGCGCTTCAATGACAGATTCATTGTGGGAGGAACTAAACTTAATTTTTTGACTTAAAAATGATATTCTTGGTTTTGGCTGTCATTCATTAAATGTTTGTTCCTAAAAATGAGATCCACAGCCATATGGCCCATATGGTAGTGGTCTAAGCATAATAAATATCATGAGTTAGTTTAAATGATTACTAATTCCAACCACACTATGTGAAACGACGTTTTAACAACGCACTCCAGAAAATGGCAAGTTTACCGTGCTAAAGAAGACCAGTGATTTATTTCGCTAAAACCGGTTTACGCATGGAGATACATCTACGTAAAATACGGTATACTTTCTAATAATCACAAAGTCTTCCTCTTCAGAGTATCTGCCAGGGTTCGAGGACACGTTTTTAACGAGTGGTTTTTACAAGTTAACTGGATTTTTCAAGAAACCATAGAGTTGTAGAACGTTCACCCGTAAAATTCTCAATATCCGAGTTTTGGAAACGAATTACGAAATTCCAACGTCATTTGTTGGATTAGATCCCCCCCCCTTCCCAAAAACATCAACAGAATCCTTGATACTTCATTTTATTATGCAATAAAATAGAACATCGTTGAAATTTTATATTTAAATTTACTTAAAGCCTCGATTAATGTCCATTTTCTTCAAGTATGGTCTTATAAAACAATGTTGAAAAATAAATAAATTCTAGACTGGCTGATTAGAAACAGTTGAATTATGTAAACTATGTACATAAAGCAATGTTTGTCAACAAAAGTTGAATTTGTGTATTACGCTTAAGCATCAATTTTTGGAATGCCACTTGCCTTCATTCTCCAGTATCTTTCTCAAATTTGAAGTTTTATTACCTGTTTAAGGTGTCACATTGTTACGAGGGTAAGTCATAGTTTTGAAGTCAGACCATTGAATTTGAATTTATGTAGCTTAAGTTTTTGGGCTGTGTATGATGATTACATGTAGAGTTTTCTAGCAACTGATACTATGATATATCTACAACGCACCATAAATATAAAAATAGCGAATAATCTGGAAAAGATGAACGACTTTTTCACAACTGTTTAATGACCATTATTCCAGATAATCCTGTATTAATCTCAATCACAAAACAAACTGAAGAAGAGTGATTTTCTGCTTCAATGCCTAATCTATTTATTTACAAGCGATATAGATGTGGATGCCACTTTGCTCAAGAAAAACCGCTGACCATAATTTTAATATTTGAGTGCAAGTTTCATGCTGGGACGTCTTATTAGTCCAATCTTCGAAATAAGATAGGCAGATAGTAGTGTATTCAATGTTGCATATTAATATTGTCGTGCGATTCAATGTAACGTTGTAGTTTTTCTGCCCTATTTTACTACCAGATATCAACTTATGGGCATTTTCTCCTTATGTTAGCTTATGCCCAACGATTTAATTTAGTAGTATTAAGTTCAGTTTTAATTTTTAAAGCACTTTCGTGTCTTTATTTGTATGTTATTAATCAATAGGATATCTCAGAAGCTTATTTATCATATATGGTTTGTTCTTGAATATTGTTGAGCTTTATTTCCTTTCGGCAACATAAGGAATGTGGTGGTTCAGTGGGCAGATCTAGTGACTGGAGGGTGCGGGATGGATTCTGAATGAGGCTCCTGGGCAAACTCAGCTTCCCCAAGCTTTCTCGACTTCTTGGGACTCCCCGCGAAACCCCTGGGGGCAAGAGGATGCGATCTGTCCGAAGAGTGAATTTGCTCCTACCCCAATGATTGATATTCACTCGCCGTATAGGATCTGATCCAACATAAGCTCTACCTTTACCTATCAACCCAACCTGCGGATTGATTAAAAATTGCTTTATAGAATAAATACTAGTACATATGTCCAACGTATTTTTCGAATACAAATAAATGAACGTGTAACCCAGTTAGAGTTTTATGTTATAATGTAGAGGTTCAACTGATATTATTACATGTTTTTTAGACGGAGGAGGGAGAATAGATATCATTGTGGATCCAGCAAATGCAATTTATTTCTAAAACTGCTTTATGTTTCTACCAATCATTAGAGCCCTTGGATTGATCCATGTGGGAATCTCTTGAAAAATGCGTCGCTACACAGCGATCAAGAGCAATGGTAAGTGTACTTTTTGGATATATTCACTTTAATGATATTCAAATAAAATTATGAACTACAATACCAGCATAGATGATGATTCTGGCCTTCAGTGATCCCATCTGACGATGAAATTACATTTTCCAGTTTATGCGCCGACATCTACTAATGTGATTCAGCAGAATATGCTGCATTGTCACATGACCTGTCACTATCGGATGATGTATAATGCCAAAAGTAAAGTGGACTCTTCTCCACCAAGACATTACAAAGGTCGTTTTACAATGGCTGATTGCTCAAGGAAAAAGTTAAATAAGCATCCAGTAAGAACTAACAGAACAAAGACAGCCCATCGTGCAGAAGTGGATTTACAAAACCAGTTATTAATTGACAGGATTTTATTTGACACCAAACTACCCCCAAGTGCTTACGTTGATGAATGTGTTACCCAAAGGCAGTATATGCTGAATGAATCCAAAATAAACAAACTCCGGCATGTAGAGAATAACAGGATTGACTCAAAAGATGTATGTCAATATCAAAATATTGATGTCCCTTCCTTGAACATATCCACTGCAAAAGTGAGACAGGTGCCACAGTTTAGAGATTTTGTTAGTCAAACATGGACTAAAAAAGTGGCAAGTGGTAACAAGCGGAATTCCAGTCTTGTGAAGCATTTAGAAAGCCCTCAAGATGTCGTGAGAAATAACATTCCTCGACAAATGAGTAAACCACGGTTGTACCACACTTCGCAGCCTCGAAGGGCCCTCTTTCAAGGTGACACAGCTTGTGTTAGCAGTGGAAGTGAGGGCAATGCTGGTGATGATGAGGTATGATTTTAACTATTCTTCACCTCTCCCTTCCAAGGAAATGCATTTCATTCCGTGGATCCCACTAAATAATAATCTACTCATTGTAATGTGGTCATTTTCTAAAAAAAAGACAATTTCCAATACGACAAAACCTCATGATGTCATAGCCTCACTGCAGTGAAATTCAAGTTAGGTCTCAACTGAATGGAAAACACAAATGTGATTTCTATGAAGAGTATTCAATAGCCAATGCTAATTTATTGGAGGCCATTGAAAACACTTCTAAGATATCATTCCCATTTTACCAAATTTTGAGGTTATTTTCCCATTTGACAAAACAAATCTGCTGAAAGTTTGTTTGAGTATTATATCTAGTTTGTTTCTTTAATATTTAGATTCACTGCAGGTGAGAAAAACTCAAGTTTCATGTCATCAACAAGATAATGGATATCCAAGCTGTAGAATAATTCAGAATATTTGACCTCTTACCATAGTGTGATTGTTAACCTTTTTATGGCAAAATATCTATTTACATATATGTATGCTTCATCATACTGTTAAAAATTTCATGGTGTAGTTTTATTTGCAGTGGTATTAATAATATCAGATTATGTGAAAAATTAACTTTGCACCTGTTGTCAAATTGCTTTAATATTATGGATATTTACCATAATTGATATCTACCCTTTCAATCTCTCTGTTCATCTTCTTTGGAAGCTATCCATTATTTACACCTTGTGATGATGTTATCCAATATTTTACACTTAGTCAATTTCAGATGATGAATGGGCCATGGTTGATTTTAATGTATTGTCTTTTAGGATGGGGCACCTACATCGTCATATGATGACTCCAATCCAAGTGATAATGAAAAGCAGAAACTGGTGGGTAGAAAAGTCACCACACCAGACTCTAATTCTCTTCTTAAGAAAAGCATGAAGAAGAGGTTAGGCAGTGCATGTATCTGTATCCCTGCAATCGAAGAAGTAAAGAAGTTTCCAGCCAGTGAAGTTTCCAGTCGGGACTCAGCATATGAAGGTGGAGAAGGGATGTCATCAACAGAAAAAGAGAGGATTTCTCCAGATCGTGCTGATGATAATATTTGCCATTGTGTTGACGTACATTACAGCTGTGAGTCCAAAGCAGATGACATGAGTTGTTCAGTGCCAACAGAAGAGACACAGTTCTGGTAAATAGGTGGAATTGGCTTGATACATCTGTTTACTTACAAGTTATTCCATAATGAAAGAAATTGAAGCTTATATTAATATTTTTGCAGCTTTAAAAGTGAATTATACATGAAGTTCCTACAAGATGTGACGGATGATATCTTAGTTAAGGGCGTATATTCCAACGATGCACTGGAGAGGCTGTTTCAAGAACATATACGTAATAATGTATACAATTTGGATGAGGTGAGTTCTACACAACTTCACATAAATTCATTCAGTTGAAGCTGAAGTTCAATTTCACAGGGAAACTTTCAGATGAGCTTTATTTTCATTATTATTAGCAACAGTGCTCCTGCCTGGTATATCAATATAGGTAGGACTTTATGGACTCATACTCTAAGTAAAACTACCCTTCTGATCATCACCAAACACAATACTCCTACATTCAAGATTGCAGGGGATCGAGATGGTGTGGTGGCTATTGTACTGGCTTTCCATCCAGAGGGCCTGGGTTCAACTCCCAGTGGCATCGAATATTTTTCAGTGGTATCTCGATCCCTACTGGAGGTGCTTTGTGGAGGGCATGCCATCCTTCGGATGGGACGTTAAGCTACGGACCCCTTGGGGCCTTTTGATAAGAGTAGGCTAATGCTGACGCTGGGTTTCTCTCCACCCTTCATCCTTCCCTGTCCATCCCTAATGGTGCAAATGACCTTAGCTCTCGGTCGCCTCCTCTAAATACTACTACTCAACATTGCAGTGAATTAATTTTCAATTTCACATTGTTGGTCTAAAAAGTAATTGATTTTTATTATATGAAAAACTCAACATACATCACGTACATCACTTAATTTGATGCAATGAGAGATAGTTAATGAAAATTTAATGACTATAATAAATTTAAAAATTTAAAAGTGTGTGGGTCGAAAAGAGGAGAAAATTGTTTTTTTCCCCACTGAAATATTCTCATTACATCGAAAACTTTATTTGTGGCACTTTTCCATTATGATTTCCCAACATGGACACATTATACTATCATTATCCTTTGTGGAATAAATGGTGGTAAATTAAATAATTTTTTCCATGTTATTTCAATTCAGCTTCTAATTTTTAATTACTTGCTTTTCCAGAATCATCTTTGGGTGATGATCAAAAAATTGGGGGAAGACCTTGGCATGACAGTGAATCATTACAAAGAGGATAAGTTGTTTGACAAAGGGGTTACCAAGCCATCAACTTTATCTGTCGAAAAAGGGAGAAATACGGAAAACATATGGCCTCAAGTCTCCTCGGAAAATTACAGTTTGAAGGTAAATGATGTGGTAGGAAATCAATTCAACTGTAAACCTGAGAAAGAAAATGAAGTGAATTTAGTGCATATCCCATGGGGTAACAAACATTTCCCAAGTGGAGAAACTAAAACTTCCTCTTCAGTGGTAATTATTGAACAGAACTTTTCAATGAGTAAAAAAGATATTTTAGGTAATCTAGCAGAATTGGGTTTTGATGAGTCTATGGCTGAAGAAATTTATCACATCTTAGCTGGAAAAGGTGGTACATACCCTGACTTTACTCTAAAGGAGCTTCAGGAGATAATACAACAGTAAAACATGAAATGGTTCCTATTCAATTTCTTTCTTATAAAAGATTTGCTGTGCCTTTATTTTCCCCATAACTTTGTTTCGACCATTACCCATAATTATCTTTCTAAATAAGTTTCAGTGTTTAACTTCAAGGATAAGGAAGTAATCATGTTCATTTGTATATTGTCTCTATTTAATGATCAGTAACAAAAGACGTCTCAGAGGTTGATGGCAAATTGGTCTTTTTTTCTCATGACATGTTTTTTCTCTTTAAATGTCAACTTCTAGCCAAAGATAATACATATCAAGGTAATCAGTATTTATATTTATTACAAGGTCTAGTGAATTATTTATTGTTTTTTCACAACCCCCATCTTATTGCCTCTTTTTTCATCCTGATACTTGGATAGATGGGCAGTGAAATTATTTTCAGTTTACCATTTAAATGGGAAATGTTCAGTGTTCAATGACTCAGACAATGAAGTGTTACCACTATGCCAAGATGACTCTAATGAGTATTCAAATGGCAAATGTACAATGAAGTATATTTTGTATTATTTTCTGTAAGCATTTTAATATATGGAAATAAATTGAGAAAAATATCTTAAGCCTGCTGCATCTGTTCCTTTAATGGCAAGTGAATACATTGTACATTTGCTGATACTTTGCCTATTTTTAGGTTCAGCACTGTTTTTTTATTTAATGCCTGTGAAGGTGCCATTTATGTTTCAGTTTTTACACGGTTCTTAGGGCTAAACTATAGTTTTTTGTAGTATCTAGCTGAGTGAAAATTTGTGTATTGTAAGACTATCAAAAATGTGCCTAAAATCATCCCAAGAAAGAAACTAATGTACAACTTCTGAGTTAAAAAGTTCCTCTATCTGCCTCCCTGTTACAGGTCTTACTTTACTTGTCCATTGCTTAAACATATGTCTCTTCCTGTATTGCCCAATGACATACTACACCTCCCTGTCGATGCTCACTAAGCTGACCAAAACACTGGTGTAGGAGCAGCCTCCTAAACATCACTTATATCATATTGAATTTTTCATCAATAAGCTTGACTAACTAATCTCACCCCTATCACCATTGTGAAATCACATATTACTGATAGATAGCATATCTAGTTGTGCAATCCATTCCTCCATAAGAAACTCTCACAGTGCATATTTCTTATTTTAATCGTATTGTCAGGATCAGAGATACACTGATTTTAGTTAATCTTGTATTTTTCACTTAATAAGTGGAAAATTGCAATAGTTTTAGTATGTTCACCTGTTCATACATTAAGCCAAAAAGTAGTTTTTTGGTAGAACTTGACTGAAATTATCAATTCATTTTCTTTTAGCTCTTTAATTTTATACATTTACTTTATAAGAAAAAACTTAACTCATTAAAGTTAACCAGGTCAAAGAAGAGGGAAGAAGAACCAATTCACCAAAGCATTTCTACTTTATGACTTACCCTCAGAAATGTGTTCATTAGCTTTAATCTTTGAGAAATGTACAATCATTTTAACACTAGTTCTTGCAATAGAAAAACATTTTTTTTACTGTGAGAATCAACTTTTAAGTTATGGTTTAAATTAACTGAAGTTAACTTTTACAGTTAACTTCCCTAAGTCTGTTTTCAGAAAATTGAAGTTTTCAAAAAGAAGAATATTCTGACCAAGATACAATGTAATAGGTGTGGACCAAACCATCTTCCAACACCAGGAGTAAAAGGGCTTCAAGACGAATTCTGCCGTAGACTAGTAAGAGGTAAAAAACATTGGTTTTTGTGAATGACCATAAAGTTACTATCACTGCATTCTAGTATTACTGTGTTGACGTCAAACCAATGTAGTTATAAAAGGGAGTTCATCAGCTTTTCAAGGGTGTTTTATCCTTATTACAATTGTTTAATTGTATTTTTAGCAGTTTTCTTATCAAGTAGTCAACATCGTTTTTGTCATTTCTGGTTTACTAATTTAGCTACTAATGACATAATAGCCTCCTAACTGCCTCCCCTTCGACAAGGGATTATTAACCTTCAATTAATGGTCAACCTTGTCAGAGCTTTCAATAATTTAATCCAAGGTCTATTCACCAGTAGACTTTGAGTATCTAGGTGTGAAACACTTGCTTTAATCTTATCTCAAAGGTAGGTATCGATCTCTTGTTACACGGTGGTCTTTCAAAAAGCAAAATTTGGAGAAGTCTGGAGGATGATACTTGATTCAGGACTGCCTAATGAGAATGATATTCCTGATAGTCTTGAGGCCAATATAAATGTATTTGGTGAGGGAGGTTTTTGCTAGGACCGTCGGGCATTTAGACCACTTCAGTCCGTTGTGCCAACCCTGCTTTTCACATGCAGAAATGGAATAGGAGTACCTCGGTAGATGTATGGATGTCAAAGGTGTTTGAAGAGCAACATGAGAAATATTGAGGAGCCAAGCACCCAGAATGAAAGAAGGAAGTCATGCCAGACAACAATATAGATTACAAAGGAGTTTCAGCCAAGCCTAGCACATGTAAGAGTAAGACTGGAAAACTAATTTCTTTGGTAGAGGCTTAGTATTTCACAGAGCTGTTGAATGTGAAAGAAAGATATGATGAGAGTAAGGAAACATGAATATAGTCCCAGAAGTCAATACACCATCCTTAGAGTAGGGAGAGCTAGCAGTGAAGTGACAGAGAAATGGGAGAACCCCAGGAGAGGATCAAATCATACATGAAATGCTCAAGTGTGGAGGAAACAAGTTAAACAGGAACCTGCACAGAGGTGAAATATGAGAAAAGGTGATGCAATGGTGGGTATTATATGAATTGACGGGTCTTATATGTCCTATTTACTAGAAGAGAGAGAAACTGCAGTGAAGCAACTACAGGAGATCACATTATTAAATGTCTTTTCTAGTATGCTACAGAAGAGACTAAGCAAATATGCAGAGGAACTTGTGGGAGAGTACCAATGTGGCTTTTGACCAGGAAGAAGTACAACTGATCTAATTTTTGTTATAAGACAGTATGGAGAAGTGTTATGAATACAATGTTGACCTACATATTTTTACACGGCTTCCCGCAAACATATGATAGTTAATAGAAAAAAGATGTTGAATGCCATAGAGGGATTTGTAGCAACAAAGAAACTAATTCAACTGGTAGAAATGACTATGAAAGTATCCCAGACTAAGCGTTTATTGGAGGAAAGGCTAGAAGAGCTTTTGAAGTAAAAAATGACATGTGACAGGGGGGTTCTCTTTCAGCAGTATTATTTAAGTTGGTACTTCATGAAAAAATAAAGGAACAGAGATTTGGAGGGAGAATAATATGAAAGTCTGCCTAGGCCTGTGCTATTGCACTAGTGGTAAGGAATATTAGTTCCCCCCAGGAAATGTATAAGATAATAGAAGAGTCAAATTATGAGATGAATTATCAATGAAGGAAAAACAATGAAATATGAAAATGTCTCTGTTAGAATGCATAAGAAGTCAAAATATAACAGTTGGACAACACACTTTTGAAAGTTTAAGATGTTTCAGTTGCCTTGTTACTGCTCTAAATGGCAAAAACATGACAGATGGGATTAATAAAAAGGACCATGGCTGGGAATAGAGCTTATGTCACTAAAATTAAGATATTGAAATCAATGCTTCTATCAAGGAACTTGAAATTTAATATGAGAGTTAAGAGATGGTTCAGAATAGAGAATGAACAATCATCTTGAGGGAGGCCAAAGCCAACTCTGGGCTGTAGCGCCAAAGTAGAAGCTTTAGCCAGTTAAGCTACCAAAGCACCCTTCTACATTTTATATTGAAGGACTAAAAAGGAACAAGATTGCCTTGGGTACAATATCAAAGTATTTATAAAGTTATTTTAAAGTGTTCAAGGGTCCCAAGTGGAAAAGCCAGTGTTTAAACACATTGGTGTTTACCTTTGACAAATTTAAAGAGCTGTGGGATGTGCCATGAAAGTCTTCAGAGTCAACTGCTGACGTGAACCAAAATATGAGAAATCCCAGACTAGGCAAATAATTTTTTTTTCACTGTAAAATTCTTGTATTTTATTGTACATCAGCAGATGTCTATGTTTAAGTAAATGTTGTGGTATAAACCACAGATCTTTGATGTTGTTTAATCTATCAGGAAAAGGTTAGTTATTGGGATCTAGGAAATAAATGACCATCCTGATAATACAGCAACATTTTAATCTGCAGGTAAAATAGTATCTCTCACCATGTCCCAGAGATCAGCAAGTAATATTCCTTTCATTATATATTTCAATAAGTTCCTTCAGACTTTAAAACTCAGTAAAATAAAGGTGCTATGTCTGTACTATATGCAAATGATACTGTCACCACTGTGTGCACTCAACCTAAATACAGAAAGCAATCGTTTAAAATGAATACACTTTATAATTTCCACACGATTTGTCTTGAAATCTTGTGGAAATTACAAAGTGTATTCATTTTAAACGAAAATGAACCTCCACAAAGTTGAGCCTGAAACCATAGAATTCACAGAAAGCAATATCCAAAGCAGACTGTATCTCTGCTTAAGTGGTTGTTGCGAACTAATTCAATTATAATTAATTGTTAGAAAAGCCTGATTCAATTTCCATGTAGGAAAAGACCCTAGGAAACTATGATTGGCATACTTAAACCCAATGTCTTACAGAAAATTTTTCAAGACTCCACATTCTAAACCTCAAATCTATTACTTGTCAAGTGTCACATTGTTACCTCATGGGTTTCATCAAGGACCAGAGTATCAATAGATGTTTTTAGAAATATGCACTAAAGGATGTCCTACCTCCAATCAACATTCAGTATTATTTTTTGAAATTTCCTATGACTGATATAAGAGTATTTTCAAAATTAATATAAAATAGCTCTTTTCTGGCCAGATAAACTCCTGATGTCTCAGTTACCCATTTTTCTGAATACTTCTTTGCCTTTTTATATATATTTTAACAACGATATATTAACATATGTGAACAAAAAAGTTTATAAAAACAATTACCTGGCAAGTCTTAAGGAGGTATGTTTGGATATTTAACCCTAGGAAGACTTCATTATTATTTATGCTTTAATTTTTCAACCATCTTCCAAATTACCTCAAAACCTTACATGATGCCATTTTCAAGTCCTCTAAAGTATTTCATTCTGTTACTGTATTATACTGTTAATGATTATCTCTAAGGAACTGTCAGACTTTTTCTTTCAAATGCTTATATATTCTGATATCCACATTTATCCTTCCAGAGTTTCTCTACCCAAAACTTCACATTAACATATACGGGTATGGATGAATCTTTCGTCTTCAAACCGGGAGACAAATCTATCTTCAATAGTTTTCTTATGACTGTTTTGAATTTTCTTAGAAAATTGAGTTACATACCAGAAAGAGCTTGAAAAATGCATTAATTAATATGTGAGGGTTGGCAATTTTTGGTAAAGTCCTGACAGGGAGCTTAAAATTTCTGTACCCTTATAGTGGATTGTTTCAGGATATACAATTGACAGACTCTAACTTCTATAGTCTGCTTTATTAAAATAAATTAATTACAACTCTTCATTAGTATGTGGGATGGCTTGAGATTTGCACAGTTAAGTATCAGCAAAGAATCTGGAAAATCCATCATCATCATCCACGTTTCAATCGACCAGGCAAAATGCATGCAGCCTTGAAATTTTACTTGTACTTCAATTTTTCCCCAGCTGCTTAATTTTCAGACATACACAAATGCAATGATGGGCACAACATATGTGAAGAATTTAAACTCATATCCATACATCAAATACAAAAAAGTGACAAGTAAAAGCAAAAATAGAAATTTTATCACAAAAATCTATTTTAAAAGCTGTACATGATTTTTTTCAGTTATTCACAATATCACAATGTTACAAATTTTCTTGTAAACAACAAGTGAAAGGCATTGAATATAAGCATTTATTGAGTGATGTTATAAAACATTTTCGTGTATAATAAATATGGTTGCAAGTGGAACATCAGAATTGATGACTCTATTTTGACTAGACACTTTTTTGCTAGGAAACTAAATAATCCAAGGCCTTATCACCATCATTTTCAGTTATTTTAAGAGCTTGAATGACTTGACTCTCTGTGAATCCCAAATCCTTCAGCTGGGCTACTAATTTCAGGTAATTAACACATTCCTCTTCATTATAATTGCTTGATATGAGAGACTGTTCAACAAGATCACCAGGATAGCTTTTTTCTTCTAGCGACTGAACTTGCAATAAGAATTCAACAATCTAGAACAAAAAAATGAATACACATGACACATTAAAAACAATGGCATTTTGGATAGGTACAAACCTAACTCAATTTAAGAATACTCACTTTCTTATCATCTTCTCCAAACATCTGACATGCTCGAGCAACCCTTGGAACAGAGAAACCCATTTCACTAATGTGTTCAACTAATCTTTGGGCACTGGGACAGAGTTCATGAAATGGATTTGGTAATGAAGAAATGTACTTTGCACTGGAATTTCCAGGTTTTACTGAATTTCCAGATTCAGGCATTGACAGAGTATTGCCTGAGGGAGAATGTGGAGAATTGTCAGGGCTGTCAAGTGTAGGCCATGGACTCCAGTTCTGAAATAGAAAGCAGATTTAGAGCCACACTAACCTATATGCACATGCTTTAACTTTGACCATTGTACTATAAAACAGAAAAGTATGTGGCATAATCCATTTCAAAACCAATAAAAACCAGCAAAATTTCAGTGTAACTTATGTAAAAGGTGCACAGTGTTGATTCTACTATATTTTAAAGGAATCATTAACCCCTGTGACCTATTTCTTTTCTTAAATTTTTAATGGCAACTGGTTTTCATTTTAATTTTATAGGGGTAAGACAAATTTTAATTTTACCTGCAATCATACACAAGTGGTCTCTAATCAGAAGACTAGCTAACTTTTTTATTCACTTTTCAGCAATATGCCTGCATAAGGATTAATATCATAATTTCCTGAACTCTGGACATAATTGAAGAATAATTCTATACATAGAGAATCAGTTCTGGAGAAAAATTTTGGGCAACAAAAATTTGAAGGAAATTGTAAATTAAAAGTAAATACATGTAAGTCTATACAGTGTTTCATATCCTTTATGGTCAGTGTAATTAACATAGTTTTAAGAAACGTCCCATGACAAACTAGAGGACTTGAGGGAGAAGGAGGGGTTCATACTTAGCAGTGGAGCAGACAAACCCACCATAGATGTCATCATATAAAATTACTGCACAATTAAGTCAACTGCATCAGTGAGAAAAGCAGGCGACCACACAAGGGTTACAATAAAGACAGAATGCTACATGAGTACTGAAAATAGAGAAATAAGAAAATATCATACAAAATATGGGGAAAAGAAGTAGGAATAATAGAATATTAGGTTGTGTAAGATCGAAGGATACAAGGAATAATTGAAGCAAGAATGGCAACTATTGAAATAATAGCAAATTCAACATTTGTATTAGTCAGTGTGTATATACTGCCTAGTGGTGAAAAGAATGAAGAATTACGTAGTGCTTATGATTAGTATTATCCTCATGGACTGGGCAGATTATTTAAAGAAGTGTTCACAAAGAAGAGGGAAATGAAGTAACACGCAGAAAGCCTAAGCAATGTGGATCATTAAAAAGCATCACTAAAACTACAACTAAATATTATTATTAGGAAAAATTCTTTTCTGTAGATTAAGCTTTGAAATTTATGTCAAGGGTACTTTGATAAGCAAATAAAACTGGGTCGCAAATAATTCACTTCAGGGGCAGATCTATACCCAAAAAGTTAATTTTCAAAATTGTTACCCTGACAGTATAAGTCAATTGAAAATTCTCTTATGAAAAATCACAGTAACTTTTTACATGTTATCATAAAAGTTTTTAATAAATATTCCATTATTCTGAATCATCTAACCAGTCATGAATAAACATTATCTTTACTAGATACGAAGATCGCTCGCTGTACTATAAATGGAGCTTGACAAGAACAAGATAGGTAATTCCCAAATTTTCAATTATTTTATTAACAATAATTTATAAAAGTTTTAAATATCAATTACAGGGTGTGGCAACATAGCTTCATTTTTTAAAGGGGTTTGCTTCATAAAAAGGAAGTTATGCTGATGCACCCTGTACGTGAAATCCTGTTTAAATGCATTTTTCCTGCATAGGAACCTCTAGATAAGCCACTACTTTTAATCATTCCAAAACATTTTATCAAATCAACCGATCTTCACTCAATTTCACCTAGTTTTTACGTGTATATAAAATCTCTACATGGAATCTTCCTCTTTAAAATAAATTACCACTGATCTCCGAGCCATTTATCTCACCCCATCACAATATTATCAAAAACCTTCAACAATAAGACCTCCTTTGCCAAACATTTATCTGTAAATCACCATAGCAACTAAATTCTAATGTAAACAACAATCATACATAAAATGGAATTTAATGTCAATTTGAAGTCTAGTACATTTTCCGTAGGTACAACTATATAGCAACTACTTTCTTTTCCAGGGAGTACATATTTTTCTGACTTTACTGTACCATGGACTACAACCTTGATGCAGTGGCAGGGCTTGTGCATTTCAATGACCCCTAGAGCTCTGCTGGCGGGAGCAATGATAAGGACAATGCTGAGGGCAGGAAACTTAAGAGAATATAAAGCAAGAGATGGAAAGACGAATACAGATATTTTAGGTTTATGCAAGGTTAGATGGATAGCGGGGATTACTGGAGTGACACTTATAGATTAATATACAGTGGAGGGTACGAGATTCAACAAGCCTTAATATTCAATAAAAAGGTAGGAAGAAGCGCAGTCACCATAGAGCAAGCAACGTATAGAATATTACTAGTAGAGATAAAAGCAGAACAAATGAACTTGATCATTGTTCAGGTATACATGCCACCAAGCAATCATAAGGAGGAAGAAGACGATACGATATACAATCGGTTAGAGGACATAACCGTATGTGTTACTGCAGGAAAATTTTTTTATAGAGATATAGTATTGGAATTGCAATGGTAGGCGAAGGGAGAGATGGTGATGAGGTTGGGGACTATGGTTTAGGTACGAGGAATGACCACAGGGAGAAAGCAATGGAATTTTGGTTAGTCATCACCAACACTTGGTTTATACACCACAAAAGGAATAGGTATACATGGACAATGCCAGGTGACTCAAAAAGGTAAAAGTTAAGATTATATTATCGTTAGGCAGAGATTTAAGAACAGTGTCATCAATTTGCACAGCTTCCTGGGAGCAGATGTGGACTCTGATAACTCTTTAGTTATTATGAAATGTAGCAAAAGTTTCAAAAAGATAAGACATCATCATTAAGAGGAATTTAGAGTACAATCAGGACTTATTTGTCTGTTTTGTAGATTTCAAAAAGGCATTTGTTAGAGCGAATTGAGAAAAACTAATGAGAATATCGCAGCAAATAGGAAGAGATTGGAGGGGCAGGAGACTAATCTGCAACCTGTACATGTCCCAGACTGCTCAGGTGCGAGTGGGGGACGGAGAGTCTGGATGGGCAGTGTTAGGAAGAGATGTAAGGTAGACTATGTGGAGGAAATGATTAAAGAGGTATTGGAAGAACTGGAGGTAGGAATGAAAGTCGAAGGGGAAGTTTTAAAATCAGTTAGGTTCCTGATGACCAAGCTCTAATTTGTCTAGCCAAGGGGTTGCAAGAATTGCTGAAGGAATTGGTAATTCAGGGTGATAGATATATGATGTGAATCAATATTAATATGAAATAGATTATGCGATTTTCCAGAAAGACTAAGGTTAAGCTACACATTAAAATAGGAGGGCCAAAACCAGAAGAGGTAAAACAGTTTACATGTCTTGGAAGTATTTTGGACCAACATGGTCAATGCATTGTTGGAAGAAATCATAAGCAGGCAAGAAAAATGGATGAAGGGCATATTGATCAGAAGCAGGATGTTGAAGACTGTGATATAGGAGAATGTTAGGCAAACAAGGAAAGGGCAGGAATAGAATAGGGATGTTGCATGGGATGAAGGAAGTACACAGAGATGAAGAGGGACTTGTTTTAGAGTAGGATGCTGGGTTGTCTCTTGTTAGGAGTCACAAAATATTTATTTAGTAGTTGTGTCCATCCAAAACCTACCTTAATGGTAGATTAACTAACTAATAATAGTTGCATCTTTGTTAATATTTGTGAGTTTCTATTCATAAATTATTAAAATATATTTAGGAATCCAAAAACACAACTGAACTATTTATTGCTATCACATAACTGTGGTAAATCTTGCACAAAAGTCAGTTCTCACTACATTTCTTAAATATGCACTAGCGTTAGGAAGTATTATTCTATGATATCCAATTACAGAAAAGAAGTATAATCACATGTTTTTCTGCATGATTCTGCTAGCCACAAAGTGGCCTTATATAACTTTGCAATAATGGATATAATGGCCAAGCTGCAATTATTTGTTGAAAACCCAAGGAATATATTGGATTTTGAATTCCTATAGCCAATAATAAGAAAACTTTAGAAAGCAAAATAATATTATTGGAACTTCCTAAAGTTTTCTTATTATTGGCTATAGGTATTCACTTAACTTCACTTTTTCATACATGTTTGTAAGTGGATATCTATTTAAAACTACTGTATCTTAATTATTATTTCAAGACATGGCACATTAGCAAGAGCTATTTTATTTACATTTTTTACTATTAGTTTCAATAGTCAAAAGAGCTACATAGCTATTCTTACATCGGATTATGCGTCATATTAGAAATAAATCAATTTTCACCACTTCATCTGAGAAAAAAACTCAAAATTCCTATTTTATAGCTGTGAAGCGAGTGGTTAATACTAAGATTTCAATTTTTGACATGAGGACCACAACACTTCTAATCTTTCAACATTAATGACAGATTGCAGCAAAGGTTTTGCCCAGATCCAGGAAGACAATGAAATTTTTGAAAATCAGAAGGGAAGTCCCTTAGTTAGGCCTCTGCTTAAAAGGCCAACCCATAGAAAGGGTACACAGCACCAAGTTTTTAGGTTTGTCTATTGACAAGTCCTTAAGTTGGGTGATCCATATCAAAAATACCACTTTGGTAAAAAGTGGATTTATTGCACGAAATCTTGCAAACGTTGTAGATTTAAATGAACTAAAAATGGTTTACTATGCCACTCTCAATAACATATGAGCAATGGAATTATTTTCTGAGGAGCATCGCCTGGCTTTCATAGAGTTTTTATAGTGCAAAAAAAGAAGTGTAAAGTTTTTAGCAAAAATATTGTCATGGCAAACTTGCAAATCTCATTTAAAAAAATTGAAAATTATAAATTTACCTTGTCTGTATATTTATTACTTATGTGTGCATATCAAGGAAGATATGAAACAACAAATCATCTATGCTCAAGTAAATGGGCATAATTCTTAACAGATTGTTGATGTACATTTACTTTGCCACTCTTCTGCTATGCATAATCAGAGTCCTTTTCTTGTGGCCATCCAAAATTTCAACTATTTGCCACCAGACATAAAATCTGCTCCTTCTAGGGGTATATTTTAGAAATATTTTCTGATAGATAAATGCTTTTATGGTGTGGAAGAATTTTTGGATTCTTCAGAACACTGAAACAGCTGATTGGTTTTTTCTCTGACATGTCCTATATGTTAATATGTGAAGTCCTGGGACCAATATATTTTCTTTATTTATGCAGCTATTGTAATATCAAGGTAACAATACACTTTGAAAACTGGGAAATATACGAAATTTATCAGGGCATCATAAAGTTTCACTTAATATTAAGAAGTCTTTTTTTGAGAACTGGGCTACAAGCTATAATCCAAGAAAGTATGCAAACACTATTCGATGTTGTGCTGCTTTCCCGACCTACTACCAGCTAGGTGAATTTGCTCCCCACCTTTTCAACACTTGAATTCTCTCATTCATTCTCCAGATTATCTCCCATAAAAGGGAAAAGACATTTGGAAGCAAAAGTGTCTGAGGGTCACATAATAGTTACTAAACATAGTGATTGATAGTGAGGAATGGTAGCCAAAAATTATGGGCACAAGGTGAAACTATTTCTTCGCAACACTGTTCGTCCAGAATTACACATTTTAAAACGATTTCTTTATAAGCTAAAATTCGAAAAAAATAAGTTTGCAATCATATTTTGAGCAACTTGCAGTGATATTCTAACTGCTATACTATGATGTAAAATGTACTCGGTAATTTATTTGTTTTCATCTCAAATAAAAACAGTTAACAGACAACTAACTCTCAGGACCAGAGAGATCGAGCAAATTGCTGAGATTTATAGCCCCACACATGGAAAATTCATGATTTGGAAATGTTTTTCATCAATACTGCATTCATTCTCACAGGCGTAATTTCCACATTTTCCCAAGTTGCAGGCAGAAAGTTATATAATACCTACTGCGTAATTTTCTTAGCATTCTTTGGCGCCATAAAGCCAAAACATATAATTGATAAATCACATAATACAGCTCAACTCACCTCAAGTTCCTTGGGAATAGATTGACCAGAAGGGGTAACATTACTGTTGATTCTCCTCTGTGGAGCTGGCTGCTTGTTCAATTCCGATTCCAACTCTTTCATTATATCAGGAACACTTTTAGATGCTCTTAGACTTCCACTATCGCTACTAGTCATGGCCACTGCCTTATCATTGCTGGGATGTGAAGCTAGAATTTGTTGAGTGAAGTATGGAGAAGATATAGGGAACGTGTACATATTATTATTGTCCATATTTTCGCCAGGTCCTGAGTATGAAGGGCCACCAGTTGTCACACCACTGCTTCGAGACACAGACGTGCTTTCCTTATTAATTGGAAAACCCTGGCTAAGTCTCGTACTACTCGAGGACACAACGGTGGTCTTTGGATCCCAAGGGTGGCCCAAATAATAGTCAAAAGCACTCTCTCGTGTGAAAGCACAATTATGAATTGAGCTCACAGGATATTGATAACTTCTGCCGTCAAATGCACCGTAAGATATAGTATGCAAATCTGAATTTTTTAACTGACTAACTGGTTGTATCTGAGTTCGAGGAACAGTACCATATAAGCTGTAACTAGTAATACCATTGACTTGGGTTAGCGATTTCAAATCTGGAGTACCAAGTTGGTGAACCGAGGAAAGTGATGTCGAAACTTGAGCATTACCCTGGTGAACTGGCATATTAGGAGTGTAGTACGAATAATGCAGTGGATTGCTGCTGGCCGATTCCTTAGCTTTTAATGAATGTGACATGGGCTGTAAAACATGCGCCAGTTCTTCCATGTCATTAATTGTCTTTAATTCCATGTTATCAAAGGGACTTGACGTATCAGCTTCAAAATCAGATAAATTGAAAGGGGACTGCTGGTAGTCTTTCTTTTGGTTCATGAATGGGCCATATGGAGTAGGAGTCAGAATACTATTAGGCGTGGCATATTGGTTAGACTGTGAAGGAACCATTTGTCCATGGACTGTGATCACTGAATGATGGCAGTTCAAACCCTCTTCTGTACCTTGAACCGTTACACTATTTGCACCCGTTACATCAGCAGTATCTTGAGAGACTTTTTCAGGAGAATCGGCGCTAGAGGAATTATCTAAACTCTGTGTTGCATTGCCATCATCGGCGGAATTATCTGCTTTTGGGGGTGAACCGACAGAGAGTTCTTTTAGTTTTTCTGCATTCTCCTGTAGAATTTTGTCTTCCGCTTCAATTCTTTTCCGTCTAGCTTCTATTGCATCACTTCTTATTTTGGACCATTGACGTATCTTTTCGAGTACACTCCTTTCCAGTTGAAAGTCATACTGAAAAAATGGGAAACACATGCCATGTCAACAATGTCTTAATAGAATTAAAAAAGAAATGGGAATAACCCATGATCTTCCCCGTTGGTTTCGGTAAGTCTTAATAAAAATCCCTATTATTTAAATGTTAGTCACCCTTTTAAACATAAAATAAACGACATATCCTATCATAATAATGATGGTCTTGGGTTGCATACAAATAATAGCGAAGAAAGACGAATTGTAAAATATATTGACACTATGAATAACTTAAAATAAACAGCACATACATAAACATACTTTACAAATAACAAAACATACCA
>CM073777.1:25563533-25600689 GCA_037158775.1 Hetaerina titia | reverse complement strand
AAAGATTGTAAGAGAATGATGGGGGAGTTCCAGAGGCAAGTTAATGGAATCTACGTGATCCACAGGAAACCAAATAACACCACACTATTCCAAAGACACATGAAAAGAGTTTAAGACCTAAATCTTCCCTAGTATATCATACTTCAATACAAGGTGGAAAAACAAAGAGTAATTCCAAAAACAAAATTACCTATCCTTCTTCTTTGGAAGTACCGTAGAATCCTAATTTCTTAATCATGCACTGCCAAGGTTTACTGATAATTGAATGCATTAATGGGAAGATATAACTGAAGCACAGTAATATGGTTATCAATTCACAGATACTACATTAAGTATAAGACTTACTAAAAGTTGAATAATTTTAAAATTGTGACTTACAGTTTCCGAGTTTGAGAGTCTGGAGTCGATGGCCTAGGTGATGATGATGATGATGGAGGCAGTTTAAGAGTTAATTTGGGGACAGATGTCTCTGATTTATCCTCACGCTAGAAAGATGAAAATAATATTTTTTTAATCAGTAAAACATTAAATGGAATAAAAACTAGTTCATGACCTACCTACAGATATTTAGTGATTATTCAAGAGATAACAATATATGATATTGCAAAAAATAATTAAGAGAATAATTAACACTTGAGTATGCAAAAATAGCAGAATAGATAGTAAAATTGACAATCTAACAAGTAACAGAAAGACAGCACAACAGCTATTACAGAATTACATATTGCAATGCAACTAAACACGTTTAAATATATTTATTTGCTAAAAATTAAGAACATTAGAGCAGGTAACAGTTCTCACAACTAACCTAAACTCAGTCAACAATCGACAGGTAATTTAAAGTTGAGAAATACAACAACAAAAGCAAAGCATATAACAGCCGAGATGCCATTCTTCCCCTAAATTAAATACTAGCAATTTCAAAATGCTATAGCTTAAATTACTAGTATCTCCCAAAGTAACTTGGGAAAACATTTTTTCATAAATAACATTAGAAAAATCTACACTTTCAGGCTTCACTTCATGGAATTGTTTGATGTACATATTAAAAGAGTTTGTAATTTTCCATACACTTTATTTTACAGTCCAATGTGTTTCACCGACTTGCAGCATCATCAGGTACAAGTGACCCACACATCTGTTGAATACATACCCATCGGACAGAGGAGAGGGGGATTTGGAAGGCGGAGGGTTTTGTGGAACTTCAAAGTTGGTGGTCATAGCTTTTTCGGTTCAAGGAAGATGTGGTGGCACCTTGGTTATGGCTAAGGTTGGCTGAACGGTTGGGTTTGTTTACCCTCAAGATCAATTTTTCTGAGATTACAAATATAACCACCAGCAATGGATAAAACCCAAGCCTGGTTGGAAAAATAATCAAAAAAAAAAGCAGAAATCAGATGGCCATTAGTCAAATTTCTCACTCTTAGTCATCCAATTCTGAAAACTTCAAGTGGTGTTCAATCCCTTTCCTAGGAGATATCTCCTATAAAATCTCAAATTGCCTTCCAACTACACTCAAAGCAGCCTTTTACACACCCCTTACTATTTCCAAAATCTTTGCCAATAGCAAAGACAAACAGGATACATTTAATAAATCAGGTATCTGCAAACTTAAATGCTACAATTGCAACACATATTATGTTGGTCAAACTGGGAGGAACTTTAAAACATGAGCTCAAGAACACACCAGGTGTCACAAAAAACAAAACCCTGATTTCCTCTTCAGACAACCCCTCTTAGATTATAAACATAATAGCAATTCTGTCCCAGAAATACTAAATGTCCTCCCTAAAGGATTGCAAATGGATGCTCTGGAGCTAATCAAGATTCGAAAGCACTTGGCAGATCCTAATACAATTCTGTGTAATGAGCAATTATATGCCCATTTCTCCCCTATCCTTTCCAAAAAATTGACCCTGAGGGTAAACAAACTGTTCTACCGTCCAATATGAGTTATATTCCATTCCAATATGAGATATATTCTAAATTATGTGTAGACAAGTAAAGGTTATCAATTGAAATTTGAAATCAATTATTTAGTTTCCCTAATTATTACTTTAATCTTAATATAATGCTCATTATTTGTTTTCCCTTCTCCCAAGTGATTTGGTAACTTAATGAGTTCAATTAAAAGATGAATTATGTAATCAACATATGTTATGACTAATTGGATTTATGTATATGGGCAAACCTGCATTCCTTATGAGCAGTGCTTAGTTATGTTCTTATATTCAACCTGAACAGGCCGGAATGGCAGAGTTGGATATCTATTGAAAAAAAGGGAATAATGTGCAGTGCTCACCTCTTTCTCCTTGTCTTTCTTCTTTTCCTTTTTCTCCTTCTTTTCCTTCCCCTTCTCCTTATCTTTATCACGTTCTTTCTTCTCCTCTTTGTCTCTCTTCTTCTCGCCCTTCTCTTTCCCCTTACCCTTTTCTTTCTTATCTTTCTTTTTCTTCACTTTATCCTTGTCTTTTTTCTCCTTCTTGTGCTCCTTGGATTTCTTTGCGTGTTATTAAGGCAGCAGGAGGAGATGTTGGAAACAAAGGAAGCATGAGATCACCAGAGTATTCAACATGTACAGGTACAATTTGCAGAGCATGCAATCTAGATTCTAAAATGGCTCAGGACCATTAAAACAATTGAAGATGGTCAGTTGTTGGAGGAACTACATCAATTATGGGCATTATTGTCAGCATGTTATTTAGTTCAACTGAGGAAATTTAAAGTAATATCATAGCAAAAAGACTGCTATAAAATCAATTACCCTTAATATTTAGAGTGGATTGACTGACATATATTCAGGCAATTCTATGCACTCCAAATTTTATTAGTCAATATACTAAGTCTGCCATTACTTTGTGAATACTTTTGATATCCAATATTATACGATGAAAGAATAAGCAAGTATTAATATTCACAGTAGTTGTAGATTTAATAACTGTTTATTAAATGATAATGGACACAAGTAGCTAATTGCACCATCATTTTAATATTAATTATTAGGGTGTAAGAAATAGAAGGTATAACATGTATATATTATAAAATGAAAGTATACTTATGACTGATTTTAAGTTTTAACAGAATTGAAACATGGAATATTCAGTAATCCCTTACAGTATTAATAGTCAATTTTAAATACATAAATCTTTACATTTTTTCCTTTTATGAGGAAAGTAAGTTATCCTTATTGTTTCTATGTGGTGGACATTAAATACATGGCTCCACACTTCAATTTAATAAGCTACCCCCGTGTTGGCCAGTTTCATGATTACAAATTTTCTTGTGAAGTTAATCACAAATTCCAAAATGGCTTTTGGGGAAAATACTGTCTTGTTGACAATTCCAAGACATTTCAGGGCTCTCCACGACAGAACAGAATTTTTCTGGTCCATCTCACTGCTATTTTACAATCAACTATGAGTTATCTAAGGAGTAATAGTGGACCACGTGATCCCTATTTTTACTGTAAATGGCACTACTTATATTATATTTAAAGTATAAGGTGGAGTGTACAAAATATAACTCACCTTCTCCACAACTTTCTCCTTGGGAACAAGGGGATGAGGCTGTGATTTTTCCACAACCTTCTCAGTTTTCACCACTAGAGGACCTGGAGGAGAGATGCTCGGCTGGGGTGCTGCAATTGGTTTATCGGGTGGTTCCTCTTTGACTTCCATTTGCTCATCAGGTCTGGGTTGCATGAACACAGCTGGGGGAAGGGGCAAGTTGGGCATGGCAGGGTGGGGCAGGTTTGAGCTAAGAGGGTGCTGACCCAGAGCTCCCCCACCCGGCTTGGGAAGGCCCGAGTAGGAGATGGGGAATCTGGAGAGGAGGTGGTGACTGAGCGGAGGAGGGATGAGGCCAGGGGGTGGCGGGCAGGAGGGAAAGAAGGGGAACACTGGAGTTTGGACATTTTCCTGTGGCTCCGGAACCTCAGGAGTTTTGGGTCTTCCAGAGTTCTCATAATCATTTACCTCAACCTTGATTTTCTTAGCGCTCAGAAGATCTTTTGCCAATTTCCCCTTAGAATCTTTCTTTGACTTTGACTTATCTTTTTTTTTCTTCTTTTCCATTATTTTCTCTAACTTACGAGCCGGGGTGGGTAATTCTGGCGTCTTTGGAGTCGATGGAGTTCCTGGCGGTGACAAATCATTGTCATCAAACATATAAATATCTTTACTAGAATCAGGGCCATGGGCCATAACAACGTTACTTACCGAACTATCGTTTTTAGATACAGAACTAGAAACTGCCATTACCTGCGACTTTGATTCCCTAACTAATTTAGAATCATGAGAAATTTCCTTCATACCACGCATAATTACTGCATTAATACAATCATTTATTTGCACAAGTCTAGCCTCGCGCTGTTGATTTTGAACTTCTAATTCATCTATCACTAAACCTGGAGAGCTTTCCCTTGAGTCTTTAAGATAAAACTCCATGGGATCAATTCGATCAAATTTATCTTTTTCAAGTTTTTCCTCCTTTACTTTAGAAATCTTTTTAAAAATATTGAGCTTTTGTTTGTCCGGCTCCGAAGACAATTTTCCTTCCACTGTTTTTGGAGCTTTAACTTTTTCTACACTATGAATTTTAGGTTGAGGAAACAGAGGAATAGTTTGAAACTTATCAACTTTAGACATTTTCGACTGACTAGCAACTTTATTAAATTTAAGAGCTTTTCCATGTGATTTACTTAATGACATTTTAGAACTACTCATCTTAGATTTACTTCCTGACCCACCTGAAGTACTGCGGGCCATCAACTTCAGTGCACCTGCTTTGAAAGCTTTCAATTTAGAAAATTCCTTCATGCTGATCAACTTTTTGACCTTAGAATCATCAACCAGCATGTGTTTCTGACTCTTTTTGGCCTCTTTTGATTTTGTCTCCTTCTTCTTGTTTTCCTTGTTCAACCTCTTAAGTCCGTCAAGTGATTTCTTTAGCGTCCCCTTCTTTGATTTCTTTTCACCTTTGACCTCCGGAGGTACCATTGGGTAGGATGGTGGCAGGGGAGAATTAGAACGGGAATCAGAAGGTGGAATTGGTATTCGAGATTCTGGGAGCTTTCCTTCTCTGGCTGGCGACAGAAAGCCTGATGTGGTCATTATAACACTCGTTATCTCTCTAAGCGGTCTTCCCTCCTCCTCAGGAGTAGACCTGGAAATACAAAGGTGGCAACATATACATTTTTGAGAGGGGGAATCAATGTATTATGAAAATTACGCAGATTTGGTACATGTTTGGGGTGTGCTCATTAAGTTCCAATAACAGTTTTGTAAAGCTCCGATGCATGGCAGAGGTGCTCATACGATGACGAATGCCCTGGACGCCTCAGCACATCAGCAATTGAGGAAAACGTGGAAGAAATGGTGAACGATTGCAGAATCACAATTAGAGAGGTCGCTGATGATGTTGGCATATCAATTGGATCATGTCATGACATTTTTTCCAATTTTTTGGGTATGAAACGCGTGGCAGCAAAATTCGTTCCAAAATTGTTGAATTTTGAACAAAAACGGCGGCGAATGGGAGTTGTTCAGGAGTCACTAAATGAAGTAAACAACGATGCAGAATTACTGAAATGTATTATAGTAACAGGTAACGAAACATGGGTTTATGGATATGACGTTGAAACTAAGGCTCAATCATCCCAGTGGAGGCATTCTGGCTCGCCAAGACCGAAAAAGGCTCGACAAGTGCGGTCGAACGTGAAGGTTATGCTCACTGTGTTCTGCCATTTTAATGGCATAGTGCATCATGAATTCCTGCCGCCAGGTCAAATGGTCAACAAAAAGTACTACCTACAAGTTCAACGCTGTATGTGTGAAGCAATCTGAAAAAAACGCCCGGATCTGTGGAAAAACAATTCAGAGCTTTTGCAGCACAATAATGCACCAGCTCACACTTCATTTTTTGTTCACGAATTTTTGGCCAAAAACAATACTGTAACGATGTCCCAGCCTCCATATTCGCCAGATATGGCACCGTGTGACTTTTCCCTATTTCCAAAAATTAAGAGAACCTCGAAGGGATGTCGTTTTACAGCCGTAGATGACATTAAAAGCGCATCACTGAAAGAACTAAAGGCTATCTCAAAGATCGAGTTTGAGAAGTATTTCGGGATTGGAAGAAGCGCTGGCACAAATGCATAATCTTCAATGGGGACTACTTTGAAGGTGACAACATCAATGTATAAGAATAAATAAATATTATTGTCTGAAAAATTAAAATTCTCATTATCTTTTGAACACACCTCATACATATAAAAAATAAGACTTCCAATATTTGTACCATAAAGCTACCTATTTTGGTTTTATCTCCAGCTTCTGCTTGATCATTGCTATTCCATTAATTTATGCATCCATTGCACCATACAGTGGTTTAAAAGAAAAGGTTTAGGTTGTTTGCGGTTGAGATTATTAAACCAACAGATAACTAGCCCTATATCAGTTTTAAAATTGTTTAAAACACCTTAGTAAGCAATGTATTAGGAAAAACTAATTTTACTGAAACAATAATACCAAATGCAGACTTAAAAAAGAAACAGGTACAAATCTGATAAGTATAGGGCATCACTGACAGGCAATAACATTGTACATAAATTTAGATTAATAGGATGTAAATTTGAGGTTTAAATTACATTGCTTTAGATGAAGATCTGTCAAGACAGTAAAAAATTGTGTTAATTCTAGGATAAAATGTAATTAAACACTCAAAAACTTATGATGCATTCTAGGAAAACATTTAATGGTGCATAAGAATGTAGCTCATAAAAGCAAAAAGGAATATTCCTTCCTCAATGAGTTTTGACTAATTATTCTGGGATTTTTCCTTAACCTTGCCCAAACCCAAAATAGCCAAAAAAATTCAAAGAATAACAGCAATTTTTACCGGGAAAAATAAAACCATTTTTCATTTTTCTCGGGATTCATATTTACTCTCAAAATTGTTTTTCAAAGCGATGTGAATTTTTTCATAGCCAGCATTATATTACAACAATGTAGATCCCAAAAGCTTTTAATTAGAATAGTACTTCTACTTCTAGCAGAGGTTATGGTGAAGCTGAAGAGTATCAAATTTTCCAAGGAAATTATCGTAACAAGTAGCCATACTGTTAAGTTCAACTTTTCCTTGAATATTTCAACTTTCCACATCATCAGTCTTTGACAAAATGAAATAACCAGCCTCTCACCAACAATGTTGACTTTGTTTTTTCTTTTCTTTTTCATGCATTAATTTTCATTTTTTCCTGAACAAAATATGGAATCATGGATGAATGGTTATTGTTATTTACCTTAAACGTTTGGAAGCACTGGATTCGGATGAAATGGGTTCACCAGGGCGCTTAAAAACACCAGCTTTAGGACTGTGCAAAGGAGATGATCCGTTTGGACTACCTGCGGTGTCAGCTGAAGCTATATTTTGTTTCCCATTGTATTCATCTTCTGCAATAAACAACACGGGAGAAATAATTTCTATTTTTTAGCAAATATCAAATTATATTTTCTGGAAAGGAAATAACTTATTTATCATGAACCATTTGTTAAATTGGCCAAAGCCTGTAATTTTTTCACATATATTTTTGAGCAAGCAAATAGCTGTGACACCAAACTTACAATAAACCAAAACCAACTACCTACATGCCCTCACAACAAATCTCTACACTCTACTACTCTTAAATGATGAAATTATTTTCATCCAAAGCTATTAACAACATCATGGGAATATGTACCTCATTTGACATACCATATAATACTCATAAGGGCATGTGAACCTGAAAAATTGGCATCAGTACCAAGGATTAGATGACTATTTAAAATTAAGTTAACCTTGCTCTTCACAAAAGTGTTGAGTTAGAGCTACATTAAAAAAAGAAATCAGAGTTAAGGTTACTTAAAAATTACCTATCAAATGATTTGCGTTAACATAATTGGTTAAGATGTACATGTTTAACAACTTATTTCAGAATATATTGCTAATGGCTTCACTACTCATATTTACCAGAATTTATGCTGAAAAATCAAGGTCTAATTTAAAAAAAATTAAGTATACAAGAATGAATGAAAAAAAGATTTCTGAAGAAACTGTTAACATCAGTTTTGAAAAATTAGAGTATCCACGTAGTTAGGGCAAGTTTTTGATGGACAGGAAGAATAACCATTGCTATAATACAAACCACGGGCATAAACACAAAATATATAACGCTAAAATGAACCATTCATTAACTCCACATATTTCTTCCAGCCTTATCCCATCCAATATATCTTCTCCTTCCTCATCCTCACCTAAGGAGCAACATTTCTTCAACATTTCATGGTCTCTCAGTATTCCCTCCATCCACTTTTTCTGTCTTTGAATTTATACCATTTACTTCTATTCATACCATACTTAGCACTTCCTTTTAGTTTATTTTAAATTTTCTATTCTTCCCCAATGAAACAACTCAAAAGCCTCAAATCAATGTTGCCCTCTTTCCTCAATTCGTCTAAGTCACTGATCTCTAAAAAAAACCACACTCAATAAATAAGTTTCCTAATCTTTTCTTAAAATATTTATTCAAAGTACCAGTCATAAACTCCTGACTCTTTGTAAAAACCTCTTTACCCAATGAAATTCTTCTTCTGATGTCTCCCCAACCTCCCATTTTTTCCCCCTCACTTCCCTGCTATATATTTTGCAGCCATTATTAATCATATTTTGCCCAATGCAGATGGATGTGTAATTGTAAATTACACAGCCATCGCAGTGCAATAACTTGCCTTTTGAACTTCGCAGTGTAAAATTCTCGCCGACACATCCCAGGTCTCGGTTCTTTACCCATGCTCGGTCACTCAGCTCTCAGGATACTAACTAAATGAACAGCTAACATTTCCCTGAACAACAAAAAACGTGACATCACCCACTTGGAAAGTATTACAGTACAAATATTCTCCGGCTTCTTCTTCCTTTGTACATGTTTTGTGCATGTAAAAATGCCCCACCCCAATACCAAGAAACGACCCCTCACTATTCCTCTGAAGCATTGGTCGCCACTTAATGCTAACCAAGGGATCCCTGAGAGACAACGCCTGATTGAGACCAAACTATGTAACATAACTACATAGCTATTTAAGATGCATCTTAGAATTGCCTGTTAACTTTCTATTGTTTTAGGGTGTTGAAAATTGGATGTATCTTAGATTCGAAAAAATACAGTACTTTCCACAATTGGAGAAAGTAAAAAGGGAAGAACACAAAGGGGTTTCTTCCCTTGCATACAACTTAACCATCCCGACTGCACACATCATCCAAGCTAGTTCATGTACCAGAATATGAAGTCCCCACTTGTAGTATTTAAATTAGCCATTCACATTAGGTGTACAGCATACCACAAATGGTATCCACATTGATAATATGAATTTTATAGCAGAAAAAGTGGAAGAGTTCGGCAGAAATGGACTTAAAATTCCCATAATGCTCAAGGAATAAATTTCACATATAAAGATCATTGGTAAATTGGACTAAATCTGTTCTACTGTTAATATGAGAAGGTTAGCAACTATAAAGGAAAGTGAATTTTTTTTTAAATGTCTCCAAATCTTTCTCTGAAGCTCTAAATTAATTTTTCCACAGGACACAAAAAAATGCCATCCAGGCATTATTGTAAAATAATTATGTCATTTAAAAATATGTATCAATATAATTATTTTGCTGGGTCAGTAATGCTGCAACTTATTTTGAGTGGTAAACATACAGGGGGTAGTTTAAAGGTTCTTGGAATGACCAGTTGCCAGTGCTAGTGCAATGAGTTTCTCATGTGGTAATAGGTAAACCTTTATGAGTACACACTTAGTGCATCAGTGCTCTAGCAAGAGATCTGTGGTGTGGACACCTCTCTGTTGTTGTTCCTGTGTAGCAATTTGTAAAGATGGAAAAAACTGAGATTCGAGCAGTGATTAAATACTTCATAATGAAAGGTATGAAAGCAAAGGAAATTTATGCCAAATTTCAGGACACTCAGGGGGACTTTGCTCCTTCATAGTCAACTGTTGCCAAGTGAACAAACGAGTTTAATTGTGATCAGCAAAGCTTAGATGAAGGTTTGCGTAAGGGTAAGCCATAATGTGCCACTATTCCAGAAATTATTGTACAAAGGTATGAAATGGTCATGGATGGTTTCTGACTGAATGGGTCAGAAATCACTGAAGCTGTAGGGATGTCATCTGAATGAGCGTATCACATTTAAACAGTGGAATTAAACGAGAAAATTATCTACTAGATGGGTGCCACGACTCTTGATGCAGGATCATGCATAAAAATATAAATTTCCAAACAATATTTGCCCTTTTTTAAGGGCAACCAATAAGATGTTCTGAGCCGATTTGTGGCCACAGATGAAACTTGGTTCCACTACTATACCCCAAGTCATCCAGTCATCCAATACAGTCAATCCTGATGGTTTCAGTTTTCTGAGATGTGAAAGGTATTCTGCTGATATAATCTACCTACAGGTCAAACAATCACTGGATGATACAACCCTGACCGCCTGGACAAACTACAGCAAAAGATACATAAAAAAGGCCAGGTTTGGTAAGGAAGAAAGGCTTCTTCCATCAAGACTATAAACACCCACACATGTCGTTGCCATGGCAAAATATGTGAACTAAGACACGAATCGTTGCCACACCCCTCCTTATTTGTCTGATTGGGCTCCATCAGATTTCTATCTCTTCCCCAAGCTCAAAATGTTTCTTGGTGAATGGAGATTCTCTTCAAACAAAGAACTAACAGCCGAAGTAGACGGGTATTTTGCGTGCCTGAAGGAATCTAATTTTCAAGATGGGATAACTGCCCACTTATAATCTTCCAACCAAATTCGTCCCCAATAAATGCTATGAAATAGCCCATAAAAACTCATCTTTCCATGCTTTCTAAAACCCTTAGAAAAACTTCTATGAGAATGTTATCTATCTGTACCTTATATGATTACATTACACTTAATATCCTACATAACTTGCAATCAGAAATTCCTGGGCCTAAGCTATTTCCATCTATGCTATATTCTCTTTCACTCTTGGTTTTTCTTGTACTTTCTAAGCTTGCTGGCCTATACTACAGAGATCCAATATATTTTATATATAAATATATTCTTTCTATCAATCTCTCTCTAATCTTTCCTGATTCAATTAATAATTTTCCAGACATATTTCATGAAGTCATATTTTATCCATTCTTGTTTTCTGCCAACACTTTCACTTACATGTACAGCACATCAATACCACCCTTCCTTTGTAAGCTTCCCCTATCATCACATAAAATCTCCACCAGCCTTCTTTCGCCCAATTATTTTCCCATTGATGGGACCAGAACTGACATTGCAGCAAACTGTAATTTGGGAACCTCATATGGATTATATCTTAATTGAAGTGAAGCAGGTTCACCATGGGGTAATTTAGAGATATAGGTGGAAAGAGTCAATGCAAATGTCTTCCATGTGAGAATTGAGGTGAGTATTAATCATAGCGAAAGGAATAACTATGTGGCACCAGTATGTACAAGGAGTTTGTGGCCATTCCCAGTGCATGCACTAGTGTTTAGAGAAGCACATAGCTGTCCAATCCATCTACCCCAGTAATTGTCTACCAAAGGCCAAATATTAAAACCACAAAAATTCCATTTTAACTCTAGTACTTTTTACCCTCCCCTTAACTTAAAGCATTCTCCATACCCTTCGGACTTCTTCGTAAATACTGCTAAAGTTCAAGTCCACTCAACTACATATCACATTTAAATTCTTAATAATTACAAGAAACTGCAGGAGATGCCGCAACAGTAACTATTAACGGAGTCATCCGCTATGTGTGTATTATAATGCAACAATTTCAGAGAGTAAAAATCATTCGCCTTGACTGGGATTCGAACCCGGATCCCTCGATATCCGGCCGAGTGCTTTAACCATTTAAGCTGCCTGTGACATTGTATGCACGGTATTTCGTCACAACATCTTGTTCCTTTAAAGCCCCCAAAATTTCAGAGTGTAAGAGGACGTCTCGGTAGCTTAAATGGTTAAAGCACTCGGCCGGGCATCGAGGGATCCGGGTTCGAATCCCGGTCAAGGCGAATGATTTTTACTCTCTGAAATTGTTGCATCTTAATAATTAAGTTCCTAATCCCAAATATTATGTGAATATTCAAAGTGTAATAAAAATAAGTTAAGAGTTTTACAACATTTCTAGGCCAAGAAATTTTGAAAAATTTTAGTACACAACGAGTCAATATGAATAAATTACAATGAACCACTACCAAAGAGAATCACTATCAATAGAAGAAGAAAAAAGAAGCAGATATTCATGCATGTTTCCTCTGATAACCCTTACAAATGTTTCCTTTGCATTAGAGCCAAGAAAAATAAAAAATAAAGCAATTATAATATTTCATGTTACTCAGAGCAATAGTTCCTCAATTCCGAGTACTCACAATGTTCCAATCACATCGCTCACACATGTACATACACACATCCACACAAATATAAGGAAATTTGCAGGAAATATTGAAAGAATCTTCATTGAATGTGCATTTGAAACTTGAGAAAATGTTTTCTCGATGAAAAAACACTTTATTCTATGTACATAAGAAGAAACAAACTGAAAACACTTCCAGAAACATCCAGATATTTTTAAACATCAGATACCATTTTAAAGGTAAGAATTTTTATGGTTGGGACCTAAGACCCAAAGCTTGGTTCTTTACATTCACCCTGTAAAATGGCATATGGACTTCCTCGTGTAAAAACATATTTGGATCCTCCTGGAGTTATGTCCAGTTTATTACTCATTGGTTGTTACTGATGACTGTCTGATTATGTTCCTGATAATGCAATCTGCAATGGATGCAAAAGCCAATGCCAATGTTCCCGATACAGCAGATCCAGAAAGCAACCAATCACAAAAGCACCCAATCCTGAGGAAACCTCCACTGAAAATCTAAAAAATAAAGAAGTTAGGAAAAGGAGTATTGGAAAGGGGATTGTGATTAAATATACAATGTGAATTTTTGACAATGCTAGCGTTGCCATGACCTAAACTAATACAGTAATTTCTTCTTCCTAATACTCTCCTCACCTCCTTATTTGCTTCTTAGTATTTAAAAAAAATGAACTCACCCAAACTGTGGTTTTGGAGATGGAAAGTGGGAAACATTTAAATGGACAGGTGGACATGTTTCAGACATAATTTAATGAAAATCAACCAGTGACTCTTCTAGCACAAATTGTAAAATACCTATATTGACATTCACTATTTGGTATTATGATAGTTGATAACGATAACGGGAGAAGGACACGAGGAATGCACCTTGATCAGATTCATGGCAATTTATCAAAGTATGCCACTTGTTAGAATGAAAATCTTATCTATAAAACGATTTAATCAAGGTCATATTTCACCTAGTTAGCTCTTAACTGGAAACAAATTTTACATGCACTAGTTAAGGATAAAATTCATGTGAATAATATCCTTTCCACCAATTTGGAGGACTTTTTGGCATGAAAGGTTTTCCCAAGCCAAAAAGTCCTCTTTTATCTTATGGATGGAAGTTGAACTATCAATTGTTAGCCATTCTAATGCCACGGTGAAGACTGTCTATGCAAACCAAAGGGATGAGACGGATGGATGATTAAAAAAATTGATCGGAAACTCGGTTGATTAGACTACCTAATGTTTACAGGTTTACAGAACAATATTATAAAGTTTTGCCTGCCAAAAGGACTTCAGACATCACAAAGGAATTGGAATTTCTTTTCCATAGTTCATCAGCACTGAAAATAATTAAAAGCAGCATTTTCATTTTAGTCACAAAAATCTTTTAATTGAAAATGAGCATTTCAAAATTTAAAATTCAACAAAAAATAGACAATTATGCATTAAATATAGTACACCTGAAGTGATGGTAATACAATGTTTCCTTGACGGTGGTAAGAGCATGAATACACCTGTAGTCCTACCACCAAGAAAACTTTATTTTTCCTTCTCCACTTAAGAATATATATATATATTTAAGGACCTCAAAACCTAGCAATGGTAGCCCTTTTAACTCACCATGAAATACTATAATACTCACCAAAGGTCAGTTACCAAGGGGTATTATGCAGTTACCTTCAATCTAAAATGTAAAATACAAATGAAGGTGGCTGTAAGGCTACAAATAGCAAGATGGGGTTTAAGGACTAAAATTATAGACGAAAATTCATTATAAAAAGATAACCAGCTCTATAGAACATCTAAGGTCTCGAATTTTGATAAAAATTAGCTACCTTGTTGCTCTAGTCTATGCAGAATTATCTTCAAAATGATAAAGAATCAATGCAAGAGTGAAACAACACAATGCCACAATTATTTTTATTTGCAACCTAAATTTCATACAGCATAACATTATCTGCTGGTTATACATAGCTAAAACCTAGCTAATCTCTAGCATTGTGTCATCCACACACATGCAAGCACCTTCTAAGGAACAAACTGTCCCCTATATTAGTAATCTCCCTTCCTCATCTCTCTATCACCCTCTCAATTAGGTGGAATAAAAGGAGAAAACTTTCTGAATCTAACCACTTCATAAAATTATGCTGTAATGAAAATGGGTCAACTGTATGCATAGAATTGCATGTTTTTCAATCATTTACTGATCGAAATCTTCCAAGGATTTTGTGAAAATCAAAGAACATAATCAAATGAAAACCCACACAATTACCTCACAATCCACAACTGATTACGATAATATAGTCTGAATGTCGTCATGTTAGTAAAGAGGGAATTCACAAATGTATTTTGTTTCTTATATTAAAGACATAAAACTATAAAAACAGTATTCAACTCGAAGGTTGGTTGGGTAGGTGATGGTAGAATTCACTCAGTACTGAGCCTGACAGCGTGCGAAATTCACACATCAGGGTAGCGGGGTCAGTTCTTTTCCCTGTGCTGGTTATTGTTTCCCAGGAAGATCTGGTACTTGAAAAATCACATAGCTTGGGTGGAGCTGCATGTGCCCAGAGTGCCTTGCCCAGGAATCGAACCCACGCCTTCTGGTCAGTAGATCAACGCTCTACCCCCTGGAGTACCACGATCCACATTGAAGATATATGCTAACTTTATATTTTTAGATACCCTAACCTTGCCATTATATTATTTTTTTTAAATCTTCTTAATATGTTATGTAATCGTGTGGTTGCAAGCAACTGTGAAGGTCTTAAGGTTTTACAGAAATATATTCTTCATCTAATTTATTTATTTTATTTAATGACTTTATTGGTGCAAGATTGAGACTCTATCGTCATTTCTTTCACCTAACCCCTACACATTACAATGAAGATGATTACAAACATCCAAGCCCTAGGTGGATGAAAACCCACCTAGGTGGGAACCGAACCCTCAACCTCTGGGTTGGCAGGCAAGGATGTTACCCCACCTCCAACAAGGCCATCATTCCAATGACTCAGAATTAGCATGAATGATAAGGCTGGTTAAGTAGATATGTTTACATTTAACATGTCTCAGATAAGGAGACATTAAACTTTAGTGTGGCAAGGGCAATATACCAAACCGACCTTCGGGTTGAATAGTGTTTATGGTTAGGGCAATATACAAATTGGAAAGGTGCATGCCTGGGACATTATTTAGAACTGACAGAAGTGTATTGGATATTTCCTTACACCAAGTCTTATCTTTAAATGAGCAACAACTCTCTATTGATATTGATCAATGATAATGATTTACTTGCTATCAGGATTTTCACATGCTGCTGCTGATTTTAATTTATAAAGAGGCAACATTAAAAAATACAAAGGGAAAAATTTTGTTTTGAGAAAATGGTGAGAAAATCAATTTTTTTAAAGGAAAATCATAATAATGCGTGATTTAATTAAAAATTGACAAAGAAGTTCAATATTTAACATTTCTTAAAAAATATTCATAGTTATTCCATCTTTATATTTCAACATCAGCATCAAAACTATTTTTTTTTTAATTTTTCTCTCAGAAATTACGCACTGAATGACTAGTTTACCTAAGCCTGAGCTGATATACAGTGTACAAAAGATCTGCAGGAGCAAAAATGACAGATTTTATCAATGTGTCTCTATACACATTGTTTTTCAAGTTGCCAAAAGTGAGTTTCTCAATATGGACAGCACCAGCTCATTTTCAAGAAAAACTGAGAGGTCATGGAACAGTCTCGATCTCAAGTGGGATGGATATATATATGAGTGTTGTTTATTAAGATTAAATAGTATCACATGACAAGTTTGAGTGTAAATTGACCTGCATACATGATCATAATTATGAAATTTTGTAAAAATGTTATGCATTCATGTGATATTGCCTTATGAAATATCCATTTTTATTTAGCACTAATCTGAAAAAAAACTTGAGTTTTACACTTATACAATTTTTATTACACAATTATAAAAAGGTTCCAGCATTGACAATAACAAAAACCTGATCCCAGGGTGGAGGAAAACCCCCTTTTCATTTTGAGTGAATGGTTTCAATTATTTGGAGCCAGAAGGCCTAAATGTTCAGCTTGAGTAGTTTCCTTGAAGAGACAATTCAAGCAACTCCATTCTTACATCTTCCACATTCCTTAAGAGGACAAAGTGCAAGGCTATTTCCAAGCGAGTAATTTGATCATAATGCATTAAGGAATCATGGCGACAATGGTCAATTACCATCTCAGTGTCACTCAAAGATCAGAAAAAAAGATTTTCAATCAGCTCTTGATAAAGTATTCTATGCAATGAATAAAACAATTGAAAATTTTAAACGTTTAAAATTCATAATTGCTTTCTATTACTAAGCAGAGCTACAGAAGTATTATCCTTGCTGGAACAAAACACATATTGCACAATGGGTTAATGATCTTTAAAATAAGGAAAATCAAAACATGCAAACATGTAGTCCTGTTCTTAGAAAATTACTATTGGTAAGGTTGGACATTTATAATAGCATTAAATTCATTACAATGGGCTTTGCTGATTTACATCTTTGCAGCTTCCTTATTCCAGATAAATCCACCTAATAATATGACGAATACACAACAAACTGCAAACTCTTAGCTTGTCACAAGGGCTAGCAAATATTAACGTAACAGTAAAAAATAGGCTAAATACAACTGGTTACAAAATATTCTTTCATTTCACTTTTATACTATTTGTATTCAGTTTTCCTTAATATTTTATTGCAAGCCACTTGGAGCCAGAAAACTATTAAAAGAAAAATATTTATTAATGTGAATATTCTTCCATAAATATACTGCACCACACAACCAACTAAAGTCTGCGGCAATAGCGATGTCTTCATGGAAATTATTTGCATATGAAGCCAAAAACATTAAAAAAGTCATGCCAAAGCCAATTTTTAAAATAAACAAAATTTTATAAGTGGATTTGGAATGAAATCTGACTGAAGTAATAGTTTATCAAGAGATCAAAAAATCTCGAATGCACATATTTTAAAATCTTTACTTTTTGAAGACAAATAATGCCTTGTAATCTGTTAATAGTCCCTGAAAACCCATACTCAAAAGGAACATATGCACCTAAGAAAAGAGAAGCCTTCATTACAATCATTGTTTATATATTACCTTCCATTTCAGGGTGCATAGGCGGGAGGTGTTCATGGACATGAACAGGTCTATGCACAACTTCACGGCTACCAGGTTTCAAAAAATTAAGGTGTGATTCATGTGGTAATGGATATTTAGGGATATCTTTTGCACATGGCACTGGCTCCACAAACTGTACATATTCTTCCAGTTCATCTAAATTGATCCCAAGGTCATGAAAGGCTAATGCTAAATGATCCAAATTTGGTATTGTGTAACCATCTGCAATTGAAAGAATTTTAAATGTACTCAGGTTTGATAAAACAAAATGGAAATCACATAACAAAGTAAGGTTTATCACCATAGCCATAAATACAAAAATAGTCATTTTCTCTTCGCCACTCCCTTAATCTTCGTAAGAAAAGTATAACACTGAACAGCAATTAAAAATTTCAGTGACTCAAAGACAGTAACACATGATTCCAATCTGCCTGTTAATTTTAGGCCTCACAATTAGTAACAAAAAATCAAACAAAACATTTATCGCACTTAGAAAGAACATATAATTTTAGAGTATTGCTTAGTATATGAGTAATTTTAACCATAATACCTCATCGGCATGAACTTCCAGGGGATTTGATCATGCTTAACATGAAAAATGTTCCACATGATTTGAGTCTGTTGAAATTACAATTAACAATATGTATTTTTAACTTTTCGGGAAATAATAATAACAGTAAAAAGAACTCCTTATAAACAAAAATTAACTATAAAATTTGATGAGGATATAAAATGGATACTGAATATTACCAATGTAATAGGAAAATTGGCATTTGCGAGTATTATGTGGGAAATTTATAACATTTCGCATATAATTGAACATAGAATAGACAAATACCACAATATACACTTCAACAAAGAACGTCCAATAATAATATGATGATATAATAATACAATTTCGTAAGTATTTTATAAATAAAGAAATACAAATGTCAACTATAGACAGAATTTTTACACACCAAATTAGTTCATGGCTTTAATCTCATATAATACTAAAAATACAAATAATACCACCTTGAATACATTAATGAAAGCTTTGGGCACGAATGCTTTCTCACGTTTTTGCCTTTTTTAAGTGCCTTCCCAAGAGTTTTTCAACCAATATTTCTCCAGTTCCATATAATATTATCGCCTCTCCTAGACTGAAAATCCACATAACTACACGGTAATTGCAACATAATTTGAGCTTCTGACAATCAACTATGAGTGCATAGTTTAAATAAAAAGAATCTATTGTTGGGTTAGTGTCATGCCACAATCATTACATATGCAGGAGAATCAATGTGTTTACAGTTGTCAACACATTGCTTATGTAGTAAAGGAAGCTAGATGAATTTTTAAATAACATTTTTTTTGGCATTAAAATTAATTACCTATAAGCTAAGTGAATAGTTACGTTCAAAAATGATTATTTTATTATTAATAATAAAATTTGATAAATATGAAAATAAGATTAACACACTGTACATTAAACCTCTGGTATCATTGCATTTCAGTTAGGTGAATGAGGTTTTACCACACATCCTTATTCATAGCTAATTTAAATATTACCATTACTACAGAACATAATGAGGAAGTACTGGAGATGGTGGGTGAGGAGAGGGGTTTGTTGAGAGAAATCCTATGGAGGCAGGAAAAATGGATGAAAGGCGTATTGAGCGGTAGTGGAATGTTGAAGAAGGTAATAGAGGGGAGAATGTTGGGCAAGTGAGGTAAGGGCAGGAACAGGTTAGGGATGTTGGACGGGATGAAGGGAGGAAAGAAGTACACAGAGATGAAGAGGGACCTGATATAGATTAGGTTGCTAGGTGGGGAGTTACAAAATGTTTATTTGATAGTTGTGTCAATCCAAAAAAACCTGCCTTAACCGGTAGATTACCTACTAAAAATACAGAACATATCCTTAAATAAAAAATGAAATAATTCTATTTGAGTTGTGAGAAGAGTCAGTAGAAAGAAATATTATTTTATTAAGGATGATCAATAATGTGGAACAGAGAAAATTCTTCCATATAAAATATTTGAAAATTTTCCAGAAATAAATTAAGTTTATCCCTGATGAGATGGCCATGATGTCATAATTAGAAAATGTAAGTGGAATTTTGAAGATTTATGAAGAAGAAAATGAGATCTTAGTTACCATGGATGTGCTATGTGAAAAATTCATTTTTGTTCTTACTACATTGGCAAAAATGCCCTACAATTTGAGATATAATGGTGCCTGAACACCAAAATGAACATTGAATAAAGGAATATTAATTTGTATAGAACAGAATTGATATTTTAATTTACAGAAACAATTATATGTAACCTTCTAATCATTCTCCCATTCAATTACACCCATCAGGATAAAAATCCCCACTCCTAACAAAGGACTTTCAATAATCAAACCACTTTACTTTTCCACATAAATTTTCTTTGGTGTGGCTGTAGAAATGTAAAGTGGTTTGATTATTAAAAGTCAGTATGAAGATTTTCCACCAAGTTACGCCAGAAACTTTTTTTTTTACCTAACAAAGGAATTAAGATTTTACACATGCAATTTATCATCTTCAAAAATTTTCCAAATCAATTCTTCTGAGGTTGCTAGCAAAAGAGAATTTTTGAAGAATTTATCAACATATCCTTCTACCTAGTTCTTCTGAGTTAACTATAAAAAATGAGGTGGACTGAAGAATCAAAAATCATAACTCAAAATATGCTCAAGCAGGAACTGGACAGGAATGGCACAGCCACACCAAAGAAAGTGCTTGATTAATTAGTACCAGACATGATTATACTTCACCTTAACATTGCAGTCAGCCAACTAATAATTAGAATTTTGTAATAATCTCATACATTGCCTAGGCAATTCAGGGTGTTCAAATTTTTCCGAAGTGAAACTGTCTAGAGTGAGCCACGAAATCATAATGAGGTTAATTGACAAGACAGAAATATATGTAATTCCATCAATAAAATACTGATGCAAAGCATAGTTTGAAATAATCATGGGTGATTAAGGCAAAAAATTCATTATAATAACCAAGGACTTGAACACAAATGCCACTGCGATAATAGTTCTCATAATTACAACTGTTGGGCAATAAATTGAAGCTCTTTGAATTTAAAATTCAGAAATTTCACAGCATAAAAAACATTCGCCTTGACCGGGACTCAAACCTAGATGCCCTCAATTTCTGGCTTTTGAGTTCAAGCAATTAAGCTGTTGAGGCATCCTGTTACAATGTGAATTTCCAGAGGCCTTTTTTTTATCAAAATGTTACTATGAAAAATGTTACTATCAAAGGCTTGCATATTACACCACAGCCCACGAGATTATAGCCTACTTTAAACACAAAGGTGTATTCCTTGAAAAATTTAGAGCATAGCAGGAGATGCCATGACAGTTAATTTGACAGAGTTACCTGTTGATGAGCAGTGAAATACAGGAATTTTAGGGTAACAATTATTTGCCTATTAATACCTATGATCAAAACTAGTTCCATTCCATCAAATTTCAGCAACAGAAAACTTCAGAATATTAGTTGGAAACATAGTGTAAGGAAAATACATTGGAAGACGTTCTGGGTACGAAGAATACATTTCAAAGGTAACCTATCTATTAAAGGTGGGTTTCAGATGATGCTAGCCACTACGTTTAACTTATTTTCTCAGTCCTTTTGAAAGCCTCCACTTTAGACTCATTTTCACCATACCCCAAAAGCCTTTTCTTGTAAATGATTCTTTGACTAATGCTACTCTTCTCACATTGCCCCTACTTCAGTAGAGTTGCTTTATTCTCCTTCAAAATACTGACCAAATATGTTAACTGCTCCACCTGCTCAAGTTTTTTCTATAAATTTTGTTTGACAACCTTTCTACATATTAAAAATCTAATTACTTTGGTTTTTATGTGGCTGTTTTTCATTCCTTTGTACTCACATTGCTCCTGTAAAGCAATTTATAAAAAATGTATTTTCTTTGATATGGCTAGCTATTGCTTGATCATCTGCAAACCTGACTTAAATTATTCATCATCATCCAATTATATTCCCAGTCCAACCCCATCCCATGAGAAACTAAGCATTCTTCTCACATTAACGTACAAAATCAACAGCAGGAACAGAACCTATTCACATCTTCCTGCCTATCATGTGTGTGGATATATAAAAAAATATATATCACAAAACCAGTGTATAGCTTTATTATGATTATGACTCTTCCATCAAAGAAAGTTTGTATTAACTACATGTAAATGCTCTTCCAAATAAATTAATGATATGCTTTGCATTTTTTATTATGCAAATGAGTTAAATGCCATCGAGTGTTTTTATACTACCTTGATCAAAAAGTTCCCGGAATAACCACCGTGTGGCGCTCCCATCGTTCCGATTTGAGTTCTGTTTTTTTTGTTAAATTGGTACATCTGTTGTTGATATTCCCTTTAAATCTTAGTGTCATAACTTGACATTTGCAAAAGTTACGTAGCCAAGAGTACATCTATCTGTGTGTGTGTTGGCGATTTTTTACAATTGCAGAAATGGATTTAAATTTGCAACAACGAACTTGTATTAAATTTTGCGTAAAAAACGGATTTAGTGGCGCACGGACGTTGGAAATGTTGGAAAAGTGTTTCGGCAACGATTCTCTAAAAAAAACGGTCGTTTACCAGTGGCACGAGCGGTTCAGAAGTGGTCGTGAGTCAATCGAAGATGATGAACGCAGTGGCAGACCATCGACATCGAAAGTCGGTGAAAAAATTGATAAAGTAAAAGAAATGTTGGTCAATAACCGCAAATTAACCATCAGAGAAATAGCGGAGGACTTGAACATTGCCTATGGATCTGCCCAAGACATTGTGGTTAATGATTTGGGTTTCCGTCGTGTAGCAGCAAAGTTGGTGCCAAAAGACCTCAATTTCATGCAAAAAAGAGACCGTGTTGACGTCGCAAAAGACATGATTTGCGAGGCTGAATCCGATCCCACATTCATCAAAAGGATCATTACTGGAGACGAGACGTGGGTTTATGAGTACGACACGCAATCCAGACATCAGGCAAGTGAATGGCGTTCACCAAATGAGCCGAGACCAAAAATACCACGTCGTTTTCAGTCAAAAAAGAAGGCAATGCTGATGGTTTTCATGGATTACAACGGTGTAGTGTATCATGAATTTTTGCCAGAAGGCCAGACAGTAAACAAAGAGTATTATTTGGGCGTTATGAGACGTTTGCGTGAAGCAATTCGCCGAAAGAGACCAGAAATCGTCGCTAAGTGCGTCGAGACCGTCGCACAGTGCTATCATTATTCGTAATTTTTTGACGAAAAATGCAACAAATACCATCCAACAGCCACCGAATTCACCTGATTTGGCTCCCTGTGACTTCTTTCTGTTCAATCGAGTTAAAAAACCATTACGGGGAACGCGTTTTAGCAGCCGAGAGGAAGTAATGGAAAAATCGCAGGAAGCACTGATGGACATACCGAAAACCGAATATAAAAAATGTTTCGAGGATTGGATCAAGCGCTGGCATAAGTGTGTTGCAGTCGATGGGGATTACTTTGAAGGGGACAATATAGATTTAGATGAATAAACTTGTATTTTTAATTTTCTGAATAAATTCCGGGAACTGTTTGATCAAGGTAGTATTATACATTGTCATTGCAATATTTTGAAATTTATGTTTTCTTTTTTTGCATATATGCTGTCTTGTTTACCGATTTATGATTTTTAGGGATCAGAGTCCCAGATCAACAAATAGTATGAGGTTAATTTGAAAAGTGAATGCTAAGTCAAAGAGGAAGATTACTGGTGTGTTTTGAAGTTACATTCAGCTAGTGGCACCTCCTGAAGAAACGTACATTAAGTTACAACCAGGTTTGTTTCATTATTCTGTGTTTAGTGTTCTTTTGAATTGAGCACGTCGAACAACTGCCAAATATGGATTAAGTAACTTTGCATGTTGGTCATACATTACTTTATGAAAGGCAAGCCACCGCAGGAAACAAAAGAAAGATTCTATAAACATAAAAGGGAATCCATGACCAGAGTGATTCATAAGTGGTCTCAAAATGTTTGAAGAGGCCATAGGTTTGCCTAGCTGAGAAGGTTATGGAGGCAGTTTGAAACTTGCTGACAATAGGAGAAGTGAGATTTGCTAGGAATAATCTTTGACTATTTGGAAAAGGGTGAAACTATTGCGAGTGCATAATATGTCTCATTATTAGAATATTTAAAAACTGATCGGCAAGAAATATATTCACAATTGGCCCACTTAAAAGTCCTTTTCATTACAACAATGTACCAGCTCATTTCTTTATAGTTATGGCCACAAATCTGAAGGCCATATACAATTCTAACTCCTTCCCCAGGCCCCTATTATCCAAATTTGGCTCCCACACACTATTGTCCGTTCTCCCATATGAATAAATGGCTGACAGGAAGGAGATTTAATACAAACGAGGAGGTGATTGCAAAAGCAAATGTAATAAGAAGTAATTTTGCAGTCTTGGACAAAAGCATAAGCCTAAAACGAGACTTGAAAAAAATTGTTTATCCAGAAAAATTAAGAAATTTTTTTTTCATGGACATTTCAAACAACCCTCATAGCAGTTATTATGGGGAACAACTGACAGCTAATGTCTTTTGCAACATTATGAATAGGGTGGTAATATGGTAGAGGGCATATATAAATGGACCACAACTTGACTAATTCGTACCTGATGACGACGCTTGAAACTGGTAGTACCAAAATAAAAACAGTGCATAAATACATTGTGCTCTTCATTTAATGAGTAATAACCCTTGCAAAATATTCACTGATTAAAAGTTTCTTCTGATTCACAATCTTAAACAATGCATATATAATTTTCTTTGAATAAACCTTATACATATATGACTTTTTTAAGTATCTTTGAGACATAGAGCGAATTATTGTATTTTACATTAACTTATACAGTAAATTTTGCTTAGCTAAATGCTTCACATTACAAGTAATTTTCTGGAATAAATTGTGGAGGTTGACGGAACATGAGGCGCATTGCTAACGCAAGACAACAAAAATCTTCCACAGTATCATTTCCTCACAATGAATACTCTAACCAAAATACTAATGGCCATAAACAAAACTGACTTTGAAAAACTGAAACATCCATATAGATATGAGGAACGGCAATAAGAGGTAATGACTTTTAATAATCAAACCACTTTACTTTCCAACATAAACTTTTTAATTTTTACAATCCAGGTTTTGTTATGGCATAACATCATCAGGTTAAGTTACGCCAGAAACCGTTTTATTTAGCAATAAGAGGGTTTAGATCATTCAGAAATTCTCATGCCATATAGCAAGAAACAGCTGGTGCCATAAATTGTTTGTTGGTAGTGAAAAATGTGGGAAGGAGAAACATTTGGCACAACTTGGATTTGGGGGCAACAGATCATTTTGGGAATAAGAACAACCTGACAATAATTAATGCACCCGAAAAATCAATACACTGAAGGATAATCAAATCAAGGCATACAACCAGAGCTGCCCAGAAAATTATTAACATGAATGTAAGGTCAATGAAAAAGTTAAATTATATATAAGTAGGAGTTGCCTGTTCTGGGTTAATAATTACATATGACATTTGAAAATTAAACAACTTGGCTTTTCCACTTAAAATTTTGTTATTCTCACGACCTAGGTTTCGTTATGGTTTTGCATCATCAGGTAAAAATAAAAGTCAGGCATATTATATATATATATATATATCTCTGGGTGTCTGTTTTCAATAAGAAAGCTGGAAATGACTAGATATACCGCTATGCTTGAAAGAAGCATGGCTGCAACTATGACATGGAAATAAATGAGAGCTTATGAGTGACTCTTGCTTATATGAATAAAAAGCTATAAAAATGTACTGCTCAGTGAAACCAAAAAGTATATGTGAATGTTACACAAAAGTTCCTAGAAGAAGCTAGAAGATGGATCCTTTTAAGAATTTCCCACAACCAACTGCATAAATACAAAGAATTGGTATTGCTGAAGCGAAAAATCCTGTATTAGAAAATTAACCATTGGTCTTACACCATGACTATGTAGAGAACTTGTCAGCTTTTTTTCCAACATATAGTAATTACCACTGGCAAAATATCCGTATGTACATGCATGTGTTGGGCACTTTGGACAATAGGAACAAGGCACCCATCAATTAGATCAGATACAACACTAAGTGACATCACTTTGGACTAAATTGCATGTAATTAATGTACCTAGTCATTCATGAACTTCATTATAATTATTGTTGTTTTGATCAAAGAATAATAATAATAACAGATTTTTAATTAACAGTTATAAAATATTCGAAGTGAAATTAAAATATTGGATTTTTTATAATTTTCAGAGTTTCAGGCAAAAACCTTGTTACTTTGTATAACTAGTCTGCTATGCATTGCTAGAAGATTATTTCGCCCAATTATTAGAATTTAAAAGTTTTTGAGCATTTTCTCTTCAAGTGCTTTTTTTATCTTTTGATGATAAATTTCAGGAGCTGTATGTATCCAGGAAGTCATTAGCAGGAATAATCAAATAGGTAAAGAGAAGTTAATTTGTTCAGCTTATACAAGCTCCCACTCAAGATGGAACAATTATGGACCATCGAAAAATGTGAAAATTTTCACTCTAAAAAATGATTGTTGAGGAATCTTAAAGTGATATTTTAATTTCATGCTATTAACTCAAAGAAAGTGCACTTCCAAGATAAAAAATATTGAATTCTCTGACACGGTTTCTGTTATTTTGAATGTCTAATTTCGCCTACACATTTTGTAAATAGCAGCATTTTGTGTGATTTTCAAAATGCTGTAATTTAGTGAGAAAATACTTTTCCCTGTCTCCATTTAGGGCTGATATCTCCCCAAGAAATGGCATCTATCACATTTAAAAAATTGAAGATGGCCACCAATGTTTGAAATCTAATCAATTTTAAATGGGAGACCTCAATCCTTACAGAACACCTCATGAGGCACAGCACAATTCTTGAATTTAAACCTCGGCATTGACTTTATCAATACCTAATATAAAAAACTGTTGACCATTGAACCAAACCTAGGAGGAACAGTTACCCTTAATAACCAATTTATAGAGCAATATAATTAGTGCATTACATTGCTTTGGAAATTGGGATAGTGTATTACGTATTCTCTTGGATATATGTATATAGTTTATATTTTTCTCCACAACTTCAAAGTTACTTAACAATTTCTTATAGGTTACTTTTTCTCCACAAATTCAAAGCGGCCACATCCAATCATTCAGACTGTTGTTTGACAGTCCACAAAAAAACTGACCACAGACTACATGTTCTAGGTTCACAGTAAAATTTTGGATATACTGGCCCACCAAGCTTTATTTGCATTGTCATTCATAATGGTGGATAATATTGTGTTGGGGTTGTAAGAGATTTAAGCTGAGACGAGGTGAAAAGTGGTTGGCCAATATGTAATGTACAAAGACCATCAATCTTGCATTCTAGTCTGACGTATATACAAACAATGTCAACTAAACAAGCACACATTAAATATAAAATTGTGACAGATCTGGAGGGTCTGCTACGGGCTCCGCATATGCTATGCGAAGATCAAACACAGATGTGATGTCCAAGAAAATGAATTAGAACCAATTAAATAAGATCAGACAACGACTTTATTTCAAATAATCCAATGCACCACCTCTTAGGACTACAATTTTGGCGTGCTTAGTGAGTTCTGATGATCCCTAGGGCTGTGCTGGAGGGAGCAATGATAATTGCTCCTGATCGGATCACCAATGCCAGCTAGGTTAGCAGAATAATTTATCATTGGAAGCCGTTTAACAATCTTTATAAAGTAAGACTATATGAGAGGATGCTTTTAAAGCTCCATAAAGCGCTGGAAATAGTAGTAGGAAACCATTAATAAACAATATTATGACATTGCTACTTTTTCAGATAGTACTTACATAAATCCGAATACCTATGAGTCAATTTGGTCAAGTCTTCGATGTAATGATGAAGTATATCAACCAATATCTCCAATGCTGAGTTTTGTATGGTATGCCAACCAATTGTTTGACATATTTGGGCCACTACTACTCTCAGTACACCTTTGGTGTACACCAAAGTCATCGTCGGCTTACTAACACTTCAGCTAAGTAATTATATTGGCTACGCATTTACACATCCCTATACAATTCATCTATTATTTCACAAAAGAGCATAATTTCCTTAACTGAGATAAGCACTTCACTAGGCACAGAGCGTCTATAATCACGTGAACAATTCAATGTTGTGCATGTGTCCGGGAGATTTTCCAACAAATACACAAGAACTCCGTAAATACGATATACACTCGGTGATAAACATTAAAACTAGGAACATTAAAATCGAACGCCACAGCGACGCCAAACCCCACGCGTCATGGCGTAATGTTTTGATGAGTACAATATTCTAACAGCTGATGGCAGCACATCTGATGAGTCATCTGAACTCCCCGAGTTTCCGTCAATGTATTAACTGAACTTAGCATGTAAGCTTGACTAGTAGTTTGCCTCTACATGGGTGTCAGGAGTATCATCCAATACATATGTTTTAATCGGGCTATGCAAGAGTATCCTTAAATAACTGGACGTTTAATCTACTAAGATTTTCTGATCCCGTACATAATTGTACCACGAGCAGATATGTACTTTTAGGATGCAGCGATAATTGGCTAAGTATTGTCTACGTACATTAATTTCATGTAATTTGAATAAAGTTAACGAGCTGCCTGTACTAGCTCGTCGTTGGTGAATCAGAGGAGGAAGTTTCAGCTGTTAACCAAGTTTTAAAGAGAAAATTACTAGCCATGTTGTGATTACTGAAATGAATCATTCGTAATATTGTACCAAACAATGGAAGATTTCAAGCGGTTCAGAACTAAACGCAAACAAAATATTTGGAAGTCCCTCGCAAAGTATCGTATCATCTCTTATTTTTGTTATTAATAGTAAAATGGCTTTATTGAACTATTGAGTCCAGCTTTCGAGTAAGGGTGTCGATGGAGAGGTTAATGAAAATTGCATCTTGCCTTATGTTAATGTTGTTTTGTGGACAGGGTTGTTAACATTATGAGTCGCAGTCATCAAATCCCTCGCAAGAAAGTTTCATTATTTATTAGCCATACCTCCTTCACTTTTTCAACAAAAAAAACATTTTTATGCTCGTATTACATATGTGACAATCCCTATGTATTACTTATCGACGCTTTTAAAAGCTGGTTGGGCTAAATGTCTCATTAAAAGTTAATTTTCTATCGTTCGTCTATTTAATTCGCAGGTTTATTTGATAATTTGTTCAACTTAACACATGAAAACTGTGACAGTGGAACGCTATTTTCTAAAGTTTTTCATCATCAAATTATTAATTTTCTTAAAACTCTTAAATTGTTATGAGAAAGCTTAAATATAAAGGTATTGGTGAAAAATGGCTGCCTAGGTAATCCTCTTTTCTGTCTGAGAGGCGGAATGCTGTTAAATAATCTCAAATCTGTAATATCTCAATCAATACCCGAGTCCCACCACTATCATGCATTGTAGTTAGCCTTGTGGGACCATTATTGTCCCTTATTATCCATCATCTATCTGAATAGGATATTTTAATACAATTCTACCAGTAAATCCTTACCTCTCGCACCCCATGCATTTCAAAGTCTGTGAATTCCATAAGCAAACTGCAAATAATTCAATGAAGCAAGTTCTAATTGTGCTTCACTAATTATCTTCCACTACCAGCCTTAGAAATCATCCCACAGATTGGTTTGAAAGGTGAGGGTAAACTCTAGTACTAAGCCCTATAATGCATGTGAAATTCACACGTCAGGGTGGGGGAGCCAGTACCTTACCCTGTAGTTTTCCAGGAAGATCTCATACCTGCCAGCCCACTAGTTGAATTAAGTAATGGTATTATTAGATTACCCTCTCACACATTATTTAGCTATGTGATTAAAACAAAGTCCAGAGTTGCCAAATCACAATAGTACCCATCATGGTGAAAGTAGCTCTTGTAGATTCGTCCTTCGCAAACTAATAATTCTAGTATCTATTTAAACGTAAATGAATTAAATTTGTCAAGATACATTAACACATCTTCTGGGAAAAGGGCATTTACTTCAGAAAAGCATTCTCTTTGCAGAAAAAAAAACAAATGTTAAAGATCAGCTATTTAATAAGCTTAAAGAAAACTTGTATGTTGTAGAAAATGTATCTCTCCTGACAAAAATATTGTTTTAGCAGCAAAACTGGTCGTGTACTACCATAATGTATGAAGGCCACTTAGTTGTAGAGAAGGTTCATGGGAAGGCAGATGTTTAATTGGCCTAGTATGTTACCAAAATTAATTCACATTTAAAGAACTTGTAGTGTGTGACTAAAATAATTGAGTAGTAACCAAAGTAAGCAACCAAAACTAGATTGTATTAAACCCTTAGCTACCTTTAAGATCAAAGGCAGTACCCAAAATGCCATTTCAGAATATTATTGGAGAAATTTTGGACATGGTACCACCATTCCTACTTTGTATTGGCAGATATTTTCTCTAAATGGATCGACTTATGCCCATTGCCAAATAGACTGGCGATAGCACCTGCTGAATTTCATACTTTGCCTCCCAATTATGGGATTCCTAGTCTTCTTTGTAAAAAAAAATTTTTTTTGATATGAAATCGATAAATATGTTAAAGAATGTTATTCAGAACTTGAAACTATTACCCCCTCCACCCCCCTTTCCCAGGGAACAACAGTATGGGGGAAAAATAAAGTTAAATAGCAATCCAATCTGTGGAAAGTGGAGAGTTTAGGCTCCACTTCAGAGATTCTCTGAAGAGGATATAGGGTAGCTCCATCAAAGGGATTGAATATCACCTGGCACAATTTTATTTGGCTGAGAGCCATGAGTTATGCAGTCATTTTAATTATCATCATAATTGCTGATCGTAAAAGGAAAAATGTCAAGTTCACTTTGGAGTTGATGGACATGAGTATTAGAGTAAGAGATTTACATCGCCAATGTAAATTTTCTGACCCTTCTCTTTATAATGAGTACAAAGTACTTCTGCACAATTATAAAAGCCAAATCAAGGAATTTAAGAAAAATTATTTCAATCAGCATATTTCCTTATCTAATAACATAAGCAAAGCTGCATGGAATGTTATCAAGCAGCAGACAAATAAGAACCCCACCCAACAGCCGCTACCTTTCATAAAGTTTAAGGACATTGCTGTTTCAAACCCAAAAGACATAGCAAATTGTTTTAATAAACAGCTCTGCCAAGTTGATGATAGTTTTCCATCAATCTTTAGAATGACGGGCACTTCTGCCTCAATATTTCTTTGTCCCTCAGATCCTGTCGAGGTTGAAGATGTTATAAATTCTCTCGCTAATAAATGGTCTGTTGGAAGTGATGGGGTACCTATGCCCATTATTAAGCTAGCTGCTAAAACTATTTCTACCCCCCTATCGGATATTTTCAATCTATCAATCTGCAATGGTCATTTTCTGACAAATTTAAAATTTTCTGTGATATGCCCGATTCATAAAAAGGGATCCTTGAGTGACCCAAATAATTACAGACCCATAGCACTACTTTCTGTGTTCTCTAAAATCTTAGAAAAACTTTTTTATAACCGTATCACTGATTATCTGCGTAAATTTAATTTATTGAATCCTTCCCAACATGGCTTTATTAAGGGTAAGTCAACCATGTCTGCTGTTTTTCAGCTTGTTAATGACATCATCTTTGGTCTTGCCAACCAGAAACAAATTATTGGGATTTTCTATGACTTAACTAAGGCATTTGATACTGTATACCATTGTACAGTAAACTTTGCCAAATTGGAATCAATGGCAATGCTTTAGCTTGGATAAAATCCTATTTAAAAAATCGTAAGCAGGTTGTGCAATTAAATGCTAATTGTAAGGGTGGTGCCACTCAGCATTACTCTGATGTTCTTACTTCAAATTGTGGAGTGCCCCAAGGATCAATTCTAGGGCCACTATTATTTACTATTTTTATTAATGACCTAGCATCTCAACTGCATCAGAGCAAAGTGATCTTATATGCTGACGATACTACTACCCTTAGTTTTGGTAATAAGACAGGGGAGGTAAATGATTTGGCACGTTCAACAGTAGCAGATATGAGTGGCTGGTGTAAAATAAATAACTTAAAACTGAACGGAAACAAAACATGTTTTTTAAATTTCCATCATAAGATTAATCCTCCAGTAACAAGTCCTCTACTTAGGATTGATGCATCCACATCTATTCAGCAGTCTAGCTCTACAAAATTCTTAGGGTTAAAATTAAATGAAAACCTTGATTGGCAATATCATATTGAGGATTTAGTTAGCAAAATGGCAACGGGAATATATATGATTCGTAAACTGGCTCCAACTACTTCATTAGAAATACTGAAATTGATATACTATGCCAAAATCCATTCTCACTTGGCTTACTGTGTTGTTTTATGGGGAAACACAAGTGTTGCGGCTAGGGCATTCTCTATGCAAAAAAGAGCTTTGAAAGTTATGGCAAATGTGTCCATCAGGTTTCCAGGAAAGCCATTATTTCTAAAATTTAATATAATGACACTACCAAGTATGTACATTTTTTACTGTGCATTATTTGTAAAAAAGAACCCTACTTTATTTCAACCAAACTTCTCGGTTCATGCTTATTTGACCCTTGGGAGTGAAAATATACATATTTTACAACAATTATGTGCCAGAAGGTCCCCATCACTCAGCCTTGCTTATTTTTAACAAATTGCCTTTGAATATAAAACTTATTTCAAATATTAATGTTTTTAAGATAGAATTAAGGAAACTGCTACAGCCGAAGGGTTATTACAATGTACATGAATTTCTGTATGATAAGTTATGACAACATGTATGCTTTGATGTCTTGCCTGACAATGTTCTATGTCGCATCTATGACCTACAGAACAATAAAGATTATTATTATATTATTATTATTGGACCCTAAAGCCTGATTTTCATTAATCTCAATAATAATAATAATAATAATAATAATAAACTTTATTCATCTTAATCATATTTACATATGGTGGATGTCGTCATTTTTGCAGGAACATAATAACACACTACAGAGCACAGTATACAATCAAATAAAAAGAAAACATATACATAGATATTACACTAAACACTACACCTTAACTGACACTAGCCACACCACATAGACACTAAACCTTATAATTTTAGGCTAGTAAAATCAAGCTCATAATACTCCTCTATTGAGTATAGAGGATTGGAGGTAAGCCAATCACGCAGCACCCTTCGGAACACCACACTGTGGGCTGACTTCAAAGAATTTGGGATCATATTGAACAACTTGATTGGCAGACCTTCAACTTTGTAGGTCTTGTCTAGCCTACAGTGTGGTAAATCCACTGAGCAATAGAGCACTAGAACAAAGCAACAGCAGTCATAAAACAATTCTAGTGCTCTCCTAGGAGTATGGGGTAATAGTTGGTAGAAATGTCCCCAGCAAAATCATGATAAATCATGTTGGTGTGGATATCATGGATCGTGAGAATGGTAATTTGTACAATGTTCATAGTGACAATAATATAGATGGCAGTGTGTATATTATACCATCTTCTTTGCCTTGGGTAACTATTGTGTGTATGCTATATTGTGTTTTTGACCATTGTAAAAGGAGGATCTAAGCAGATTGTATGATGACATGATTATAGTGCTGTAGCATATGGAGATTAAGTTCCTATGCATACTTTGTGCTCAATACTATTTTTATTATCTTTTGTTTGTCAAACATAAAATTATTTTCTAAAAGATGCATTGCAGTCTCTGCATTAGAGTGTTTAATTTAAAATAAAGTACTATCTGAAGGAAAAAGTTCACAAAATTATTTTTGTTCATATTTATAAAAGAATGCTCCAGTGAGATTTTTGAGAGCCACTAGTGTCTTATTTTAATTAACATTCCTGTATGAAAAACTAACATGCTGACAGCCACATAGCGTTTTTTATTTTATGAATTTGTTGGTTCATTTGTGATAAATTCATTTATATAACTGCAGTGCTGATAACTATTTGAAATATGCATTTTATTAAGATCAGTTATTGTGACCTTAAGAGAAAATTATCATTAAAATATCTCTTTCTTTGAAACATCTAGAATTCATACTAAAATACATTTATGAACAAAACAATATGGCAGATCGTAAGGACTTAGTACATTATTAATAACTTCAAATATGACTGTAAAAAGGAAACACTAATATATAAGTACATACCCACTTCTTTATTGAAGAAGCCGGCTAGCAGGGTAAAGGCTGGATACATGCAGATGAGCATGTGTGTGACATGATGCACATGCAAATACATTTTACAGCCACAAAAATTAAAAGCTATTTTAGAAAATGAAGGTTTTCAGTTGAAGTTTTATTTCAACCAATTAAATTGCGAGTCACAAGAATTCTTTTCAGCAACTCCATCCGTTTGGAATCCAAATCCATCTTCAATTTTATATTTCTCTGGTGTTTTTCTTGTCTTACATTGCCACTGAACTCATTTCTCAATCTTAAGTCGATATGAAAATTATTGGTTTTAACTAGTTTTTCCACTAATTTCATGGTGTCCGGCAGATTTGTAGACAAATCGTCAACAATGGGAATACATTTTATTTTTGTCTTTTCACTTGGCGCAACAAATGTATTTCTAGCCAAATGACAACAAACCTCATCATTGGTAAAATTCTCTGTGATATAAAATATTACTTTAGAACTCCTTTCAACAACGTCTTCGTAAGCTTCAAACTGATCTTTTCCAAGAGACACAGCTTCGGAAACTATGTAACCAAATAATTGGAATCTGCTTTCTATGTCTTTCTGGAATGATAGGGCTTCACCGTAGTCGTCAGAGGCACATATGATACAAAAGTCATACTGGTCTCCCACCTCTAAAGGGCACTTTTCATTCAATTCTTCTGATATTTCTGTCAGAAAACTGTTTAAATTATCAGATTGGATCTCAATTCTATTCACACATAACATATCCCTGAGAGTTTTCTCTAGTTGTTCTTGAGGCCAAGTTCCGAGGGATTGGTTTGGCACGTCTGGGGCAAATGTTAGATTATCACAGATGGAAATGTCAACAGTAGATATATTTTCCACGTCTCTTTTCCACTTGAGCCTCCGTGAACATCTGCAGGCACCAAGGATAATTTGCAGCACTGAATCAAATGACCTTAGTGATTGCATTTCTATCCAATTCATAGATGCATCCGTACTAGGAATTACCACAACGACTACAAAAACAAAAGGGATATAGTTGAGCCATGATTATTTACGTCTTATAACTCTACGTCACATGCTCATGTATCACATAATTCAGCAGCCTCAGTAACGAACGACTGCGATCTCTATTAATGGCTCTTTATCCCAAAAAAGCGAGTTTTTTTTGCAGTCTGTAAGACTATTTACATGCCATGACTATCTCGGTACTGAAAGAAATAGAAGTTTTTGACTGTTAAAAAACACTGATCAAGTGATTTGGATTGAGAATGGTGATAGGGAACGAACAAATTCACGGTCGGACAAAGTCAACAATTTCCTGGTTCCCCCCACCCCCCTGACTTTCCGCTTATCGGCATCACGGAAAGGAGGAAACATCGGAAGAAAAAAGTGGCTAGTAGTAGAGGACGTGGCCGCCTAATACAAACGAGAAACCTATGAATTAATCGTTAAATACGTATTCATTTAAAAACTATTGTTGTCAAAGGCCAAAATTCAGTTTTTCCGCAATAAATAAATAACGTCATGTAATTACAAAAATATAATTTTTAGGAAATTCATTCGAAGTCAGTAATCTGAAAATTTCATATTCATTAGAATTTGAAGAAAATTTCATGTTAGGATTTCGTACACTTTCATGAAGGCGACATTTTAGCATGGTTCAATCTTTAAACTGCATTTTGAGCAAGATACATAAATCCTAAATGGCGCTCACACCCGAAGTACGCTATCCGATCGGCAATCGTTCAACAAGCAGTGATCGGCCCAGTAGGGATGTAAACATTCGAAAGAGGCAAGAGTTTGAGTTATATACGTCGCGCATGAACATTTCTGATTTCATTATTTAATCAGCTTAGAATGGCATATGTAAAAGCTCTAGGGAGTTCGCCCTTTCGTGCAAGTATGAAATGTTAGCTTTGTTACTTCATCCTTTTCACGTTTCAGTCGCATCTAGCTAGTTTTTAATTATTCGTTTTATTATAGCGAACATTGCCACCCGTACTTTAAGTACCATTAAAAAAACAGAAAAAGAAAAGAACCTGCAGAAAAAACTTAGGGAAAAAACACCAATCGGTACGACCTCTCTCTCTATTTCGCTTTCCCATTTCAAGACAGTTTATCATGTTTATTGTTCCGGACAGTATCATGGGATTACTTACAGCGTATTGAATATTTTATAATGTGGAATGAATGTATAATTGCTCAGCTTGAAAACTGATTTGATTTTGGCAGGGAAACTTGATGAGCTGGAGGCAGGAAAGCATCCACATCAAGAAAAAGAACCTCTGACGCCATGGCCTAACAACGTAAATCCTAACACAGGTGAAATAGGAGGTCCTCGTGGACCTGAACCAACTCGGTATGGCGACTGGGAGAGAAAGGGAAGAGTGACGGATTTCTGAGGTGTTACCCTACCCAAATGTGATTATAGGTGATCAAGATTATCTTACTTATTTTTATGTTAAGGTCAGTCGGTAGAAGTGGTTTATTATATCGGTGGTGTAGAGTTCTGGGAACGAGAGAAAATAATTGAAAGATTTTTAGGAAATTGAAATGATATTCTCATCATGTTTTATCACCCGAGTTTTGTAAACATTGCTGATAATGAAGCTGTATTTTTATCATTTAAAAGAAAACTACAGTAGATGCTGTAACGAAAACTTGAGCCCTTGTATTCTGATATGAACACAAATGCATACAATCAACAATTAAAAACACTTTGGCTTGGGGGAATTCTCTCATTTCTTAATTCCGCAGACAAATATGAATAAGCACATTGTAAAGAATTTGAAATATAAACAAAGGATTTTGGGGATTCACAGTTTATTTTTATCCCGGGGCTGAGCCCGACTTCATTTCTGTTAAGGTTGAAATGGTAACCATTTTGGGTTTTATGCATTTATTGAAATAAATTGTTAACATGGATGTATTCATGTGAAGCCTATGTACATGAGACTGGACAATGATTGTGGAAGGAGATAAAAGTGCAAATTTGAATGTAATGACATTAAATAGAAACTCTTCGCTAATTTTCTAAATTTTTCAAATGGGTGTTTACAGATTTTTACTAGAGCCATGGGATAATGTTAATGTGGGTTTAATATATTGTCAAGGAGAAGAAATGTTGAAATAGCCAAGAATTGATTTTCACAGCATGACCCTCTTATATAAGGGGGAAGGAACAACTATCTGAAACAATGGTATA